>VZSE01006607.1:90793-572653 GCA_013398275.1 Promerops cafer
TGGCTCTGTCCTCTTTCTCCAGCAGTTTTCCAGTGCAGTCCCAGGCAGAGGGAGAAGCCAGGCAGGCGAGACCTCTCCCATCCATGAGTGAGCAGCAAGATGTGTGCTGCTGCAGCTGGCAAACATCAAGAAAAATGATTAAAAATCCAATGTCCTAAGCCATGCCTGTTATTGAATATCCTTTAGGGCTTATTGTTCTAGACAGCCCTGCTGAGACTGGATCATTGGGATGTTAGATTCTCATTGTGGTGCCTTTTCCTGGTCTTAAAAAATTGAGAGCCAGACACAGTTAAGGGATAAGGGGTTTTTACCTGGGCATTTTAACAAGGATCCTTACTGGTGCCCCACTTTGCCAAGGTGGGATGTGCTGCACTGCACGCACATGATAAATGTTGTATACAATTTATAGACCTCACAAATTAGCATATCTAACAAGACTGCCCCAATGGGAGGCCTGGATGAATGGTGTGATATTCCCCCATCCATGGAATTCCCCCCTGGATGGGCCAGATCTCCAGTTCACAGGACATGTTCTAGAGAGGACCTTGGCTCCCCAAGATAGTTCAGGGTTTTCCAGCCTCTGACTCCGAGGTCTTTAGGGTGTTTGGTCTCCTGGCCTAACAGAATACCAGGACTATGCTAAAGTATCAGACCTAAGGAATTACAGGCATGCATGCTAAGAATACTGAGGATACATAAAAGTTATAGGAAAGGTATATAAAAGAAAAGGCAAAATATCATCTTGGCATCAATGGAGGTGCAACAGCATCTGTAGAAATTGTGGAGCCTTAAAGCTGCAGCTCAGGTCTGATGGGAACCTCTTCCCCCTTCAGTCTTCCTACACTCTTGCTGAAGCTGTGCAGGTCATTGTGGAGTAGGATTTGTGCTGGACCTTTGAACTGCTGGTTCTTGCCATGGTGAACCCCAGAGAGGCCACTGAGTGTGGATGAACAATGAACACAGGAGCAGAGCAGCAAACCTGAGACCTGGCTCCTGAATAGGAAATTCCTGAGCACAAGCACTGCCTTTTCTTGTGGTTCCTCCTCCATCTCCCCCATTTGTATCCAGGCAGGAGGAGAGGCTTCTGTTGCACTTTAGGCAGACCACTGAGGTGTCTAAATCAGGGAATCAATCCCTTTCCACTGCCCAGAAAAAGCGAAGGGCAAATCCAAGCTGTGGTCCAGACTGCCACAGCTGAAGTGTGGTGCACGGTCTCAGGAAATGAAAATATGTCCTTCCCTGCAGAAGAGAAAATTACAGGCAGACCCAACTCCTTAAGTATGTCTGAAGGCAGGGCTTTGGCTGCAAGCAGCAGCCCTGGCTCCTTTTTGCATCCAAGAGGAACAGGAAGGTAATAAAAAATTCTCCTCCTTGTGCCCCTGAAGCATCCAAGGGTGGTGAGCAATGCAGAGCAGCTCAGACATGGAGCACTCCTGCCCTGCTGGGACAAACACAGGCCACAGAAGGGACAACCTGCTGCCACTAAGTGCTATTTTGAGTCAGGGGGCACTTCCCTGGTAAGATAATCTCTAGATACCCTCTTTGTGCAGAATGAAATATGAAGAAAGATCAATTAAAAGCATAATTTATTATTTTACTGTTAACAATCTTAGGCTATTTTCAGGCTTAGGGGAAACTCCATCTCTGTAGTTATCTATGACTCAAGGGTTAAGAAAAATTTATCATAATCACATTATATAATGTGATTTAAAATAGCCCTTCATTTTCTGCTCCTCTCAACAGGTTACTTTGTTTCCTTCTGGGCAGGTACAGTTTGCATGTGAAATGGAAAGCAGAATTTCTTAAAATAAAAATTACGATGGAAAGAGTTGCCAGCCCTGAGCCACAGCACTGCCCACTCAGGAGCAGTGTGCCCCTGCCAGGCTGTGCCCTGCCAGGGCCTCCTTCAGCTGTGTGCCACCTGATGAGTGTGAGATTGATGTCCCCTGCCCAGGGACAGGGTGAGCATCAAGAGCCTCATTTAGAAATGGCAGTGTCTGCTTGTTCCTGCACTGTGTCTCCTCACCTTTGATGGGTGCAGAAGAGCCTCAGGTGTCATGGGACAAAGGGCTGATACTGGGACAAGCAGCAGAACCTAAAGAACTGGAGAATCTGACCTATTATTTCTAAAGGAAATCACAAGGAAACATCCCCAAGCCCTGACTTCACCTCCCCCTGACTCCAGGACATGGCTTTTCTCCTGAGTGAGATGGGAAGTCCTGGGGGCAGTTTTGCTGCCTGCAGTGCCTTGCACAGCACCTCAGAGCCTTGGATGCTGTGCCCTGCAGAGCAAACCACATCCCAGGCACCAGCAAGGAACACATTTTCACCCAGCAGCTCCTGCACTACCACTCAGTGCCTGGCACTAGAACTGATCCTTGGCCAGGCACCCAGTATTTACCAAGAGATCACTGGTGGTGCAAAGCCATTTGCTGATGTCTGTGCTTGCACCAGGCATATGGATATCAATATTCAGCCACACGAGCTTCAGGAGCCAGCTCTGGCAGTGAGGACAAGAATTAAATGGGAGGCCCTTCCACCTCAGCCCAACTGCAGGGGACATGGGAATACTGGCACACAGAAGCTTGTTTTCAGAAAGCTGGAGCACAAATGACTGAAAAAGACTTTGACACACTGCTTTCCTAATGCTTTTGGTCAGGCATGTTTTAAAAACTTGGCTCAGGGCTCCAGGCTCTCTTTCTCTGTCTGTCTGCCACTGGAATCAACAATTATAATCTCTCATGAGTCTGTTGCTATTAAAGATTAAAAAGGTTGATTTTGAAATCTATGGATTTCTTAAGGGAGCTGAGAGCAGAGACTGTGCTGGAGCTCCAGGTCATTGCTGCCTGGGCTCTGTGCTGAGTGGTTTCCTGCCCTGTCCAGTGCAGAGTGAGACACAGGAACAGAAACTCCTCACAGCCTGGCCATCCCTGCTGAGCTGCACTTGGTCCTGCCCTTTCCTGCTCTTGACACAAAGCCAACCTCATCAGGTGTTTTTGTAGGAGGAAGATTCCTCTGCCAGGGTTCCTTGTCTGCCATCAGCCATCACGTTAACTGGGACACTGGGTCAAAACTCACAAACTTGGGCCATTTGGAATAGAAGCTTCTTGGCCTCTCATCTGATTCTCTCCCTCTTACTGCTATGTTTGCCTTTGGGAAATCCACTGTGAGGCTCAGAAGTGTATTAAAACAAGCTATAACTACTGGATATAATGCTGGCTTTGACTAATAAATTGATTTTTTGTGTATTTTCAGGGGGTGTGATGACATAACTTAGCCTGGGATTGTAATTTTTTATAATCTCCTGTTAAACAAACAAAGGCAGCCAACAGAGGCTTTTTCTTCCCTGAAATTCCCTCTTTGCCTAAGAATATGTCCCATCATCCAGAATTTATTTTGCACTCCTTGCAGCATAATGGGTCCATTTGGTATAATGCTGCATTTGCTAACAATCATTTATTCCAACTTGTTACCCATTAGGTTCCAAGAAAATCTTGCAGCTGGTACAAACATCACCCTGAAACATCTATTCCCATCTCAGCATCTTGGGGTTTTTTCTCCTCTTCATGCTGTGGATGGGCAGTGCTGGAAGTGGATGATCCAGAGGTTTCTGGAAGAAAGGTTCCTGCCATGTCCCTGAAGTGCATCCCTTGCCCTGTATGGGAAGGTTCATTACTTCAGAGGGAAGGGGACATGGTGCCATCTAAAACCTTCTGGGCTGAGAGTTGCTACTACAACTTTGCACCTGCTCTGGCTCAGAGAACATTTTCAGGACTTGAAATTAAAATAGACCTTCTTTTCTAATTTATTTTTGCTTCCACTCCCAATATTATACATATTCTTTTCATCCCTTCTCATACAGCCCCATCTGCAGCAATAATGAACACAAGCAATGTTTCAGGACTTTTAACACTCTTGCTGAGTCCAAGCACATTTGTGACTCTGATTTAAACCCACAGGACTATGACAAGTGGAGCGCTCTCAATCCATGGGCCTTGCAAGAAAAAGACCCTCAAAAAATGGGAAAATCCAAATTTTACAAAAGGAAAATACGAGGTGATGGAAGGTGGGCTTCTATGACTATGCCAATTTTAAGAGTATAAGGCTAAAGAGATTTAAAAAACCCCACAACTCTTTCAAGATTCTTATGAATACTTGGAAATGTAGTTTACACTGCCTTTTAATATATTGTTTTCTCATAAGGGCTGAGAGAACAACCTAAAAATACCCAAAGCCTTTTAATGTACTTTTTCTACAAGTTACCTATGGTTACATAAAAAAAATATTTGTGACTTAAGAATGGAGTCACTGTCACAGGAAAAGCCTGCATTAGACATCATCTTCAAACTGAGGTCTGAAAGACCTAGCTGAAACAGAAAGGACAAAGAAAGGAAGAGAAAAGCTTTCAAACCAGATGTTTGCTTTGAAATCTCATGTTGATCTTCACATTACCCCACATTTGTTCAGGAAACTGCAGAGGATGAGAGCACGCTTTGCTGAAGCTGGAAATTTTGCAAGAACTTGCGTGGTACTGAGAAGACTTCTGAGGAGTGGAGCAGCCTCACCTTTTGTGTTCTAGCACTGAGGAGGAGTCTGGGCACTCTGCACCATTGCTGGGGTGCTCAGCAGCGTGTGCTGCCTTCACTGGGAGCTGCAGCTCTGCTCTGTAGGCTGCACAGCAGAGCACCAACCAGCCAAACAACTGCTCTGACCGAGCCCAAGTGATTGTGCAGGGATTCTCCAAGGAGAAAGCAGATTTTTCTATGACCCAGGTGATGTAAGTCAATGGCACCCCAAAGACACTATCAGTTTACTGCTTGTTTGTCAGAAGGAAAGGAATTTTATTATTTTTTTAAACCATTAACTAAATGGTCTTTATTTTTAAGAGCATCGTTTTTTATGGCTTGCTACTGGAAATTAGGAAGGCTTGAATTTCTAGATTAGAGACAGTAACACTGCATGTACCAGTGCTTTGCAATAATGTTTCATGAGGATTCCCTTGGACTTCATATTGTTGATTAAACAGTAATTGATTTAAAAAGCATATTAAATGAGGACTTATGAGCAAATAGAAAGCAATGTAATTTATGAAAAATTGTTACACAGCAATGTCACAACTATTTTTCAATGATCAATTGTTTTAAGATATAATACCTGAATACAATGACTCCAGACCTGTTAATTTCAGAGTGCTGCCATTTAAACCATGGAAAACTTGTTATTATAAGCATGAATCCTTTGCACTGTGTTGCAGGATTTTGCTGGTTTGATGTTTACCACTGGTGAGGGGATAGGCTGCTGTGGAGGTTGATTAGGAACAGTGGATCCTGTCTCCCATGTTATGACTCACAAAAATTTTCAAACAAAGCCCACTGCAGTGGGAAGGCTGCTGACTGCAGATGCTCTTGTCAGGCCCTGGGTAGAAATCATTAAAAATCCCACCCTTCTGCTGCTACTCAGGCTCTCAAGTCCCTTCCATTAATTTTGGCCTCCTCTACATCTGGAGAGGGAGAAAGCTGAATGAGCAAAGACAAACCTCTTCCACAACAATATTTGGCTACAAGAGAGTTAAGAGGGCAAATTGGGCTGTTTCTGCTGAAAAGCAGCTGCAAAAAGCCAACTGTGCCCTGTTGGGTAGAGCCAAGGTCAGAGCTGACACAGTGAGGCTGAGATCTGTCACCCAGGGGAAACCAAAGAGCAGAAATTTCCCTGACATGGGAGTAAACAGGGGACAAAAATGGACAAATCAAGGACATCTCATGGAAAATAAGAGATTTAAGTGCAGATAACACAAAGTGTGAATCGAAATTGTCTCAGGAGTAAGAAAAGCTGAATGTGGAGACTAGGCCTTGAACTTGACTCAAGGTCAAGTAAATGTCTCTGAGAGCAGTAGATGAGAACCTCTTGTGCCACAAGAGTGATACAACTCCTTTATAAAATCACCTTGGAGCCTTGGAGCATGGGCATCCAAGAAGCCTATCAAGGGAATTTGCTTCTATATATTGCCTATACAGAAACAAAGGATGAAAACAGGTTTTGCCACCAACAGGCCTGCTAATGTAATCTCAGCAACATTCCAGGCTCCAAAACAAACTCCAAAGGAAATTGTTCTTACAGTCACAGGCTTAATTAGAAAATGGGTTGATAAGCAACATGGATTTACCAAGGATAGACCAGACCAGCCTAAGCTGACACACTTCACCTTTTCCCCAGTACCAGTTTCAGACCTGGAGAGAAGAAAAAGGCTGACGTACAACTTCTTTGGACTTTGAGAAGTTAAAATAAAGTCAGACACCCACAGGGTTTAAGATTGCCTTTTAATGCTTCCAGAATGCAAAGCTGCCTACTGTACTGCAGAAACCTGTCAAATACTGATTTTCACTGCACATGTGTCTCTTTCTATAATAGATAACCCTGAAAATACAGGGAGGGGAGAAGGTGCTCTGCTACTGGGCAATGTGTTTTGGATCCATGCATTTGAAATGTATTCACTTATCAGACTTTCTTCTTGAACAGGTCAATGCTTTCTTTATCAGGGATTTATTTGGACAGGCCTTTGATACATTTCTCAGACTTTTTCAACCAGTAAACCAAAACCTTTTACTTTTAATGGATTAGCCCCTTCCACTGTCCTGCTTTCCTGGGAGTGTTTTTGGGTTTATTGATTTTCCTGGTGTTTTCCTTGGTTTGGGTTTATATGGGGGTATGTAAGACAGCTAGGCTGGACCTTCTGCCCACCCCTCAGAGCCCTTTGCCAGCCTGGCTGAGTACAGTCCCTCTCCCACTGCAGGGGGGACAGGCGACCAGATGGGCACATCCTCACCAAGATCTGTGATTTTCCAGCAGTGGCTGTTCTGATTTCCCTCATGTTTTTAAAAGGCCTTTCCCCACACAAAACTTCATTTTAACAACCTGGTAGTGGTAAAATTTCAGGGAAAATTGGTGGGAATTGCAATAACCATCTGATTCCAGCAGCAGGTCAGCGTGTACCCAGGCATTCACGGGCTCTGCACCTTCTTTGTGCTCAGGGAATTTTGGACCAAATAGTTACATGAACGAGTGCAGCAAATGCTCATATCAGGGCCTGACACTAAGCAGGGCAAAGTTTACATGCAATAGATGGCAAAAGAGCACCAGCTTTTTCTTTTCCTGTTAATGACAACTTCTGCACTGGTTATTGCATAGCACATACTGGGATGCCTGCAGTGAGCATCACACAAGGAATGTCATCTCAGAATTGGCTTGTCTTTGGTTTAGTGGCAATTAGTGTTGAGTGCTGCTGGAAATTATTTCTCAGGTACTATCAGAGGGTGCTCATGAAATGGGTGCCATCCACAGTGACCACAACAATGGCAAACCCAAGATAAATTCAAATTTGGTCTCTAATCCAAATGGACCTTCCTCCTTTGTGGTTACTGCATTTCCCTGATCTCTTAGTAAAACCCTACTTTGCCTTGTAAGCTGAGAAGTGAAATTTTACCATATCTGAGCTTTACCATATCCCAGAGCTCCTAGGGGAAGATTAAATTCTGAACACCATCCGTCCGAACTTAGCCTACAGCTATTTGCATGATCACATAGCAGCCATGGTGTAAATTCCTGGAGAGGAACTATAATGTGCAGCTCTAGATTTGGGCTATCACAGGGGCTCTGATGTGAAATCCCAGCTTATCCTCTAATCTATTATTGCACTGTTCATGAAGATACATTCACACTACCTTTCATCTAAAATAGGCTTAGATTTTCTACAAAATAATGTGTGCATTAGAGAAATATGATTACCTAAAGTACAACTAATAGTAACCAGTTCTTCACACAGCAGCCATTTAATGGTGCTGAGTAGCTTTACACAAGGCTGATGGACACAAGTTGCCACTTTACTTTCAAACACGTAATGGATTGTTTCATTGGAGGCTATATAACCTAACATCTCATTTTAAAAATGGGCTATAGAAGCCTGTCCAATGTTCTCAGCTAAAGGGTAGAAAATTAGAGGACTGAAGAAGAGAAATGGAGTGGGAAAAGGTTGGGAAAACACAACATCAGCTAAGAATTTTCTATTGGCTTGTCTGTTCCTGAGTGGCACAGCGTGGACTTGGGAGCATAGAACCCTGGCAGAGATGTGTGCTTTTCTATTTTCCTTTTATTTTTTTTTTTTTTAACCCCAAGAAAACAGACTTGCTAGGAAACAAAGAGTCCTGTGAGAAGTTCTCCAGCCTAAGCTCAAACTAAACTAAAAGATAACCCGCCAGGAGAGCAAGAAGTTCACAGGCTTCTAAGCAGGAAGGGGAGCACGCAGGATCAACTCTGGCTGATGCAAACTCCAGCACAGTTCTGTCATTGGCTCAGAGGATTCCTGGTCCAGCTTCTTCCTCTCAGTAACCATCTCTAGAACTTAAGAAATCTGCCACCCTTCTCTTCAGGGATGGGAAACGGGGGATTTTCAGAAGTGAAAGTTAAGGGTTTGTTGAAATGCAACTACACAAAACCTCGAGTGTGATCCATGCTGACAACTTCCTTCTTATCTTTGGAACAAGGTAAAAAGAGCAGGAAGGGAGATGGGAGTCACAGGAAAGGAAATGTCAAAGAAATCACTGCCTGAAAAAATCCCTTTTTTTTCCTAGACCTGAATTTTAAAAGAAAACATCATCTGAAAATTATTACGATTTAGGGATTATTTTAATAATTTACCAAAGAAATTAGATGGGAAGGGAAAGGTAATTGAATACCTATTCTTTTTCAACAGTTACTTTACAAAGCATCTCAGCTACAGTCACTCACAGTGGGCTCTTATAGATTGAAAAACCCAATGTGAAAGGTAAAACAAATTGCAGCAATAATGCAGGCCCAGAAGGAATTTCAGAAAGAAAAAAAAGAAGAAAAGTGACACTTGAGAGCTTATGAAAGCAAAAGCTCACCCGAAATCCATGCAAGAGCCTGAACTGAAATTGCAGACATTATCCCATTTTGATTAAATTTTGTTGAGTTCAGATCCTATTTGTCACTAGTCAAATGAATCATGTTTGATAGAGGCCCACTAGGCTCAGAGAGGAGTCTTACAACCAGCAGCAAACACTGCCAGCTCCTCAGGCATTTCAAGAAATCTTTGTGTAAAACCTTGGTCTCTGCAGCCTGTAAGGAAAATTGAAATTGCTGAGGTCAACGTGCCAGCCTGAGATGGATGGTATAACTAATATTCCAGCTAATTCATTAAAAAAAAAAAAAAGAATACATTGAAAAGTAATCATTGCAATACCTTTCTAGATCCTTGGAAAAAATTAGAACCAATTAGCTACCTAGGCATTTTCTGGCTAACCTTGCTGATCTCCTGGAGCCAGCTCCAGCACAGTGTATCTCCTCTGAGGATAAAAGAATATTTTGCTCTGTTCCTTTGCATCAGAGCTGCAGAGCAATGCCACACGTTTGATGTTTTGTTCTCAGTTTATGGAGCTACATCCCTGCCTGTGGATCTGATCTGATATCACATTCAGGGCTTAGGAAAGGTCCCCAGCTCTTTGCACCAGCTTTTCACATGACTAAAATTGGTGAAAAGCTGTATAATGAGTCAATCACCAGTCATTCAGAGTTCAGAAAATCCTTTATGATTGGATTTAGGAGGGAGCAAGAGAGACTAACTCTGGAGGTTGCTCTTTTACTCCAGATCAGCCAAACCCCAGAGCAGAACAGTAAATATGAAACAGTGAAACACCACAGAGAGTGCAGCAGGTTTTGTTGCAGCTCATTGTGGCCAGTGGAGAAGATGATGAGAACTACAGCAGTGCCAACTCCTGTGCTTAAGGATGCACAAGGAAATAAAATGGATTCTTCTTCCATTTCCCACACTGCTGCCCTTGCCTCTGAAAGAGCTGGCTCACAGTCAGAATATGAAGTGCTCTTCTTCAGCTGCTTGTCATTTCTGAGGTGGCAAAAGGCAGCACTTGGGCTGAAAAGGGTCTGTACTGATGACTCAGCTGAAAAGTTCAGTGAAGACAGAACTTTTAGACTGAATGTTCTCATTCACTCGGGGGGAACAAGAAATGTTGGGAAACCAGTGTTTTCAATCACTGAGAGTGGCTGAAGGTCAAGGCATGTTTCTGGGAATCTCATTTAGATATGCTGTTATCGGGAGATTTTTAGACATTTTTTCTGATTTCATTTCTTGTTCTTCTGGATACCAGACAGAAGAAAGAGAAGTACAGATATCTGCCTTGAGCAAAGCATGTTTGGATATACTAAAATAGACTTTCAGTAATCTTTCAGTTACATTTCTGCAAATGTCCAGTCTCTGGCTGAGACCTTGCATTCACTACCCTGCTACAAAAGCAGTGTAACACAAATCCTGTGGATTTAGATTCCATCACACCTCTGTGCTCTCAGCTACAAAACAAATTCAGACACAACTACAATTAGAGCTAACTTTGCTAACTAAGATTTTAGCCCAAACTCCATCTAAATTACCCTTAGTTTTGCCAGTAATCTGTATTCCCCACCCCTAGTCATTATTCATTCACTGAATATTATTTTATTTTCCTGTCTTTCCTCCTGGCAAATGCTGCAGATACTCCCAGCTTGCAACAGAGCCACTCTGAGAGTTTTTGGTTCTTTGTTTGTACTTCCATCTATATATCCTTGTCTTTCCTTTGCCTTTCTTGCCTCTTGCAACACAAAGTGCTCTCAGTCATGCAGAAATGTACCTATTTCAGCCTGCCCTGCCCCAGCACAGCCAGCACCACGCAGCTCCTGTGAATCAGCAGAGATCAGTGCAGACCTTGCTATGGCAACACTTCAGGGGGCTCTGAGGGAACTTCTGAGAGTCCATGCTGGCTCTCATATTGTCATTCAGGTCCCCTGGTGAACTTTTCAGTGACATTAAATGGCAATTATACATTAAAGAGCCACATCCACCATGTTCTTTAAGAGTTTTGAGAGGATCAGAGGCAGCTGATTGCTTAAGGAACACGTACTGCCTGGTACTTTCTGATTTTCTCATCCATGTCTTTAAATACAGCTGATATTTTTGTTTTCACCTAAATTTAAACATTCTCTGATCCACGAGCAGGAGACTCAAAAGCAGCAACAGACAGAACATTTTTTCAGGGATATGCCATAGAAGCTAAAATATTTTTTCCAAATAGTTCTCTAATGCACAGAGATGCCAGATATACCAGCAAGGAAGATGTAATTAATGCTTAAAGCCTGTGAAAAGCAGTAGCTCTGCTTAAAGAGATCACAGTTCTGGTGGCCATATGACTTCTGAAAAAAGTTCAGATCTTGCCTACTACTGCTAAATAAATATCTGCCTGCATAGATGGAACAGAGGCTCTTACTCTGATAGCAGGGCACTTTGGTGCTATCTGAGGAAATCAGAATAAAGGACATCTGGTTTGAATCAGAGAAGGCTGATGCTAGAAATTTTGCACTAGTCCTCTTGAGCTTTACAGTTGATTTCTCCACTGGCTCAAGCAAGCCCAGAGCTGATATTTCTGAGAGCATGCTGAGGGCTTGCAGACATTTCAAAACTCTGTGTGTGCACTCTATTCTGGGGTTAGGGATGCCTTCAAGAGCAGCTTTCAAATCTTGGTACACACTAGGTGCAAAGGTTATATAGTCAAAATAGCTGCACGTTTTCATTTCACAAAATACCTGCAAGCTTATTGTCTGGGTCTAGACATAAAGAACTGAGTGGCAGTGTGAAGCAGAAGGATGTCCCTTTGGTAGCCCTTTAACTCTCCTCCCTTGGCCTGAAATCAGCTTGGTTGCTGTTCTGGGGTGGGCGTGAGAGAAATGCCATCCAAAGAAGCAGAGCCAAGTGTTTGGTTTGGAAGCTCAGGCAGAACGTGTCACATCTGAGCTGTGTTGCTCTAATTACCAGCTTTGTTCCCTCAACTTAGGTGCCTTTTGCAGCAAACAAATGATATGTCAGTAATCATGCAAGCAGTGACAAGAGAGACCTGGTACAGCTGTGCTCAGTGGTGTGGGAGATGCTGAATTCCCTCCTGAGGTTTCCTTGTTATTTTTCTTGTTTCAGTGAGGACAGGAGCAGCTCTGATACTCCTCTGTGCAGACCCTTCTTTGATTATGATGTCTCAGGCAAGCAGCAGACGTGCCCCGCATTAGGGCTAATTAAAACCAATTAAGTCATTCCAATACAAGCTGCAAGGGAGTAGACTGGAGAAGGGAACTGAGGGTCTCCTGAAGAGCACAGGATCTGAGGCAGAGGAGAAATGTGTGGAGTCATTTTGCTGCGCGTTGGATCCGAGTACTTGGGAGAGTATCACAGTGGTAGCTGGGCACATTCTCCACTGCACTTCCTTCCCACACTCCCTCACACACCATTCCTCAGCACCATCTGCTGGGTCCCCCACAGCTTGCCTCGCCACCAGCTGCTCAGCAGAAGGTAGGACAGCCCAAGAAATGAGGACACTGGGTCTCAGCCTGACCTTAATAATAGCTCCTTAAATAGCTGCTCCTACCGAACCCCCAAATTTCCCCCCATAAAATGGAGTTGATGACACATTCATACCATACTGCACCCTGAGCTCCGTAGCAATTCCTCTCACAGACGTGTCTCGGGAGGTTTTTGAGTGCTCCACACTGCTCATGCTGTTGGAGTGGGAGAAGGCAAAGTCTCTCTGAGGAGGCAAAACCACACAGAGATGGGAGAAAAGCTAAAATTTGAGTTCTGCTTACATGGCACAATAAACTACCAGGGAGAAGAACCCCTACTAGGTGCTAAAACACTTGCTCCTGGTCTGTCAGAAGTTTCTCTGTGTGAGCTCATTGCCTCTGCTTAAAAATGGACTGAGAGCCTCAGCAGTGCCACCACTAACACTGCAATGTCACTTCTGAGGTTCAGAGCCAGCTTGGGCTTCCCCTGCGACTGCTCTGAGCTATGTAGATAGACATTTTTTCATGATTTTACCAACAGAAAATCACTCATCTGGATTGTGGGGCCTACACTGGTTTTCTTCACATCCTTCCTGGCAAAAAACTCCACTTTTACCATTTACATGTGAAGAAACAAAGATGCACTTCCAGGCAGCTCTCTCTGCCCCTACACTGAGAGCACCCTGGGAGCTTCCAGGCTCACTGAAGGGTCTCCTCCTTTGCTGGCCTTTGGGAATTCTTGAAACACAAGCTCCTGTACCACATCTTTGAACAGTCAGCAGTGTGTAGAAGCAGAAGTTCCTATTAGCACTTCTTTACAAGGTCTTGCACTAAGATTCTCGGGCTGCAGGGAGGAGTTGGACTGTACCATACACATTTGTGGTAGAAAGAACAGCCTTGTCAGAGAAGCCACTTTTTTTTTAAACAGACAGAAGTCCTGTAACTCACAGCTGCACTTGTCAGTGCTCTGTAACATATGGCTCAGGGCAAACAAGGAAAAGCTGGACAATTTTCTTTTCAGCCACTTGCTACGTGGTCAGTGTCCCATTCTCCAGAGATCAGGTCATGAAACATTCATCTCCAAAGCCAGCCTTCACTGCAGCACTAAGCAAATGATGTGTCCTTGTCCACCCTGAGTCTTAATGACTGGCTATCTGAGTGCTCGAGATAAAAATCCCCTGGCCTAATTGAAGAGGTGAGTGCAGCTGACACAAACACTGCCAAAGCCTTTTGCATAGCCTAATTGTTCCCTGTGCAATAACAAAAATAAAACCATAAATTGGCTTTATTAATGAAGCTTTTAGTTCCTCACAGATGCCAGCAAATTGTTAAAAAAGCACCAATGTTAACTGCAGAGTGCAGATGGTGGGACAGGGACTGGCAGACTTTAGTAACCATGAGTAAGGACACGTTGGGGCAGGACTGTAATTCATTTCCTCTTTCTCCTGCCCTTACAAACCTTCATTTGCAAGGCAGAAAATCTTCCCTGAGACCTTGCAGGCTGCAGAGATAGGGCAACTGCCAGGCTGAAGGGGTGTGAATTTGCCTGCTTCTGGTGTTAGGCACCTGCTTATCCAGATTAATCTATGGGCCACGGAGACAGTTTAATCTCTGGGGGTTATGCAGGATCTCCAAGAATTATTCACTCTTAAGAGTGCCTTCTCCTTGCACTGGGCAATATTTGGCAAGTGTACCTGCAGCATTCTAGGTAGGTACATAGTTCTGCTGCCCCTTGTCTGATTTACCAGGCTTGGCATCAATCCTCCTGCCTCTGAGCACAAAGAGACAGTTTTACATGCTCCATCACAAGAAAAAAACAACCCAAACAAAACAAACAAACATCTCCAGAAGGTAATTAACCCCTATGAATATAAGAACCACCCTCTGAAAACAAGGTTTATCACTGTTGCCTATAAAGTTCAAGGGTGCAACTCCCAGGCCTGATGTCTTGGTTTAATGTTTAAATCAAGTAGCAACAAATTCAAGTCCTTCGAATCATGTTCCTGCTTAGGGCAAATCTGAAGGGATGCAAAGTGCTACTTTTCTAGAAATCTGCTGAATGGACACAAAATAGCACCTACCTTGAATAGCAAATTGAATCCCCCAATAGTATTATCCCTCTAGACATCACCTAAATACTACAATGATCCAGAAGCCTTTTCCTTTCTGCCACGCTATTCTTGTTTACCAAAGAAAATATACTTCATAATTTTAATGGTGATTTTGAGAGTAACAAATACATTTGTCAGTACAATAGTAGAAAACTTTATGCCCTGCTTGACAATTCTACAGAAAAAAATAACCCCCTTTGCTTTCCGGTGTAAACTGCTGCCATCACATATTTAAATGAGAAAAATCCAATACAGCAGTAATGGTTGGTTGGTCTTGGTGGGAAACAAACTCCTCTGTCACGTCTGTGCCTGTTCTGTTCCTTGCTGGGCCAAGGGGACCCACATCTAATGTGACCTGGTGCATTAGTGCCACTCTGCTCTGTGTGTAGCATAAGGGCAATGAAAACACTGTGGGAGTTGTCCTGCTTATTCACCATTCCTGATCCCCCAACACTCTGACTTGTCATTCCAGCAGTCAGGTGTAGTGCCTCACAGCAAAGCCCCCCACGGTGCTTTTCTGACAGATTTATTGAGAAATTCTCATTCATTAGAGGGTGGCATCAAAGCCTGAAACTTCCATGGTAGAAATGAACAATCCCAGCTGTGCCATGACTCAGTTTCACTCTGATCATTTAGCTGTCCAGTGCTACCCCTGTCAGTTTGCAGAGGGCACGTTATTCCACCACAGTGCTTTGGTGGGATTAGCAGCTCTTGCCAGTACTCCACCATAAGGAACAAGAAAAATGCCCCAAATCCCACAGCTAACCTTGCCATGACCTCATGTAAAGACCACTCTTCTTTTTGTCAGCTAGCACTTCCATTCTCACAACTGGGACTGTGCTCTGTAGGCTCTCCTTGCTCAAGGAGAGAACAAACATGCAAGGAAAATCCTGTCTGGACTGTGAGTGCACACGGCAGCTGTGGGCACACATGGCCCCATCCAGTCATCTGTCTCTGCTCTAAAATCCTCAGCTGCCAGGCTCTGGGAGCACATCTCACGTGGGCTGGCTGCTGGTGCCTGCGGGACTCGAGGCCATCACACCTCATGTTCCTTGACCTTCTGCTTCACCTCCCCGCATGGTCTCTGCCCCCCCAGCTGGGAACCACAGATGCAGCACTCACTCTCTCCTCCTAGGCACCAAAATCTGGGCCAGATTTTCAGTGGAATTCCTGGCCAGACATTTCAGTGCTTAGCACCCACGAGTGGGCCTGAATTTTGAGAATACTCAAAACCTGGCAGTTCCCTGCATGATGTTTCCAAAAAGCTGCACGCACCCTCCGTGCGCTCCACCACACGCTTCCCTCCACGTGCCTGAAACGTTGGATGGGGTCTGCAGCTCAGAGTGGCACAAACACTCTTTGTTAGTCAAGAAAAACAAATACTGGGAGGAAGCGATGGTACAGAATGAAAAATCTCAATCCAATGAAAATTCTCTCCTCAGGGTGCAGCTCTCTGGAAAGCTGCACGTGAACCTACATATGCTTCACACGGTGTCTCATCTTAAATGAAAATGGGAAGGAAGAATACAGCGAGTGCTGCATCCAGAGTGATAAAATGATTCCTCTGAAGAGCAACACGTGGCACCTTTTGTTCCTGTGCACCTAATCATCCACCTACGTGGGTTTTTCTTTTTTATTCACTCACCACTGGGTGCTCTACTTGAACCCTTCTGCTGAAATGTGACGGAGCACCAGGATGTCTCCTGCTCCCATTCAGCAGCTCTCTGTGGCAGGATGTGATCTTTATTTCTGCAAATTCCAAACAGCTCTTTAAATTGACTTTTTCTTGAAAAGATACAATTGAACGTCTACAAAAATATAACATTCCAAATAAAAAGAAAAAAAACCCTTAGGTTTTAAATGAAAACACCCTTAACTCTGAGTCACTTCTTAGTTCAAAATGGAAGAATCACATTATGATTGTGACAAAACAATCAGTAATATTACTGTAACAGTAAAAAGGCACACTTGGACCAACAGAAGCAATTCATCTGTGTTGAATTAACCAGATTGTTAAAACTAAAAGAAAAAGAGAAAGCTTTTTTTTTTAAATTTCAATTTGAAGCATACTCACAAGGGGTTTGAATAAAGCTAAAACCACCTACTCCAAAAGCAATCTGCATCCCGAGGAGTTGCTGCTTGCTTTGGTTTTGTTTGCTTGTTGTTTTTACTTTTTAATGTCAGTAGGACAAATAATATATGCCTGGTATGCTCAGTGTATGTGGAGTTTTTAAAAAAAGTGTTATTTGGTCTGTCAATATGCTAAGAAAGCAACAGTATTGTCTTCTGCTATGCTGCACTTGTATCACAGTACAAACAGGCTTTTAGAGCCTTATATTCACTGTCTCCGTGGATGTCATAAGCATTAGTAGAGTTCATTCCCCCAACATCCCTAAGTGACAGAAAAATATTATCTTCATTTTACACTCTAGGAACTAATGTCCACAGCAGACAGAGTTGCCTGAAATATCGAGGGCAGTCTGAGACAGACTCTCAAGACTGTTCTTTCCAAGCAGAATAAAATATTGCAAAACTCAGTGAGTGGTAGAGTTAATTTTGTCCTTTGCAGGATAAAGCATCACCGAATTTGGCTTTTTCTATTACTCCTTATGCTTAGGGATCCCCTGCTGTATTCAAGACCAAAGAGTCCAAGGACAGGACACCTGTAGTGCAAAGGCTGCAGAGGCAGTTTTGGCAGCCAGCACACACCCAGGATGGTGCAGCTCTGTCTTGTGAATCACAACCAGTTCCTGCTAAGAGAGCAAATACTGGCCAAGGCATTGGGATTCTCGTGGCAACAGTGTCATGAGATTTTTAACTTCTGCCTGCCCAGTCAGGAGGGATGAGCTGGAGGGATCTATATTCAACATCTCATCTAAGGAACATTGCCTTTATTAGAGGAGCAGCCTCCCCAGCTGGTGCAGTGCAGTGTCACCCTCAATCTGTGCCTCAGCCCTGATGCAGGACCAGCTCCTGACCCCCCAGCCCAGAGGCAAGAGCACTACCAGTTCAAGGGAGCTGTTCTGTCACTGCAGTAACACTTCTGAAGGTGAAAGGCTAAATATCTCAGGATTTTTCCCCCCCTCTATGGGAAACTGTGCCTTAATATAATCTGGAGATGCCAGTGATATATCTGATCATGCAAGGGCTCCTCACCTGCTGCTCTAGAAATATAATGTTCTCCAGACACACAAATTCAAAAGCTCAGCAAAGACCAGCCAAGCAGGGGAAAGATCTGCCATGTTCATGCAATCTGAGTCCCCCGATCACACTGCCTTGCAAAAGGACCCTGTTATATTCTGCAAATCTGGAAGCTGCAGCACTGCTGCCATTAGCTGCTATCGTTCCTGTGGAGCTTGGGAACTCAGGGCTGAAAATTTACCTTATTTACACCAAGCAGCAAACAAGCAAAGCAGCAGAGTAATCGATTATTTGGGCTGGAAGGTGCCCCTGAGACTGATCCAGTGCTGCCATGGCAGGAGAAGGAGCAGGGGATGAGGATGCTCAGTGTGAACAAGCTCCTGCAGTGCTGTTGGGGGAGGAGACCACTGTCTCACAAAGGCTTGAAGGATGCAAACAGCACAGAGAGCAGCTCTCCTGCAGGACTGAAAGAAACAGAGGAGTTCACTTCTGTGAAAATCTGTGGAAGGAACTGGAGCTAGTTTTAAAAAAATAAGATTTTTTTTTGTCCCCCAGAAGAAAACTACAAAGAGTGCACTAAATGTCCTTCCTCAAAACCTTCTTGGAAACTGTCCTGCACTGCACCAAGAAGAGCTGGAGCCTGCAGGAGCAGATCTGAAAAACACACCAGAGAAATGAGGAGCAAATGGCCACTCTGTATCTGGCTTTAACTGTGCCTATGAAACCCTTCTGGCACAACCACAAATACCCAGTTTCATCACAGCTATTTTTAGGCAGTTCTGTGACCTGCTTGGACTATAAAGTTTTTAATATAACAAGAGATCCAGGTGTGTACTTCAGAAAGTGGCACCTCTGGTGGATGCACTACAGCTAGAAGAGCCTTTTCCCTGGGAATGGCAGTGGACTCACAGTAGGTTTTTTGGATTGGGCCCTAGGTATTTTCCTAATTTCTAAATCACAGAGGAAAAGAACAGCATCTCTGATAATCAGCTGAGTTTCTTTTACTCCTCACCACCTTGCCAGAGCACTGTGGGGGAGTCTGGTGAAGTTTTAGAACAGAGCTGGGAAGCCAAATCCTTATAGAGACAGTTCTTGCTACTGAGAAACAGAAACTATACAATATGAGTTTAAAGAAGGTCATTAAAGAGAAACTGAGTCCAGAAGTGCACAGAAAGCTTGATGCATGAAAGGAGAGGTGCCAGGAAGGAGCTCAAAAGGCCACAACAGGATCACTCCCTGATTACAGAAAGGAAAACTGTAAATAGAAGAGATTTTGTGCAAAGTGGATGTGCTTCTCGGAGTGCCCACCATTTATAACCCTGATTGTGCCATTAGTCACATCTCCTGCTCCTGATGATCAAATATGGGTGTGTTTTGAAAGATGGCTTCAAAGAAGACTGAAACATAAATCTCTCGGAAATGAAACACCCAGTGTTCTGGACAAAAAAACTCCCTCTCATCATGTTATTTTCTGGTTTTTAAGGTCCTTAATAGATTCAGAGAGAAGACTTATGGCAAGGCATCTGGACTCCTCAAATGCTGCATTAATGGAAGACAAGTGCTGTACAAATCCTTTCCAAAGCTCCATGAAGACAAAGCAATTTGTTTTCTCACTGTCAACCTTTATTAATATATTGAGTTTCAGCCGAAGAAGGTCATCAGCATGAAATAAAGAAATAAAGAAATAATGCATTTCTGCTGGCAAGAAAAGCAAAAAGCAAACTGTGAGGAAGGTTAGAAGTGCTAAAAATATGCCAGAACAATGGATCATCCTTTCTCTGCAATTTTCCTTTTTTTTCCTCCCCTAACATCTGCAGCATCTTTATAGAAACTTATTTATCTTCTTCATTGCCTCTTTCTACAACAGTAACAAACATGGCCTTACTCAGCTAACAACCATATCATGAGGAACTGTGAACTTAACAAAACATAAAAATTCAGTTAATAACTACAGAATTGTCATGTCCCCCAGAATATTGCCTCTGCTATTTAACTCCTAGGTCACCCTTGCAGAGTTTTGATAGAAGGCTGAATTAAGGGATGGGGTAAATAACTCCCAAATTAACCAATATATACATACTCTGGAAAAAAATAATTGAGTTTCAATGCAGAGGACATTTATGGGAAGAAGTGAAATAACCAAAGGTTATATAAAGGAAAATAGATTCAGGAAGACTGGACTCTCAGAGTATAGAGAAAGGCTTATACAAGTCAATTAATTTTACAACTTTCCAGCCCAGAAGATGCTCAGTTTTGTTGTTTCTCTGCCAGGTCAAAGGAAATTGATATTGAGCCAAAAAAGATTCAAAACACAAAATAAATTATTCCATTTACACACCTTTAGATCCTTTCCTATTTAGCATTATTTTTCTTCAGACATATTCCATTCCCTTCATTTTCTTCATTATTCCTATTAAAAACTGTCTTTTGTAATGAAGAATAAACGCTTTTCAGGAGATGTTTTGTCCTTTCCAGAGCTTCTACGCCCACTATTTAGGCCTGTTCATGAGGGTCCAGGGAAACTGTAAAAGCACAGCTCTTCAAAATTCAGTTATTACACGAGGGATGACTAATGGAGAGTAAAAGCTGTCTCCATGGCATCCAAGGGGCAAGAGGTACCTCACTAGTTTGTTATTCATAAATGCTGCTAACAAAGTACTCTTTTTTTCATATCTAAGTTTTTCTGCTGAGCCCCCAGGAGATTTGTCATTAACAATCTTCATATCTTAATTATTGCACAGGCTTTTTTTGCCTTGGCTTCAGAGCTCTCAATAGACATGGCTAGGTCCTTGGCTAGACAAGATCCTCAGAGGCAAAAACCCAGAGTTTCCTCTATCTTAGAAATGCAAGGGTGTGGCCACTTGGCCATAGAAAAATCTAAGATTTTAATTGTGCCAAGTAGCTATTAATGATGAACTGGAAGACAGCTTAAGCCCAACAGAAATATCTGAAACTCATCTTATTTGGGGAAAAAAGATCTTCAGATTATGTGGAATCATTTTACATCAATTTTCTCATGCCTTACTGGTAAGGGTATTTCTCTAGCACCAGGTCCATCAAGAATCCCTGTGTTGGGAGCTCCTGTGTCCATCACTGAGTTGTAATGCTCTGAGTTAATAGGTTTGTCAACCTTATGGCTGGACAGGACTATTACAAGCCTTGAGGCTGATCTCCTGTGTAGCATCCCACAGCATCCCTGAATGTCCAGAGAATCAGGGAAATGCTGCAGGGAGGCAGCTCTGGAGGTGACCCAGCCTTCTACAGCAAGACCATCACCAACACCAGACTGACTGTGACTGTGTCTGCCTGAGGCCTTAGAAACCACAACTAAGAACTCTCAGCTTCTGAGTGAACTGCTCTGGTGCTGCAACAGCCTCTGGCAAGTCAGTTTTTCCTGACACCCTCCTCAGCTGCAACCCACACTGACCCCTTGCTCCTGGGGAAGAATTCCCTTTTCTTGTCGAGTTTCCAATTTCTCTTCAGTCCTCAAGCTTCTCCTGCTCACTCTAAACTGATGCCACCTGGCAACCCTGTAATCCCAATTTTTTTGTTGTTCAGAAGTTTCTCAAAGATGCCTTCTAAGTTGTCGTGTAAATGGTGAACACTGCTGGCTCCAATGTGACCACAGTACCCTTTTTTGATAGTAGCTGCAAACCAGGGGTTCAAGACACTGATTACTACTCATAGCTTGAAAATTGGGCAGACTGCTGGGCTTTAAGAACCTGTTTGTGCAACCCATACCACACCAGGTGTGATGGCAGACAAGGGACATAAAAGATTTTTGCCATATAGCAACAGATATCTAGTCTATGTTAGTTATCCATCTGCAATTGGAATTTCAAGGTAAAATATCACCTTCCTCACAAGGGTGGAACGAGCTGTTCTGTGGACATAATTACTCACAGTGATTATAGAAGGTGTTCAGAAAATTTATAGCAACTGGAAAATTCTATAGAACTACTTAGGCCTTTGCCATAATCCTACCATGTAATAAATAAAATAAACATGGCCCTGCTTTTCAAGTTTATATTGTACAAAAGAGTTGCTCAGACTTCTTTTCAGAGCCACTAAACATCATAACTGGTAAATAAATGAAAAAGAGTTTTCTCAGCGTTGTTCTTGGAGAAACACAGCTTAGATTTGATTTGCTGCTATTCATGAGGGTCATACTGTGCTCCTTTTTCATGCATATTTAAGTGGCTGTTAGCTTTTTGCAAAACATTCCCTGAACCTGCAAATTTCATGAGTTTTTCCTGTAAGTGGATTATATTACATTTCTCAATCAGCTTGGTAAAGGCTTCAGTGCCAGGGAGCTTTTTGCCTCACACCTCATGGTCCAGGAGCTCTCAGAGGCAGTGAAGCAGCAGGAACGTTCACTCTCTGTGCATTTGTATCAATTAACTCTTGCAGAAAAGAGCTAACATTCACACACATTAATTGTTCATCACTTACAATGACTCTTCTGCTCTACAAACCCACCAGGGCTGCCTCGGGTTTTTTTTGCTTCCAAAGCTTCACAACCTGTGCAAGGTCAATTCCTCGAAAACTCAGGAAAACACGTTCATGGGATTAAAAAAAAAATAAATCCATGAACTGGGTTGTTTTGCTCTCCAGAAGGAAAAAGCAGAAAGCTTTGGAGGCAGAGCCAAACAGGGCTGCATGGGAAGCAGTGTTGGAAGGGCACCTGCTCTCCAAAGAAGGAAGGAAGGAGGGTCCCACAGAGAAGGGGGTGATGCATCAATAGGCGATTCCTCCCTCACAGCCGGTGGCATTTAAATGTCTCGGATTTCCTGCCTCCTCGGTGGCTGGGGCCCTGCTGAGCTCATTGCCAAGTGCTAAAGGAATTCCATCCTGAGGAGTGGGAGGGAAATACCAAGGGTGGGTGAAGGAGGGTATGGCTCACTGCTGAGGTGAAGAGGCAGCTTTCTGATCCCTGCATCTCTGATTGGGCGATACGGGCTCGCCAAGCAGGCTAAGGGCTCAAAAACATGAGATTTAAATCATATCCTAGGAGTGAGGAGAGGCTAAAGAGGCATATCCAGTGCTGAGAGCAAGTAGGAAAAGATGATGAGGACATTTGCCAAAACGAGGTGTCAGAAGGAGCAAGTCTTGCTTGTGCAGATGCCTTTATTTTAATAAGAATTCAGAGCTGGGATGTGTCAGTGTTAATTCTGTGTTGGAGAAGGGCAGAATCCTGGAATCCTTTACCAAGAAGAAACCCCTCAAGCTTTGAGCACTGAAGAAAGATGGATTCCCTGAGCTGCCAGGGCATGTACTGGGGGAAATAAGCTGTAGGAGAAAGATTTGTCTCCCTCCCAGATGAGTTCCCTGGTCTCAAGCAGAAGGAAAAAATCTTGAGGGAGAACCTCAGAAAAAGAAGTGTTGAGATGTAGAGAAGCCAGGGGCTGTTGGAGACATTCCTAAAGGGTCTTGCAAGAATGAAAAAAGTTACAAGGAATCTCTGAACCACAGAAGCTTTGACGCATGACTTGTTATGCAACGTCTTAGTGTATGTAATAAACTCTCTGTGAAATAATAGGCATTTTAACACTTCACAGCATCAAGGAATTTCCTGTTTTGGCCACAGTTCAGTGGCACACTCACACTCCCATAAATCCAGCAGGATTCCCGGAGCAGCCTCTCCAAATTTAAATCGAGTTCAAGCTTATTAGCACATGTTTCTCACCTTAGATTACATCACCAGCAGAACCATTTGCTCCTGGGACGCACAGTTTTGCCAGACAAAACTGCAGAAGGGTCACTGGGGCTGTTCAATTACTCCAAAGTGACAACACTCAACTGCTTCAGCACAAAGCACACAAAAATCATCCTCTCTTACCTTTTCCCCTGACACCCGGTCCAGCAGCATTCCTGATTCACCGCATTGTAAATGCAATTTCGTTTGGAGGAGCTTTGCTTTTATGGCTCGCTAAGAGGCTTAACTGACTCTTGGCACAAGGGCCCTGCTCGCTTTGTCTCTTGCTGTATGTAGTGCAACAAATGCTGCAATGAGTGTGGCTGGGAGACAAATCGAGCTTTGAACCCTCGGGCTGGTTTTTCTGGGAATATCCAGACTGGGGAGCAGGGCTGAGAGGTTTGTGGTGCCCACTGCGTCAGGCCTGGGACCTGAGTGCATAAGGGACTTACCCAGAGAGGGGAGAGTTCCTGGTTGTGGAACCCAAATCCCACCTGTGGGCACCCACTGCAGTCACTGATGATGGGGCTCCCAATACTCCAGTGCACATCAAGGAACATTTACTTAACTTCAGCTCTCAGCTGAATCCTGGCAATCTTCAGCTCAGTCACAAATGGAAGAATGACGTCTTTGCTTCCAAGAGCAGAAAACATCTGGGTGAGACAGCACCACTCACTCAAGAATAGAAGTGGGTGTTTTGAAGGGATGGGGGATTTTGAACTTCCTTGAGCTGCATTGTGTAATGTCTCTGCTGCTTGAATGTTTAATGATTATCACAGGTTTTACAGTTAATTTGGGGAGCTCTGAAGAGAAAAAAGCCCTGTATTTATCGATACAAATTCAACCCCAGTAAAACCTGTGGTCTAAGAAATAGGCCACATTCTGCACAGATTTGATTGTGGTGCTGGCTTTTTCCCCTCCTTAGGCAGGAATCTGAGGTAGGTAAAGCTCTCTTTACCAACTGGGAAATTTAAAAAAAACCCTTGATTTGGGAACTATTAAACTTCTGTTCTTAGAATAAACAAACCTTTCCCCCCTTCTCATTTGCCTCTTCTTAGAAATTGCTGGTTGTGATAACTTAATATTGCAGTACATGAACACCCTCCATAATGAATTTTTTCACCATATTTGTTCTCTCTTGGGAAGAGAGGGAATATTGAAATTACATGAGATATTTTAAAGTCTTTATTTGTCTAGTTTATGACTGCTTATTAAAGGCAAAGTCAGAACTACATGCTGTGTTTGCCACTGAAACTGGTAAAGCTGGAGTTAGGTTATGGATCCCACTGTGGAGTGGTTCTTAATTTCATGTCAGAGGTCCTAGCAAAGCTGCTGGCAGCTGGCAAGAGTCAATAATGATCACAATAAAAGCAACTGGGCTCCCCCATCCCAGGCTGAGCAATAAGTGGCTGGTCACTGGACCAACTTTTCAGATCTTCCCCTGACACGAGTGGTGCTGCTCCACTGACATCAACTAAGCTGGGTTAATTTACACTGCTGGCAAATTTGGCCCAACATATTTAAACTGGAACAAGTTAAAATATACCAAATTTATTTTCTCTGCTAGAATGCATCAACTCCTACAACTCTAGGGAAGGGCTGTGAATTCCCCTTGGCTTACAGGAGGATTTCAGAGGAACTCTGACTAAAGCATGGAGATTTGCATCTCACATTGGCACAGGCCTGCCTTTTGTTTCCAGACAAATGTGCATTTAGCAGTAGACACAAGGCATGCAAAATCATACATTAAAATACATGCCTTGCCTTTTGGTTTCATCATCTGACCTTACCAAGTGACAGAAATCCTACAGACAACTACTCTTAGCAAACAAGACTACTTGCCACAGTAAGTAATGTGTTGCATAGTGTCAAGCTTAGAAATGCAGAGCAAATTAGCAGTGTTTGAATGCTCCATTTATTTTATATACCTTAGGTCAGTCTTACCATCAGGAATAGAGGTAGACAGTTTGCATCTCTCCTTTTTGTTTTGTATTAAAAAACACAATGCAAACAGAAGGCAGAGCAGGCTATTTATATCAGCTCCATCGGAAGTGGTGACAGGTATAATTACAGAGGAGAAATTACAGGGCTTATTTCAGTGGCATTTCTCCTGCTGTTCCAGAGAGGATAAAAGATTGAAAGTGTTCCTGACACATCTCTAAAGTAAAGATGCTTCAGTGCACTGTTCAGGTTATTTTCAGGTTGATTCAAGTCTACCTTCTCCAGAGCTCAGAAGGGAGCAGGTTGTGTGGGGTTTGCCTGTTGGCTTTGTCTCCTCCAGGACACCAACTCAAGCAAGCCTGGAGCTTTTTTTGGTTTTAGGTTGCCCACTGCCAGGTAGACAAACCCTGTGCTAAAGTCACTTTACCATTTACTCTGCCAGTCTACTTGCTCTGGCCAGCATCACTTTTATTTTGCCCATCACATACAAGATGTGGCTCGGCACCAAGCAGGAGCCTCATGCCAAGCTGGTTTCTGCTAAAGATTTACAGAACTGGCAGCAGTTTTTGAGTTGCACCTGATCCTGGCCAGCTTCCCCAGTGCTGGGATGGTGCTGTCCAGGATAAGCAGCCCTTGGGACCCACATGAAGCCACCCAAAGGGTCAGACAAAGACTCAGCATTTTCATTCCAGTAGCACCAGGGCAGCAGTGAGGGCAGAGCAGAGCTCCAGGGTGTGAGCAGAGACCTGGATGGCAGCAGAGCTCGCTGGATCAGCTGCTCTGCAGTGATTTCAGCATCCAGGAGTGCATCACTTCACAGCACCGAGACAAAAACCTTTGTCTAGTGTCACAGAATGCAAAGGGTGCCTGCTTGAAATTCAACAAAACCTTTACTCTTCCTCCCGGGAAACCAAATACTAAGAAGAATACATTTAAAAGACTCTTAACAGCAAATCTAAAGAACAAGGAGCAAGAACAGAAAGCAACAATAGCTCAGTTGCTTTGCCTGGATGGGGTTGTTTGAAATAATGTTGTCCTGTTACCTAGCAACAGGGAGCTTATTGCTGGGCTAGTTACAACCTCATTCATATTTGTCATAATTCGGTAATCAGAACTGATCATATATAAGACTGAATACAATCAACTGACTTATGTTTGCAGTTAGAATCAATCTAAATCAGAGAAGGACATTAAGAGCTCAGTCCTCTGCTCTGGGGCATTTATTCCCATTCTGATACTTCCACTCGGATATTACCATGTTGTCTGTCACTGTGATCTCCCGTTAGGGCTCTGAGCTTATTCTCTAGCAGGAGATGACACAAATGAAGGGCAGCATTGTGCCCAGCTTTTGCTAGGCTCTCTTGGTCAGCTCTGTTTCCTTCTCCACTTCAAGTGTTTTGTTGCCAGCTCTCCTGGGCAATTCACATCATTTGAGTGAAACACTCAATATCCCCTTCCTACCTTGCATTTTTTTAGCCATAAGCATTACAACTCCAGCTCTGCCACCAGTGCCAAGCACAGAGCCCACAGAAGTGACAGTGCTGAATCACCTCAGTACCTGCCCAAATATCCCTGCTCTGCAGCAGCTCCACTTGTGTCCCAAAAGTGCTTTGGGGGCACATGGGTGTGGTGCTTACACAGCAGCTCCCACAGCTGAGCTCTTACACACACACAGGGCTCATCTGGCAGCTGGCTGCCCATCACACAGCCTGGCAAACACAGCTGAGCAGGAAACCTCAAGGATCTGAGGCTGCTTAATCAACAGCTAGGATTAATGAGAAATAATCCTCATGTACAGAAAAGGGAGCTGCAGAGAACTTGTCTCTTGATAGCCACAGATGAAGCAAAATATTAGAGGCAGCATGCAAGGCAAGGTACTCAGGCCACAGGAGAAGCACTAGAGGAGGCTGGGAAACAGCACAGGGATTGACTCAGAGTGACACTCAGCTGCCCAGCTCCACGTTTGCTCATACACTCCATTCCCAGCCCACATCAGCATCTTTGAGAGCCAGTCCATTGAGCTGGGCTACACGTGAGGAGAGTGGTTGGGTATGGCACAGCCAACCTGCAGAGCCCCTGCCCCACAGGCATCACTGCCTGAGCTGCTGCAGCAGCTGCCTGTGCCAGGGACCAGCAGCCTCCTTGCACCTTCCCTACTCCCCCACGTGGGTCTAAACAGGACATGAGTCTGGCCCTGTTACTCTCCACCTCTTGTTCTGGTCCTTTGGCAATCTTTTCATTACACAAAAGAAATTTGTTCTCATAAAAAACAAATTTCAGAGCTGCTTCTCTGCAGTTTGAGAGTGATTTACAAACCAGTAAATTAATCTGTCTACCCCTTATGGTCTAAGCATCTTGCCTTGTTCTCCCAGCATGACTGCAGAAACACTTAATTTTGGGAATTTCTTCTTCATGTGTCACATTCACAAATCTACAGATTTATTCCATCCAGTGCAGGGTATCCTCTCCAGTCCTTGCCTGTGGAAGTGAAACCTTTGTCTAAACAGAGGCAGTGGAGGATCATGCCATTAAATCCTGGCCTGTGCAGATACACAAGGAGAGGCTGAAAATGTAAGTGAACTGTTGAGAAAATGTGTTTTTTGCCAGGAGAGGGGAAACGCACTGCAGGTTTGGGCCTGGCTTCAGAGCAGGGCAATGCCTGAGCCACTGCTTGTCTGTCCTCGTTGCTCCCTTGCCATGGGGAAGGTGTTCTCTCAATAAGTCCCATTTTTTGGGGCAGCTTATTCTGCAATGGGGGCTGGAAGTGGGGCGTAAAATCTCTACTCTGATCTCCCACATTCATGTGGTGAATGGTAAGGGAGTTGTTTCCATATCCTCTGCTGGCTTCAAATCACACCCAGCACACCTTGGTCCCTTCCCTGCTTGGACGAGCAAGTGGGGTCTCCACAGACTCCAAGACCTTCCCCTAGAGCATCTCCTAACAGGAATGACCTAGCTCCTCTCTTCCTCCTCCTTTGGACTGGAATGAACCCGGCAGGCCCAGCCAGAGCCTTTTCCATCTGTGCCTATCCAAATCAGTATAAACAAGACATGTCAAAACAACTCACCTATGTAGCACTCACTGCCCTTTTTTGCTAACCTGGAATAAATTCTCCCAGGCTACACCCATCATACTCTGGTTCATCAATGCTTCCAGGCTGGGGAAACTGGTGCTAACACTGCTAAAGGCAAAAATCCTAAACCTCCCCAGAATTAAACCATAATTGATGGTGAGGTTTTATTCTTGTGACTTCAGACAGGAGCTAAATTTATATGCATCACTGAGGTGCTGAGAACAGAACAGACCACACGCTGAAAACAATCCACATTTGTGGTAACAGCAGCACAAGCAGCATTCAGGCAGGTGTGACGTGGAGGGAGCCTGCCCAGAATATCTTTCTCCTCTTTTTGGACACTCTCACTCAGCCCTTTGAAAGGCAGCAGCAAAGAGAGAAGCGTGGCTTTCTATAAGTGACTGAACATTCCTCCTGCTGGGAAAAATATGATGCTGGGGAACACGAGCAAAAGCCATCCTTCACTGTAGCACTTTCCAGGACCTGTTCCAAAGGATGCAAGGCTCCCTGAAGACCATCACCATCCTCCTTGAGGGAACATTGGCAACCTCCAACAGCAAAACTTGATTGGGAAGTAGAGAGACTTTTCCAGGGGTTGTAGGGTGTGTTTGTTCTTTCATGGCAGAATGTTATGGGGAGCAGGAGAGGCTGTGCTGCTTTATCTTACAGGTGATGCTTTCCTCACCTACGTCCTTGCATCTTTTCATAACAGTTTCTATTTTGCTTGCAATTCCCTGAGGAGAAGCAGGACTGCAATCACAAATTTGTTTGGTTTTTTTTGTTTGTTTGTTTTGGTTTGGGTTTTTTTTGTTGTTTTAAACAAATGAAATGTTCATCTATACATCAGAAAGCATCTTGGCAGGATTAGTGGTTTGGGATCATCTCAGCAACTGTCCAGCTTTTCTATCCCAGCAAAGAGAAGCCTTCAGACTCAGATATTCAGCTGGACTAGGCTGAGAGTTGGACACCTGATATTTGTCCTATTTCTGTCTGTGTAATCCTTAATGCCAGGCACAAGTGCTGCAAATGTCTGACTCTTAAGCCCATTTCCCCGCATTGTGCTTATTAGAGGCTTTAAATTTACCAAACCCTGGACACTGGTCTCTCTTGCCCTGTTACAATTTGGCCTCTGTGCATGCCAAATCTAAATCCCATCGCCACCTTCATGATAGCTGAGCTTTTCCTTCAATGCTCCCTCTTAAAAGTTCATGCAGAACCTCAAATGCAGTCTCAGCATCTGCTCATAAAAACAAAACTGCATTTTTGAGTCCTAAAATTAGGGAGGGGTGGCAAAAAGACATGGCTCTATTGAACTTCAGAGCTCAGAAGTCCAAAGATTAGGTGTTATTAATGTGTGCTTAAAGCAATCTCATTGCCTCTGGAATTCTGACTCAGGAGCTCTGAACATCTGGCACAGGCAGCACTTTTTCTACAAAGCAAGTTGGCAGGCAGGTTAGTGCATCTCTGGGGCAAATTTGGGAGAGTTTGGAGCTAAAAGGAGAAACCTTATTAACCAATAAAAGCAATCCCACAGTATTCCCTTAATTCCAGGGAATTCCAGTTATTAAACAAAAATAGGAGCTTTAAAGAACACTTAAGCTGCCCCTGGCTGATCCATCTGTAGGAAGTTTGAGAAGGTTTAGTAACCAAAGATATTAATTAAAAAGCAAGTTTCTTGTCACTTCTTGGAAGCAGCTGTGGCCCAGGCTGTGGAGGCATGTTAATAACCAGAAGGGGTGGCAGACCTGCCTGGCAGCCCCTGCTCTGCTGGCAGCAGACTGACCACACCAGGATTACACAGAGGCTGGGGCCAAAATCTGACTGGGTTTGGGGAATCTTTGCTTTTCAGGACAGAAAATTAGGATGTAGTTTTCCTGTTAGGAGAGGTGGGCACTGTAGATATCTCTATTCACAGCTCATTCTCCCAGAAATCCTGCAAAGAAAGCATCTGGGGAGCTGCATAAAATTTAAGTGCTTTGATAAGCACTTAGTTGAGGTTTTTTTGAAGGGTAACAGCTGACTGATAACATTTGTTAAAGGCTGCTCCTGTGTCACTTCTGACAGGAGGATGGATGCACTACAGCTCTTTAGGCAACTTCAAAAAATTCCCCCCATCAGCTCACTTTGTGCTGCCTTGCTGTGCTAGTTAATTTTCTTTTGGTGGTGTTAATTATTGTACTGTCTGTTAAAAAGACATTTTCACTACCCTTCAGTCCCACGAAGTGACAGCAAATTGCTGCAGCAGGAACACTGAAGAGAAAACTGTTCCCCTTTCAAACAAAATTCATAGTGCTCTAAAAGAACAAGGAAAGAAGTCAATTTGTTATTCACTAGAGAACATATTTTGTTGTCCTGAATAAACACAGCATCAGTACTCAGAGTCTGTCTGGAACAGCAGGGAAAGGGAACTCACAGAATAACAGATATTTATGCACTGCTTTTAAAAAGAGAGCAGAGAGTGATGTGCCATGAAGTTGAATAAATTTTTTTTTTGTTGTTTATTTGGGGTTTTTAAAATAATCCTGGAGATTTTGGTTTGCGATTGAATTTGGAAGTTTTGTAAAACACCACCTTGCAACCCTGCAGTCAGAGTCGACATTGTCACACTGTGATGGTTGAGGTTAAAACTCTTCTGTTTTATTTTAGTGGCCCAGCCTGAGAAGTGCAGCAGTTCTGGAGGTGCTCGTACATCACAGGGGCAGCAGCACCTGGAGGGGAACGGGGCGGATGGATCAGGGTGGTAACAGCCTCAAACATCTAATTTTGATCTGCTCCCAGGAGCCTGCAGGGGCCTTAAATGACTTGTGCTTTGTCTAACAGGCAGAGGGGGCCAATTTGCTTCGCATGAAAGAAATGGTGACAAACTGACTCTGGATTGTCCTAACCTGGATGGGGACAGGGGCAATAAATTACTCAAGGAAAGGTGCTAAAGCAGCAGATCCAAGCCCACCTGGCACAGCTATATTATTGAAAAATACTTTAAAAAAATCAAAACAGAGTCACTTATGTTTGCAAAAAAAATATTTTCCGTGTGGTTTAATATAGGTATTTTTCAGATGGAGTGGGGGAAGAAAAAAAATCAGAGCTTACTTTTTACCATATTGCTGACTAAGCCTTTACACATTTGAAAAGCACCATAAGCACTTCGCTCCTATTGAAATTCTTATCCAAGCTGATCCAAATAATACTTGTGACTTTAGTGGTTTATTTTTTTTCCAACTCTTTTTCAAAATCTTCAGGGTTGGTTTGTTTTAAAAGGTAAGCTTGTTTGAATATACTTGCAGTGGTCAAAACAGAAGTGTGAAATCTCAACATAAAGCCTGTTTTCACAGTTCTGTTGTACAGGTACAGCAGATATATGTTCACAGGTGCACTGACTGCTGCAGGTATAGAAGGGTAATAATGGGTAGGAAATTAGATATTATGGCAAAAGTCATTGTTGTGATGGCATTACACTCCTGAGAATCACCACGTTTAAGCTCTTTGCATAAATCACAGCCAGTCAGGCAGTACAACCTCCCTTCTGCAATATATTACTCACAACATATGGGAAATATCACAAAAAATAAAATTATACAATTTTGCTCCACCTCTGATGATGCATAACTCAGACCTCAGCACTAAGGCCCCAGACAGCCTGGATTACAATAAATTGTCATTGCATTCGATACCTAAATACTCTCCCTAGCTGATTTGCTCAAAAAAAAAAAATAATCTGCACCTTGACATAGTAAGCCCCATGACTTAGTACATGCCAGAAAATTGCTTTATTTAATATGAATTCAGGAATATGGAAAAGATCTTTCAGTATGAAGGGAGGTACTCTTTTTTGGCCTTTATATACAGAAAATATTGTTAGCCAAATAATAAACCCACTATATGCACCTTACATATGTGCTGTGGAAATTGCAACTACAACTGGAATACCCTCAACTAAAACAATTCATCTTCTGCCTTATGAAAAGAGCTTAAATCAGTGCATTCTTCCTGCTAAACCAAATACCAAGCAAACCCAATCCCTTGCCTTCTGCACTTAGTGATGTTGTCACTTACACAGACAGCATTTCATTGCCTAAGCAGGAAACTTTATGAATAAAGACACATTTTAATCCCATCAACATATATTAAATGCAGCTAATATAAGTGTCTCTTCTGCAGCGTGGAGCAGAAAATTCTTTTATTCATAGAGGCAGATACCATTTTGTCTTGCATTTGAAACAGTTGATGGCAATAAACTCCCCTAAAAAGAAATGGGCCAAGAGCAAGTGTGTCAGGTAGATGCCATTACTAGAAGCAAAACACTAAAATTCACTGAACTGCTCCCTGTGTTGCTGTCATTGGGTTCTGTGACAGTTACAGCAGATGGGAAAATCTGTAGTAGTCTCTCACACTAATTTAAAAAATAGGGACATTTAATAAATGGAACATACTTAAAAATCCATCAATAGCCCAGCTTTATTTCTGATAGCTGATTCAATTTATTCAGTGATATCTTATTTTCTGCTCTCTGCATGCTGAATGCTCTTTAGTGATATAAATGTTGAAAGTGTGTGCTGTTATTACAGCCAAAGGGTGAGGGAGGTAGAACTGCTGGGGTGCAGTAACACCTTTTAGTAAACCAAGTGATATGGGGGAAATAGGCTGGCTTTCAAACATACAAGACGTGTATCCATGATCCAAAGCACTGCCTGCCCTCTGCACTCCATGTTCCGATGATTAAAATAATTGGGTCATACCTACAGCCATTTTTCTCAACTCAATTTATTTTCATCTACACCAGAACAAATGAAGTGCTTGTTGAGCCAAAACCTTGTACATCTTACAGGGCTATAATCACTGGTCTAGAGATAAATTCCTAGGCAAAGACTCTTTGCAAGAACAAAGCCATTCAATAGTACACATTTATTCTCAGTTGTTTGGGGGAAGTTCTATTTTGACAGTAGAAGAGAATGACAAAATTGCTGATACCCACAGCAGCAAGTCTGCAAGATGTGCAGTCAACAGCACATTTGTCATCAATCACACAATAGATTTAATGTTTAGATGCATTTACCAACCTTGCTTTGTATTAAATAAAAGGTCTTATCTCTTGGTGCTATTTCTTCTGACATAAATAAATGATGCTACATTAATCCCTGCACTCTATTCAGATTTTCATGTTCCCTTTAACATGTTTACTTTAACAGCCCTTTAATATCCACAATTAAGGAAAAGTGTTGCTGCTTTTCCTTAAAGGAAACCTGGAACTCAGAAACAGTTCTGCAGCAGGTGAATTCTTGTCTGACACTGTGACTGTAATAAAATCTCAGCCACCTTGCATGGCCTGGATCTCCTCAACAGCCACCCATAAATCCAGCTCCTCTTGGGATGTCCTGCTGGACTTAGCAGCAAGTTTAAGAACCAAAACTGGATCATGAAAACTACTCAGCATTGTAAGCAACATCTGGCTGGGGGTCTCTGCACTCAGCTGTGCACAAGGACTCAAACATGCTCAGAATCTCAAGGGATGAGAGTAAGGGTACAAGAGTATTGCTAAAAATTAATGTTGGATAAGGTGCTTATTCCCATCACTGGCAAATCCAAATTTGAACCAAAACTCAATCCCAAATGAAAATCTTTCTAGGTGTGAAATTATCTGTTCCCTTTCACTCCGAAAAAGAAGGCTATACTTTATATGATGATGCTTGTATCTCAATATAACTCCTACATAAAGGACTAATTTCATACTGGAACAGCTCTTTAAGGTTGGGGGAAAGGGATGGTAAACCTCTGGACAGGAAGAGTTTTCTAGGCTTCACTCCATTTGCCTCAGTTCATCTGTGAAAAGAAGTTAATAGCAACACGCTTCCAAGAAACACTGTGAAAATTACATTACAGATACTGTGGAAATCTGATAGCTCTGACCTGCAAGGGGCTTCCTAATGTGCCTGAAAAATAGTACAAATCTCACTCTATTATTGCCTGCAAAATGAAAGACTTGTCTAGAGGAGTCAGACTTTCCACAAGTTCATCAGGCAGGGAAGGAAGGTTTCACTATTTATACAAACCTGAAGTCTGATAATTTTTGTAAGTGACAGGACACGGACTGCATTCCACTGCCAGTAAGGGAGTGGGAACGAGCCTGTGTTAAGTACATTTTCCATTTCTGGAATTCATTAGAGTGCTACTCGCTGAGCTGTAGGAGCTGGGGGTGCTTCAGCAGCAGGCACGAGTGGGGCTGGGCGGGCAGGGAGCTCCCCAGTGGCTCTGTGCCCATCCGTGCTGCTCCCAGCAGGGGCACTGCTGCTGCTTCCAGCAGCCAGCACAAGCAGCCATCTGTGGTGAGACACGGGGCACCACAACATATTGACCACCTTCCAGAAATAGGCACGGGGGAAAAAACAGGATCTGCGGGAGACTGGCCTCGCACACCCTGGTTCTAAAGCTTTAGCAGAAATTTGGTTATTTCATCCTTGAGCAGAAGCATGAAATTAACTCAGATCCTAACACCCCAAGCAGCCAGCTCCAGGATTTCAGGCAGATGTCAAAAGTCCATGACATGCATTGGCAAGAGGCTGCACTTGTACAAATATGCCTGTGGACAGCTGCTGGTGGGGAGACAGGAGCAGGTTAGGCAAAGGTGAGATTCAGCCTAGAGCATGAAGCAAAACTGTACCAGATGCTCTGAGCCAACTTGTCCCCAGTTTACATCCACAGTTTTGGCCTTTGCATCTGTTACAAAATTAATTCTCAAATGTCTGTGGAATGGATGCAAATGTCTGTGGAATCACTTGCTACAGAGCACACCTATATAAACTGTATTGCTCCATCTTAGCAAGTCTCAATTAAAAGCTGATTCGCTTTCATTAAGGGTCCTTACTCCATTCCTGTGATAACCAGTATAATAATTTGTGGCCATTATTAATCACATCCATATGGAACAGCGGATGGAGGGGGAAAAGGCCACAACAGCCTGAAAGTGGATTTGCAGTAAATTGTTTTCTTACAGAGATCCCTAAGATGTATTTCATGATGTTATGACAAACAAAACAAAGCCCTAAGTGAATTTAGCTTAAGCCAGGACAATTTCCTTCAAACTCTTCCTCTCTGTCTCCCTCCTGCCTCCTCACCCTTTTTTCCTCCTACAAAGTCCAGATTCAGTAATTTCTATTTGCTGCCTGGTCCTGCAGCATCTCCACACTAAGGCAGCTATTAACATATTCCAGCCTGGAGATGGCTGCTTCATTTAGCTCAGCTGGTCTGGGGTAGCTCTGGCTACCCTGATGGAAAGCTGATTTAGTTTGCAGTGTTCCTTTATACACTCTGCAGATGTTACCACTTCATCCCTTGGCCCCTTCCCACTCTCTTGCTGAATAGTTTAAAAATCTCACCACTAAAATCCTCTGCTGACCCTAGTATTGATCCCAGTTTCTCATCCACAGCATAACTTTGCCTCTCACCACATGCTTTTTCCTGAGCAGCTGCAGAGTTGCCAGCAGTGCTTATTGATGTGGTGTGACACCAGCACCCACGGAACAGGAAAGAGCTCCAAGCAGAAAGAGTTTGGCACACACTGAGCCTCCAGCCTAAGAGCTCTTGGGATGGCTTTGCTCAGTCAGTATACTAAACTTCCCTCTAATAGCCTAGATCTTTCTATACCAAAAAACAAACCAAAAAAAGCCTTCTACATTAAGTTTAGCCAAAAGCTGGGGAAGCCACCCTGCTCACTGAGTTCTCCTCCTGTGCTCCCAGCCATGGCCTTCACACTGGTGTCTGCCTTGCACTCATGTCTTATTCATGTTCACCACGTTCTCACACTGACATTTTGACTTCCAACTTGAGCCCAGCTGGGTAAGTGGAAAGTGTTTTCCTTGCTCTAGTCTAGGTCAAATGTAGATTGGAAACATCACATCCTACAGCTGGTGATTCACCAAGGAACGCATGAGACCTTGGCCCAGATTTCAGCAGGCTGCATGGGTCCAAAAGATGTAACATCACTGCTATGTCATGAGATATTTTGAAGCTGTTTCTGCAGAGCCTACAGCCATATTTCAAACTATTTTTTTGCTTTCCAAGTTTAGAGATGTAGTCACTGTGCATCACACAGTGCAAATACAATGGGTAATGAGTGAAGTTCTTCGTTCAGGTCTGACAAAAACTTATACCCTATACTGAATTCTATTTCATGAAGTAATTATTGCAGAAGGTCAGGTCTCTGAGAGAGAAACCTTTTTCATTAATTCTTTTTCACAGTATTATTCAGAACCTGCCAAATCCAGCAGGAATCCTTCCACTGATGGTAACGGGCTTTGGATAAAGTCCTCAGTTACCACAGTGGATATATTTGCTGAAGATTAATTTGAAAAACTCAGCAAATATTTAATTGATTATAATTATTTGTAGTAAGAGGCAAATGGCAATGCTCCCCCCCCCAGAAAGTATCAAGGTGTGACTATATTATATTCATGATTAACAGCAGACACACAGCTGGGCTCTGAAACAGCAATGCCAGCTTTACAGCTCTGCAGCACTTAGGGATACAACAGGTTTCATGCTACAAACACTTTGTCCAGGGCTGGGTTCAAGCCTTGTGATATTAGACACAAACTCTGTTTATTATTTGATGGGACACCCCCTCCTCCCCTGCTCAGCTGGCACAGAGACTCCCAAGGCAACCAGCTCTGACCCAGATGAGAAATGGGGAAAGAGCATTTGAGAGCTGCAGAACTTGTGGGTGAATGAGGAAATTTCTCCATTCTCCGTGGAGAAATGTGTCACCAGTGTGTGCAATCTTCAGAAACAGGGGGTTATAACTGCTGTCATGATCCCACACTGTTGCCAGAGTTCCATCATCTTTTCCCAAGTTATGCTCAGACAAACTGAGGGGCTCTAACATCTGTAAGGCAAAGGCTCAAGCTGTTCTAGCAACTGTCACTGGCAGCTCATCAGGGAGTGTTTTGCAGTTAAAAAGGGGAAGGTATTGCCTCCCCACCCCCACACCCCCTGATCCTTTTTAAACACAGCAATAGGAATATTTTAACAGTTCAAATAAAGATGAGGAGAAAGGAACAAAGGCTCTGTTCAGTGTTGTGGAGAAGGTCAGACTTCTGGTTCTAAAGTCCTTGCAAAAATAAAGTGGGAAACAAATAGTTTCTTTTCTCCTTCCCCAAGGAGCCAAGTGCTCTGTTAGGTTATCCTTAGCCATTGTGATGAATTTTTTCATTTTCTGATGTAGTTGAAACTTAAAGAGTGGAAGAAATATGGAGCTGGAAGAGGCAACATTGCCAGAGGAGAAAGTAATAGCTCAGAAGGGAAATAGGCTCTCCTTGCAAGCCTGCCAGAAGTTACCAAAAGAAAAATCTATTCCAGAGCTTGGTTGCACAGATCTAACACCACTTGCTAATACAAACAGTTCAGTGCTTTACAGAAAGCTTAACATTTCTGTCTAGGCAAACAGCAATGGTCCCCATCAGCTGCACCTACAGCAGCCTCCATTTCTGACATTAGAGAGCTAGAAAGAAATACTTTCTGCATTTTTGAAATATCTTCAAGAAACTCTTCTGGAAAGTAGTTGTATCTACTCTTTATTGTGCATAGTAGCTATTATCTCTAGGAGCAGCATTATTTATTTTATCACCAGCTGAAAAGTTACCTGTATTTTAGTGACTGGGAAGTGACTAAGTCCTGGAAATATTTGATACATCTAAAATACTATTCAACTATATTTCACCAGACACCCAGTGCAGTGCCTTAAGTGGATTCTTTCATGGCTCTGGAATTTAGACACCTTCAGCTACAACACAAAAGTCTTTACAGTAATGACTTTTAAAAACAGGTTTTTCTACCCTTAAAGAAGTTTCTTTGAGACAGTTTTTCTTCTTGCTTCCTGTTAAAGGTTATTTGCTCATCCTATTAATCAGAAAGCTAAAAAGACTCAACATCTATGGTGATCCAAGTGTCTTCTCAAAGTTTATTGCTTTCAATTTGTCTGCTCAAGGAGGGAGATAATTCCCCTTGCCCTGCACAGAGCAAACATAGATCACCCAGACTGTAAAACAAAATATGAAGATCCAAAGCTCAGCTTTTCTTTAATGCTCATTAATTTTTGAGTGGTTAGAAGGTCACCTGAGATTGAGTCTCAGTGTGATTTTAGACCTTGATTAGAAAATATTTTAGTGTTAAAGTTAAGCAGAAGCTGAGAAGAGTCAGAAAAGTGATTGCAAAACACCTTTGAGTTCATATTCCTTGGAGAAGAAACCATCTTTTTCTGTAATGGCAGACTGCTACCCCAATGGGACTGAACTTTGTCGAGCTCAGAATTATGGTAATACATGCACTTTTAAAAAAGTCTGGGAATAAGTTTGTCTCAACACTGCAGAGCAAGAAGTCTCTACTGCTGTATGTTTGAGCAGCATTCAGTACAGTGGGGTCCCCAGTGTCCCATCCACACAGATGATACAAGACAAAGGCTTCCCTAGAAATGCCAGAGCAGCATGGGACTCTGCCACATGCCTCAGGCTGTCTCAATTAAGCCAGAGCAGGATCTGCTGCCAGCAGAATGGGAAGGAGTCAGGTGTTGCATCATTTTTAGCCTCCTCAAATTCCACTGCAGCAACAGACAGTTGTTACCTGCTGTGGGTCTAAAAGGGGGTTTTGAGTACAGGCTGCAACAACCTCTGCATTCAGAAGTAGAAGCTTTGACTCTGGTGTCATCCCATTGCAAGTGGTGGGATAACAGCAACTGACCTCCCGTGGCAAAAATGGCTGGAAGAGCTCTCAGGTCTGTCCCAGCCCTATTATTTAAGAATCTATTAGCTCGAGGCTTTCATCTCCATCTAGCATCTTTCAAGTGCTAATACACGTAAAGACAGATGAAGATGAATAAATCCAAGCTCTAGGTTAATAATTTGGGAGTCTGCTGGTGGAGTGAGGGGTACACCTTCTCAGCAGTGAAAGGGTATAGCCAAAAGACAACACAGGTGCCTTCTTTTTTCTCCTTTAATCCACTTTCAGACATTCAGTTTCCCCAGCTGCTGATACTGTAAAAATGTTGCTTGGCAACATGGTAACAGGGGAAAAAAAAAATCTTCAAAAATATTAGGAGTTTTTGTCCTTAGAAATGTACTAGTTCAGCACATCCAGCCTCCTACAGATCCATTTTAGAGGAAGAGGCACAATGATTTCCCCTCCATGAGCTAGTTCCAGCAGCCTTTAAAGCAAAGCAGTCAAAATGGGACAGGGGCAGGGGGGCCCTCAGATGCTTAGGGGGTGGGACAGACCCTCACATGGGAGTTGCAGACAGTGTGTCCCCTATTTAACACTGAGCATTCATCTGACATCTCAGAAAAGACATCTGTAGACCAGGTATTGTCTAAATGGCACCTGAAGAGGTTACATCTCTATCTCCTTCCAAAGGATGTTGCCATGATGTCCCAGGATGCAGTGATTAGCTCTGCCTCCTCTTTTCCACTCCCAATTACCAGATGCTCCCTTACTGTAATGAGGTGGAGGCACGCCCAATCTGCTTCCAGAAGTGGCAGTACCCAGGCAGAGAGAGGGCCAGGCTGCTGGAGGCCTGGCAAACCCAAGGACTGAACTTTTTCATGAGAAGTCATTGAATCAGTCACACTTCTTTACTGCTGACCTCCTGTGAGCAGCCACACAAGGGACTACCAGTTAATTACTGGCACTGGTATCCAATAGAGGATATTATACCATAAAACCCATAGAAAATAGTTTAAAGTTCATGGCTTTCCTTCCACGGCTCTTGCACTGGAATTTGTTATTGCAGTGCACTTTTGATGTCCACAGAGCTGTGTCTGGTTCATACTGCCAAAGCCTGGTTACAAACATTTATCATCTGTAAGCCCAAACACAGCTTTACATCAAGAGGAAATGTTCTGCCTTGTGCGAGGCAAGAAGTGATGAAAGTTCTTGCAGACACAAAACAAGTACCAATATTTTTAAAGCAAGATCCCAGAAGATATCTATCTTTATTTAGCTGGAGGTAAACAGCAGAGTTGCTGTGATGGCAGCACAGACTTTTCAGCATCATGTGGCCCCATCTCTGTGGTTATTAATGCAGAGATAAGGAATCTAGATGGTGGGTCTCATAAGATCAGTGTCAAAAGGCCTGTCAAGTTTGAGTTGTGCCTGCTGAGCCTGAGAGTTACCTAAGAATGAGGAAATACATTAGAAAGAACAGATTGCAAAAGTGGGACATTCTTGAGTAAATATCATAAATGCCTATAAACAGGAATAAACACTGAATTAATGCATATCCTTTTCTGATTAGAGAGTTATGTAGATCAGGAACAGCTCCCCTGAAATGAAAAGCCATTGAAAGGCAGCAAAGAATCTGGCCAAATCAATCTAGACTTGGGAAGCCTGAGCACTGTGTGGGGAAGGGAACATTGCTCTGAAAGGCTGCTGGTAGTCTGCTAACACAAACTCCTGCTGCAATGCCAATTTAATTAACACGCTTAACTGCTCCGAGATCTCCAGGATTCCTCACTGGATTGGCAGCCTCTTCTCACTGCTAATTGTGTTACTTCTCAGGGAACGAGGGGGAGATGGATGAGTTTGGTAGTGCCATCTTTTCCTGCTGAAGGAGGCCACCCTAAGCAATTTGACTCTGACACACTGTCTTGTTTTTGCACGTTTAGCCCGTACAGATAAACAGGGGAGAGCTACTGCAAGCTGATGAACTGGGTGGCAGCAGAACCAAGTCCTCTGGTGGCTGCTCATGGCACAGGGGCTTGGCAGCTCTTGGTGGCACATCCTCGCAGCACAGCAAAGCTCAGTTCACCTTCCAAGTCACCACCCAGCCAGTGCCACGTCCGTGTCAGGACAAGATCCTTGTGTGTAAACACTCCCCAGAGGCTCTGATTAAACAAAGTCTCCCTGCCCTGCAAACTCTTTTCTTGTTTGAGCAGCAGTCCTGACAGAAGGGGACAGAAATACGATGGCAATACTGCTGGTCTGGACAGAGCCTGAGGTTAAAGCAAAGAAAACACAGGGTCCTGAAGGGATGACAACGCTCCTCCTAAAGAGCCTGATACTCCCAGATTAGCTCATCTGTTTATTCTGAGACTGCAGCATCCAGGAGGGAGACAATCAGCAGGATAAAAAGGCACTGAATGTTTTGGGTCCTTGGAGCCCTGCTGCTTTGAGAAGAGGCCTCCAGCTATGCCAAGGGACAAGCCTGCAGTTTTTTTGACTGTGGAGAATTCGAGTTTGGAATTGAGGGCAGCCTTAGGGCTCCTCTGCAAGTGCAATCTAAATATAAACCTGCACCTATGAATTCACTGGAAGCTTCAATGCTGGTTTCAACTTTAAACGTCAATGCAAGATTAAATCTTAAATTCAGCAGTGACAGCTTACACCTCCTGAAGATACACATCTAGAGGCATCCAATTCCTTCAATTAAATTACAGTGGTAATTAACTACTGGACTTTTGCATGGGGGCCAATAGAGAGCTAAAGGCTGCCATAAAGCCATTGCCCCCTTCATCTCACTGGCACCCTGAGACTTTCCCCACTTTTCAGAGAGAGGAGGTCACCCCATTTCCCTGGTGAAAATGTGTTGGGGCCCTCCTACTGTGAGATTGCCTCAGACCCAGGGAAGTCCAATCTCTATTTAACAAACTGAGGTATGGATCCACGATAAAAATATTTTCAGCAGATCCACCCCCCCTACTCTCAGTATATTTATTGAAAATATTAGTATAAGCAAGCTTGGGTTTTAATCCCAGAGTGAAAGACAAATTAACATTTCAGTACAAAATAAAAAGCTCTTACTGAAGTCAAATTCAGGACTTTTCCTGTGAACTCTAGAAGACCCTTGCACAAGTGGTGCTTTTAATCTAACCAACACTAAAGGATATTTTTTGGGTTCCTCATGTATTCAGAGAGGAAAAAGCATCACTAGGCATTTAGGAGAGGCCCAAACCAGGACAATCCACCAGTGCCCAAGGGGGAGGTGTTTTGTCCCTGACAGGACATTTACTCAAACCAACCTCTGCAGCAAAGCAACACTAGAGCAGGGAGGGGGAATGCAGTAGAAATTGAGATGTTTCTAATTGTTATATAGCATCACATTTATCATTACTTCCTCTTGACCAAACACAGTGACACCCACGGGTTCAGCTGTATTATCTGGAAACGAGAATAACATAAATGTAATTGAGATCTGACTTGATCTGTACAACTTATGGTACCATTCTAATGCTTGCATTATGACAGAGAAAGTCTGAGCTGAAGTCACCAGGCAAAGTGCTCTGTACTTAAGATCTCTACTCTTCAGCAGAGAAACCATATTTAAAAACCCAGTTCCAAAAAGCTCAAATTTTCTGCTTTTTATTCCCCATAGGAATTAGCTGATGAAACTGCTCAGTGTTTTATTCTTCAGTCATTAGTCCCACTGAATGAGAAATAATTCCTTTTTGTTTCTTCCTCTTTTCATAATGTAAAGCTTGGCAGAGTTATAGGAACTTGAGCACAAAATGAACAAGGCATTTGATGTTCCAGATGAGGGAAAGAGCCATGCAGAGACACAGACTCAAAGTTGTTCTAAATGTGGATTTTGTAATTTGTACTTCCCCAGTTATACTCATGCAACTCTTGTTGCACTGTGGTCACCTCTAGCAGAGCAAATTTGGCCTGTAACATAGCAAGAATTCACAGGCAACTTGTGATTTTTTTTTTTAGGGGGCTGAATTAATATATTATTAAAAATTAAAACTTCAGACTATTGAAAAAACTTATTTAACTCCATCTTTCTTCCTTATTATCCACTGCTCACTCCTTACAATGCATTTCCAGCACATCAGCCCCCCAGCTGGGCCAATGTTGCTGAAGGAACTCTGCAGATGAGGAATGAATAGAAAATACAACACCAGCTCCACAGCCCCAAGGCTGCCAGAGCTAAAGAAGCATTTGGGCAACACGCTCAGGTACGTGGGACTCTGTGGGTTCTGCACAGCACCAGGAGTTGGATTTGAATGATCCTTGTAGGTCCCTTCCAGCTCAGGATATCTGTGACTTTTTTCCCTTTTAAAGGAGTCAGGCTCCTTTCTCTGGTTCCCAGTGGTGCTGCACAGGCATCTGTTACACCTGAACTCCAGAATGGATTCCCAGCTGAACACTGATGTGCCAAGAGAAAACCATGCCAGGGATAATGCTTTGGATGTTTCATCTGAAAATTCCATTCTTATCAGAGGACTTGCATTCATATCTTTGATGCAGGATCACCTCCAAGAACTCTGGAATTATTTGGAGTAAGTCACCTACTCAGACTTACAAACACCATGTGTACCCAATTATAGTCATTCACATCCCATTTTTACTAGAAAACTTTGACCTTAGAACACTATTTTTTCTCATTACTAGCTGCAGAATTTTCATTTTGTTACCCTTTTTTAGATAGAAAACTCACATGGCAAAGTCTTACCACTCAAAAATGTACAGGTAGCAGAGAAATCAACTTAGACATCTATTTTGAAGCTATGAAAGATGATTGCTCTACCTAATGATAGCCTGGGCATAATACATGAAATACAACTAAAGATTTTTCTGAAGAAGGAAAAAAAGCCTAAAAATGAATCAGGGATTGCTTTGAAGCTACTGTATTAAGCACATCTTCTTTTACATCCTAGCCATCAGTAGAATCTCCCATCAACTTCAGTCCTATCAATGGATGCTATTAAAACATTTATAACAGGATACATTCCACACAAATAACTGCAAAAATAGTGGTCTATGTTTAAAAGTTTACATATTCTGTTGAGCAGACAAAATACTGAGTGGTGACTAACCTATATGCTTAATGACACATATCATCCAATCATCAAAATATTCATTTTCCTGGGCTCATCTGAATAAACCAAGGATATCTCTGTGCTGCCATCTGCTTTGATTCTTATTTTGTTGTTGCTGTTCAACCATTGCACGCAAATAGAAACACTAAGTGTAGCACACAAGTCTTGATGCAGTTTCAGAAATATTTCACAATAAGGTACACAAGAAAAATATCCCATGTAGCATCAGAGTATAAATTATGGCAACTGGTCAGCTCAAGCTCCTTTTCTGTCACTAAGGGGTTGGGAAATCCTCTATCTGCTGGGGTAGGGCTTCACAGCAAGAGGGAAGAAGTAGGAAAAACAAAAGGAATCTCATTAGAGGCCAAAATTGCAAAGTCGTTGTAAACAGTTCTCATTCAAAAAGCTTTTTGAACACATTTCCTTTTATTTACTATCTATCCTGCAGCACAACTTTCTTTTGGGAAGCTCTAGGGCTTTTATTTCACCTTCCTACCCCACAGCCCACATGAAACCTGGCAGAGATCAGCCTCCAACCTCCACAGAAGGGCATGCAGAAACACTTTGCCTAAATAACACCAAGTGGAAAAAATGCTTCCAGGAGTTCTGAGAAAGCATTTATGCAAAGCAGGAACTGAGAAACCCTGTGTCTGCTAATGCTCCAGTGCCAAGGAGCAGATTATAGCTTTAGATAAAGCCCTCTTGCCATTGCTGGTGGCAGCAGTCAGGGCCAAGTTCAAATAGCCAGAGGGACCCTTCAAATGAACGTTGCCATTAAGCTGAACCTGGGGAGGATTCTAGGGAATGTTGGATTATTTTCCAAGGACCCTGCATGAGGTGAAATGCTCCATATTTCAAAGCAGGGAATCAAGGTCCAAAATGTGCAAAGCTTAGGAAAAGAGTTAATAGAGCATAAACTTGAGACAAGATATTTGTCATATTTGCATGTCCCAACTCCCCAGCAATAATTTTGCCTTTCCATTTCCCAGGTTAAGCACATCAGTCCCTCCAGAGCCACCAACTAAACCCCCGGAGCTCAAGCACAGGGGGTAGCCCAGAACAGTCCTCAGGCAGTTCCTCTGCACAAACTCAAAGTAACAAATTTGCCTGGAGAATCCACTGCCGACATCAGTAACACCAATTCCACCTCTGTTACTCAGAGAGCACTGAAGAAAAAAGTGACATGTAGGAAAGAACCTTTTTAAGCTGTCAGTCTTTTGCCATCCATCAAGAATTCCACTCTGTGGCATCACCTGGAAAAACAACACAGCATCACAGAAAGCTCAGTGGAAAGATCCCAGCCAGAGCTCTGGGAAGCAAAACCTGTTCAAAGTTGGCTGCTCTTGTCCAGCTTCTCATTTCTGAGCTTGACTCCACTAATGAAATAACTTTTCAGCTGGGTCTGATTTGTGCCAGCTTGAAGAGTTACATGGAGGAGAGTTTTGTTTCAAGCATTGTGAAAGTGTTTGTGGCAGAAGTGCACATTTCTGATGTGATTTCTTATTTTAATGAACTGCAATAAAGAGTAGTGAGTCTCCTAAATTGCATCCACATGACAGGGAGATTACAGCAGGCCTGGGATCTCTACCAGCTCAGGACAACCCTGGAAGAACTGTCCTCTCCTCAACCACTCTCCTCTGATCAGCAGAATAGAGCAGTGGATTTATTGTCCAATGATGCAACTTAAAATGAAAATGTGCTTTTTCAATATTCACAAACTGCCTTTAAAACTTCATTTCAGTTTTGAAAATTTGTCCCCAGAATGACAAAAACCAGGCTTTGAGCCAAAGAGTAAAGCTCTTAACACAAAACTTCAATAAAAAACAAAGACTATCTGTTTCACCTCTCCGAGGTATTTCCAGCATCCCCCAGAAAGGGCTTGCTGTGGCTATTAGCTGACTAGTTACACTGTCGTTTCAGAGACTCATTACAGTGCTCTACAATTATTGCCAACTCATCCTAAATTACCAGCTTCTCTAAGCCCGGGTGATGCAAACAGCATTTAAGAGACAAAGACATGACAGTGTCAAGCTAATGCACGAGCAGTAACTTCTCAGGCTGTGAGGCCACACAGCCAAATGTGAGATCACCCCCCAGCACCAGCCTCTCCAGGTCACTCCATTCATTCAGCAGGAGGATGAACCAGAGGTCTTGAATGGGTGTGGTTGAAGGCACTGAGGTGACACTAAATAATCCAGAGCAGCAGTATTAGTGTAAAAATATTCCTCAGTTCACACCCCAAGCCCTCCCCTCAAAACAAGGCACCTGCAGCTTTCCTGGCACCTGACAAAGAAGCTGCAGGTGAAATTTTGGGCAAGGGGAATTCAAGGCTGGTTTAATGCAAGATAAAATGAAGCATTCTTTTTTCCAGTAGTGCTGGAAAAAAACCACTAAGATGCCTCATGCTGTGCTACTGTTGGAGCTCAAGTGATATGGAATAAAACAACCAGTGCAGATGACTGAAACAAAGCAGTAGAATTAAACCATAGAGAATGGCCTGAGACACCCTGGGGCAGCCTGATCCTTTGGGATCAGCTACAGGGCTAAAACCATTCCTTCAAAACATCTCCAACCACCTCCTCTGCCACACAGCCACTCCCTCCCCAGGGCTAGGTACCTCTGAGTGCATGATTTCAAAAAGGGAAGAGCAGCTCCAGAGCAGGAGGTCACTGCAAACCCAGCTGCCTCCAGCACTGCCAGGTACCAACACCAGGTACAAAACCAGCACCTCTGCAGTCACACAACAGCTCAGAAATGGCTTTAAATTTTCTCCAAATCCCCACATAGCCTTTAAACGTCAAGCTAACCCAACAGGCATCAAAGCATCCAAGTTCCTACTTGCACACATCAGCATTCCTCAGGCACAGCCCAGCTGCCCTGTCCTCCCCACAGAGCCCCCTGAGAGGCCTCAAAACCACTCCAACATATTTATTTGCAGAGAATTGATGAGTAGAGGGTTTGGTTAAGGTTGCATCACCTCAGGATAACCAACACCATCAGCCACACTCTCAGTTATAGAGCCCCTTGTGTCCTACCTTGCAGTTCTGTGCATGGCTAGCCTCCTCTCTCCCAAAGTGGGGAGCAGCAGTGGGTCAGAATCCACAGGTGAGATGTCCAGGAGAGCTAGAGCAGCCACAACTGCCCTCTTGTCTGTCCTGGAGCTTTATAAACCCTCCCCAACACCCCCTGCCTTTCCCCACCTGTGCTGGGTTAAGTTAACAAGCCCTTCACTCAGCCCTCTGTGTCTGGGATCACATCCAGCCCATCCTGAGGGTGCTTCCTGCCCACTGGAGAAGGAGCCTGCTCTGCCAGCAGCATGTGGCAGCTTCTCCTCTTCTTCTCCTGACTTGTCACCTCAGAGATCTCTCTGGTGACCCAATGGGCAAAAGAATCTCTGGTCCAACAGGCTGGGCAGGCTCATAGTGCAGGCAGAAAATATAAAACCCTTGGAAAACACAAACCACTTTTTTTTTTCAATGCAGATACAAAGAACACCAAGGCCACAATAACTTCTGGCATCTCAGCTCCGTGGATGTCTTTCCAAGGCAGAGCTCAGTCTCCAGCACACAGAAAGATGGTGGCTGTTAATCACAGTTTCCCTGCTCTGCAGCCCAGGAGGGGAGGTTAAACACCAGCAAGACCTTATCTTTAGCCATTTTGGGTCCCCGTGCAGGGTGCCAGCGGTGTGGTGATGAATAAGGGAGTGCTTCTCCTTGGCAAGGCTTTCCATCATGTTAAATGAAGGCTTGACAGCTTTGCTGTGTGCAGCCTGCCCTGCGTGTTGACTTCAGCGAGGGGAGAGCAGCAGCTCCACGTCCAGGGTCATGGGTCCATGTGGGCAGCAGCAAAAACAACGGCCCAAGGACTCAGAGGAAGGAGAGCAGAAAAGTTCAGAGAAAAGTAGGGAGATTTGCTGAGTCTAATTAGCAGGAAAAAGGGGAAAAGGGTCTAGTTCTCAATTAAAGTGACCTTCACTGCTGCTATACTTCTCTGTCTTCTTATCATCTCACATCTGACAGGAAGCAAATCTTTGGGTGTATTTATTGTCTGAGTGTATTTGATACAGACAACCACCCTCACAGCTCCACTGTGTCTGTTGTCCCCCAGGTTTAGGGGGAAACACCCAGGTTAGGGGATGTTACCCAGCTTAGGGAGGTGTTTGTGCCCCTTGGAAGGTACACAGCATGGCAGGGTGGAGCAGCTTCTTGAGAAAGGACTAAAGAGCAAAATATGTGCACCAGAACCTGGCTGAGTAGCTGGACTGAGAGCCAGCAGAGAGACTTGGCTGCTCTGTGGGTGCATGGGGGAGAGGGACATGGGTTACTGAACCCATGTATTTCATAAGTTGATGGCTCCAGGATGCAGTCTAATAAATGCTGACTTTTCAAAGCCTGATGAGAGTTCTGACATGTTCACAATTAAGGAAATGTTTAAACAGCTCCCCCCAAAAATCCCTAAAGCTTTATCAAAGAGTCCCTTTGTATTCTTTCTTTCCCCAGGTCCCTATCCCCACTTCCCACCTTGCCTGGCACTGCCTCCCTCTCCATTTGCCCTTCTCCTCTACTTTCTGTCCCTAGCACCAGCAGCGTTGGTAAACCAGCACAAGCACAGTAAATACAGCTTTGGGAAATAGTATTCCATTTTTCATTTTATCATCCCTCAATCCAAGTGTTGCAGAAGTTCACATCAAGCCCTGTTACCCTCGTTGCTGTTCTCTTGGCATACTCTGAACACCAGTTAGGCAGCCCTGGCTCACGGGAGCTGACAGCTAAACTGGTGGTGTGACACAGCACAGCCTACCCATGAAAAGGGTGGAATAACATTTTTATTTGCAAATAATGTTTATCAGAAAACTTCTCAAGGCCAGGTGCAACACAGGTTTTCTGCAGGCCTTCACAGACAGAGCCAAGGGCACCCTGTGCTGTGTGTGGGTACAGGGATCCACTGCCAGTCACGACACCTGCTCCACCTTCCAGGAATGTACCTTTGTGGTCCCCAGCCTCTGAAGGGCTCTGCACAAAGATGAGCACACAGATAATCCTAAATGTAGAAATCACACCTACAGGGGGGATAAATAGCTTTCTGACAAGTAGACAGAAGCTAATTGAAGACTTTCACTAAAATTGTACAGTAGCAAAAGGTAAGAGTTTAATGCTAAAGCAGCTATAAGATAATAGAGGAGAGAGATAAGTGTTGGCTCTGCTTGTTGCATAGACTATGTTTGTTCCAAGAAAAGTTAAGCAAAAAGTCCACCTCCTAGAGAAGAATATTAATATCTGTTAACTTTTATTCCCACTGCTAATATGCATATGTGTCATCGAATTCTGGCATCATTCCTCTCTTTTAAAAATATTTAGATGATGTCTTAACTTTTCTAAATTCCTTCATGAGGGAAGAATGAATAAGATACAATGCTGCTGAGCTGTGTTACTCAGATATTCTTTTTATTATTCATTACATAAAGCTGTTGAACTAGGAAGTTGATTATTATTCTATGGGAACAGAGACAGTTTGGACAGCTAGATTGGTACCACTAGAAACAAAACAAGACCAAAGCAAAAGGAAAAATCTGTAGCAGCAAAACAAAGACAAGCTTTTGCTAGGTCAGCTCCTGTGCATTGCCTTAGAGAAAATAGATGCCTCTGTTGATTTTGCAACTTTTATTCCTCGACTCAGGAGGAGGCATTTGGGAGGAAATTATGGATGGTTTCGCTTGGAGGAAGTTTAATTTTCAAACTGCTCTGCCCACATGAGCTTTGCACAGAAGGTCTCTCAGGGCCCCCTTTTGTTTCTCGTGTGCTGGGGGGAGCAGCACCACGAGCAGCTCCTCAGGATGGGCTGGTGAAGGATAATGAGGCAAACAAACTCACTCCTCATGTCCCAGGCTAGGAGGAGATTCCAAGCCTGAATGAACTATTTCAGTTCATTACTTGGCACTTTACTCTGGAACTGGTGGTTTTGCATCCAAGATCTGGCCAGACTCAGTGAAATTAATCCTTTTTTTGACTTCATATTTGTTCATTCCTTTTCTCCACAGCGATGGAATTTTTTAAAAAAAGGGCAATCATAATTCTCACTGCTGCTTGGTGATCAGTAGGGAAGTGTCACAGAGGTGTCTGGCAAGAGGTGTCTGAATCCTGCAGAGTATTTGCTGTGCTGTACTCAGAATAACACAGCAGTGCTGTACTCAGAATAACACAGCAGTGCTGTGTGCTGCACATGAGAACATTCCCATTGCCACAGCAATGGAGAGATGCTGACAATCTCCAAGTGTCAGGAGCACGTGGGCGTGCACACGAAGAGCTCACAGACCCTCAGCACTGAATGTTTGCTCCTCACTGGCAAGTTTTTTGGTCTTCAAAGAGTTCTCACTGGATTCCCCACTGGTAAACTCCACTGTGCCCTGGCCAAGTTCTATCAGGCACTGCCAGATGGTAGTTTTTTCATGAAAAGTACTCTGGCTGCATGGGGAATGGGAACTACCATGTCCTCAGTAACCTCCTGCACAGCATAACTCAGCATTACAGTTTGTGGCTGATCTAGGATCATTAGACCAAAATTCTTGATCTATTATTAGCAGAGCATCTCCAAATGCTCAGCAGTCCTGAGAAACCCTTTGAAAAAGGTCTCTTCTTTTACATGTCACACAAGTCTCTGGCAAGGGAGAGAGAATAGTCCCTGATAAAACTGCAGAGCAATAGGACACCACTGTAGGAGTAAGAACTGTTTGAATGTATTCCTTCCTCTGGATGGAATTGTGGATATTATTCCCTGCTTAAACATGAATTGGTGGCTTGTGTGCAGTGTTTCTTTGGGGGATCTGCCAATGCAGGAATGAAATGGGTGTTCTGCCTGGCCAACAGCAATTACTGTCCTCCTGTCTTCACAGCCTGAGAGTCAGTCTTCATTTCTGCCAGTTGCACGGAAATTGCTTGTCCAGCATGATGGGTTTGTTCCTCTCTCTGTGACCTGTCACACAGCTGGGCAGCCCCTGGAGAGTCAGGTTTGCACAGCACTTTTAGGATTTCCTGCCAATAAAAAAAAAAAAAAAACAACAAGAAAAAAGAAAAACAAACAAACAAAGAAACCCCCCTACAAACAACAAAAAACTCTCAAAGACCAGGTGGCTGGAGAAGGCAGAAGGGCAGGTGGTTTTGAAATTTGCAGCTGAGCAGTTTGTGAGGCTGTGACAGCTGCTGTGCCAGCCCCAGAGGGACCCCAGCACCTGCACACCAGCTTGGAGGCACCACCCTGGTGCAGGGTGAGGGCACCAGAAATCACCAGTAGGGTGAGGGCAGCAGAAATCACACAGTGAGGAGCTCAGAAACCAGCCAGGGAGAGAGGCAGGAATGCCAGTAGATGAGAGAACTGTGGCACTCCAGAGGCCCCAGCAAAGCCATCACAGTTTGCAGTGTCCATGCTCCAGGCTGGCATCCTCTGCACGGTCAGCAGAGAGCTCAGCTCTGAGCCCTGGGACTTGGCACAGAGGTTGATGTGGATATGCAGCTCCCAGGGGCCTCAGGAGGTCCAGCACAAGCTCTGGATAAGATTAGGAAGGATCATGCAGGCCTAACTTTTATATTGTGGCAGGATTATATGATTTAGGATTGGTAAGAGAAATCCATGCAAAAAGCTACGCATGGGTTAGGTCAGGCAGCAAAGCCACTGCTGGGACCTCAGGGGACACTGGCTGCCAGAACAAAGGAGCTCTCACACTGGCCAGGCTTGTCTAGCCCTCTTCTGCTAAAGGAAAGGCAGCAGAGTCTTGTTGCCTCTGTGTTTCCTTCCTTTGCATGTCTCTGCCTTTAAAATGTAACTTGGACATCACAGAAGCAGAATTGACATTCAGTTTTGCTCTCCACCACAGCCTGGAGAAAAATTGGTGTTACATCAGAATTAATCTAGAGCACTACAAGTGATGAGAGGCCTTCAATTTTCAGGTCTAATCAAAATATGAATTTTAACAGAACTCTGGATGCTGTCTTCTTAGTAGTTTTGGAAACCTCCATGCAGCCACTGCCCACTCTCAGTATCAGAAAGTGTTAAAATCATTAAAATCTCATCAGTAAAATGAGAAATCTCCTAAAAAATTCCACCTTGCCTTGAAATTATATCAACTATGATAAATGCTAGAAAAGTTTGGTTCTTTTCCCACCACTTTTCATTTTTATGTTTTTCTCATTCCAAGTGGCCCAAGGAAGAAAGCTGTGAAGTTTTCATTCCTCAAGGTGCTTTCAGCAAGGCTGAAGAGGAAATCCAGTGGCAAAAGCTATGCCTGAAGTGTGTCCAACCAAGACTTCCAAGACTTCAGCTAATCAGTGAGATTATTTTGAAGTGCTTATCCAAATAAGAGTCTGGAAACTTTTATGTGGTTTTAGCACATCCCCAAAGCCTCACATTACAATGACACAAACATGACACAGTGCATCCTGTTGCTGTCTCCCTGCTTGATTGATGATTAAAAAAAGCATCAAAGCTCCGTGGCAGGTTTTGAATGTTGATTTCTGTAGGAACTTTAAGAAAAAATTCAAAGTTTGTGGGGAAAAAAAACCCTTGGAAAAGCCTGTTCATTGATATGTTCCCTAAAATGTATTTTTTTGCCCCAGCAATGGCCACAGTGAGTGCAGCATGCGCAGACTAGAACTGGGAAGGTGGAGAAATGTTATTGTATTCTCGTAGGATCCAATCCCTGTCCTGCTGCAATCAGCAGCTCTGTTGAAGTTGATTGCCTCCAAAATTAAATTTCAGCCCGGGAACTGTGGGAACGTGTGCTCCATGTCCTAGCTGGGAGGAAACAGCAAAGGGCAGGTGGACAAGGAGTGGGAGTTTTGCTTTGTGATAAACACCAGCTGAAGGAGACATCAGTGGCCACCAGGGGCTCAGGGACAAGGGGGTGGCACAGGGCCAGGGGCTGCTGGGTGTCACTGGGGGCTTCTGGGCCAGGCCTGTGAGAGTGAAGGAGGGAGAGGAGACACCAGCATGGCTTGGTCGCTGTCACTTCCTCATTCTCCATCTCATTTCTCCTTATTCATTTGTGTCATTACTGTGTTCTTTTGTCCTCCATGCTAATTTGTTAATCTGTTATCTGTGGAGGTGGCTTCACAACACAATTAAGGAAAAGAAATCAACATTCCCAACCTGCCCGGTGGTACTTGCTCTGTTAACTGTCTTTTGAAAATCTGTATTTAATTAAAATGGAACTTTAGGATGCTGTTTTGGAAGGTTGCAAGACTGTTCTGTTCTCCTGTCCACTGAACTGCTTATTGATCTTTTCAGATTGCCTGCATTCGTAGCAATTTTTGATGCATTATGATTTGTGCTTATGTCAAAATCAAAATAACAATGGAGGGACATAAAGAGAAAAAAATCCCAGATTTCATTATTTTTCTCCAAAAACTAACAGGTATTTACAAACTGCAGGCTTTTTATTTTTATCAGAATAAGAAAAGAAATTTCCTGGCCACAAATAACAATAAATTCACCTTTGAAATTTCTTTGTCCCAGAGATTAACTTGTCCTGTTTAATTATGGAATTAGTACTCTTTATTGTGACATTGTTATCTTTTTTTTCTCTTCAGACCTGTTCTACCTTCATGCTATGGAAATGACTGATTGAACTGATTCTCTCTGCACCAAATAAATGCTACTCCCACTCCATGGGCATTATTTGTGCTGGAAATAATTGTTGGAAATTTTTGAAAAGCCGCATTCAAACCAGGACCATACCTGGCTATTTGAGAACATAAACCCAGGATCTTAAACTAATTCATGAGCATGCACTGATCTGGGGTTTTCTTTCCCTTTTTTCACAGCCAGTGAGCAGACAGCTCTGCAATACATAAAAATATCAACTTTTGGGGCAGGGGAGGACTTCATTGTTCCTCCATTTCCTGGAGTAAATCTGGGATTGGTGCAATTTTGCTGCTGCTCCTGCCCTGGGTCAGCTCAGGCTTCCTCACACCAACCCAGTGATGTCTCACTGGGAAATTTTCTTTAATGGGGCCAGCCAGGAGATGAGCTCTGCTCAGAGCCTGAAAGTGAGACTCTCTGTTCTTTTGTCAATCACTCATGTTTTTATAGCCATCCTCACAGCAGATTCCATAGGAAGTTCAGGGCATCAAGCCAAGGCTATTAAATGTAAATACAGTAGTCTTTCTTCTCCACTGCTGCCTTTGCCCCCTGAGAAGGCAGCTGATGTGAGGAGGGACCCTCTACCAGGAAATTAACTGGGTGTAAATCTAGGCTAATAAACTTTTTCAGAGACCCCAATTGATAGCACAGTGCTGCAAAAGAAAGAGTTCATCCAAGAGGCAGGAGATCAGCTAACACTTGCCCTTCCTGGAAATGGGTTACAATCTGCTCCCATATAGGTTTTAATTAGGAGCAACAACATCAAAGGGAAAAATCTACGTATTTACTGATATAAATCTATAGTGGGGAGAGATTCTGCCCCCCGTGGGGCTATTCAGTGATGAAATACTCAGTGCTGGAAACCAGGAGAGGCCCTTGCAGCTCCACAGCACTGGGCTGCTTCTTTCCACCCAGTGAGTCCTGCTGGGGTGGGACAGAGGTGCCTGGGGAGAAGTCCTCAGCAAATCCTCAGCTCCCACTGCCAAAGAAGAGCATAGAATGAGTTGGATTGGAAGGGATTTAAATCTCATCTCGTTCCAAACCCCCTGCCATGGGCAGGGGCACCTTCCACTAGAACAGGTTGCTCCAAGCCACGTCCTACCTTGACCTTGGACACTTCCAGTGCCTAAACTGCTTGCTGAGTAACAAAGCCAAGTGAGATTTGTGCCTTGAACCCCAAGAAACAAATGAAGACCACGAATCTGAAAATATTTCTGTGCAGGAGGAGTAATTACCAAAAGAAGACAGTTCCCTGAGCTCAAGTGTTCCTTACACACCTCTCTCTGCTCCACCATGGACTCACTAGTGAGTATAAGTGAAATACTCAACTTGAGGCAGAGAGAAGTTTCCAATAAACAACTTAAGGGTCATTTATTTCTCAGTAAATCTAGGCTTTTAAATTAAAAAAAAAAAAAAAGTATAAATAAATCTCTGCAGCAACATACAGTTACCAGCTATAAAAATAAATAAACAGCCAAGGGCACGAGGAGCCTTGCTCTCTGACATTCTGTCACTTCTCAGTGGTGCTTGCTACTTCACCTTCAGACCTTCTTTTCCTCTTTGAATTCTGTTTGATTTTCTCTGTAAACTGTATTTGACATTTTGCATGATGGATGTACTATGAAAAAAAAAAAAAACCATTTCATTGTCTTAAGGTATTCGAGAAAGCCTGTTCCAGTTCATTTTTAGTTCATATATACATGCAGTTTCATGGTGAGTAAAGGTTTCCTCTAAGTAGGTCTGAGGATCCTTAAAATTCATGAGCTTTTTTCTGAGGCAAGGCTCAGGTGCATCCCCATCCCTATTTCAATATTTTATGGCTTGGCCCCGATGTTTTTTTGCTTCTCAGTTGATGTTTGCTCTTGAAATTGCTGAATAGTCAGCCTGATCCTGCCAAATGAGCTGTTCACCTGAATCAAAATTGTTGGCCATCTGGCATCGTGTTTGCGAGAAGGGCCCAGGTTGAGTGTGAACAACAATCCCGATCCTCTGGCCCGGCCTCCAGTGAGGCAGAAAAAGGCCCAGGGTCAGGGAGGTGACTGAGGAAGGTTCTTATCTGCATTAGCGATGGGCTGTGATTAGCACATCCTCCAAGCCGCCTCCCTGCTCCCTTTAGCAGACGCCGTTCTGTGGGGAAGCACCAGCCCCTGGCTGCATCTCCTGCAGGTGCTGCAGCTCCCCGGGGCACAAGGACCAGAGCTGCAGGTGCTTTCCCCCCACCAGTGACTCCGGAGCTCGTGGAGTGGAGGCATCAAGAGCGCCTGTGGCTCTGATGTTTGCTGTGTGCTACAGTCCCTGGCACGGGCATTGCAGACAGCCAAGTCCTTTGCCAAATCCTTTCCTTGCTCCTGAAGGTTTTCATGATAAACACTCTTCTGAGGCCACTCTGAATTTGCTAAAGGAAAATCTTTTCATTAGAGAGCTGGGCTGAATGTCTGAGATAATAATAATTGGAGGCTATTTACAGCAAGAGGACGAGAAGGAGAGAGAGGTATTGTCATCTCTGGTGTGTACTCCACTGCTTCTCACCAGAACACATCTGACAGGACAAAAATTGGCATGCAAGTCTGTACTTTATGTGGCAGTGCAACCAGTACATGCATTTTCCCCCACTGAAAGCAATTCTCAGTGCTGCCTTTAATACCCAGAAATGGAGGGGAAGGAGAACTGCTTGGGCAACTCAGCCTGATATTTCTAGTCACAAGATCCCACAACAATCTTTGTCTCTTCCAGTTTGAAATTAAAGAGACCATGCACTGGTTTATTTTTGGCCTTATAGAAAGTTATAGGAAGTGTAGATAGACACAGAGAGAGAGAGAGAAAAAGATAAAGCTCAAAGAATTCCCATACTTGTTCGTAAAGACACAGTCCCAAAAATTCAGCATAAATCTACAAAATGTTTACACAATTAAATGCCTGCTACATTAAGACCTGTTGTAGTTACTCCCTCCAGCATTACCTGTTGGATATAATGAGTTAATAAAGCTGGAAATGGCCATCCATCATAGAGGTCATGAATAAGCACTTTGAATCCAACTCAGAAACTACAGACAACAGCAAAGAGAGCCATGCAGAAAGCAAGTGCAGAAATGGCCTCTCACTTCTTCCCCCTTTGGCTCATGGTAAATGAATCTCACTGCATCCAATCTGATGAAAACCTGTGTCCCTGGAGCCACTCCTAAAACATGTCAGAAGCATCTATCTCCTTGTTAATCTCAAATTCTGTATCCATAAAAGAGTCAGCATCTCATTCAAATAAACCAGCCTGAGCACTCTGCTTCCTCTTCGTGTTCCCTATTTATTTTTCAGGTAACAAGTAGGAGCACAAAAAATCTTGCTTTAACAGAGTCTTCTGAGACAGCTGCTCAAACAGAGCTGAAATATTCAGATTGTGTTTCTGGAGGTTTCCTTTCCTTGTTGCTGTGGTTTTCTGCATGTCTCCCTCCACTAATTTTCTCATTGTCAGTGCCCTCTTGCCTGAGTCCACTGCCACAGGTTACTTGGCTGGAACAAAACTCTGTCTCCAGCAGAACAGCAAGAGAAAAACAGAGAGCTGAGAGTGAGAGACAGAGAATGTAAATGCTGCTAGGAATTTTCTCCTTTCATCTGGACAAAAGCTCAGGGTGTAGCAGCCTCCTGACTGGTCTGGCAATTGAATATAGGAGCCTAGAGAATCCCTCTGCCTTTGCTGCATTAATTGTGGGATTTTTTGTTTCACTTGCTCATAGGGAAGGATGTTTGCCTGCACAACTGCTGTTCCCTGTGGCTGCAAGCTGGCCGTGCAAGGAGGCAGCAAGGTGTGGAGTGGGTAAGGAGCAGAGTGCCCACCTACACACCCACTCCTGAAGAGAGCTGCAGGAAGAAGCTGGCAGCTGCCCACTGACAGCACGGAGAGATCTGGAGCTGAGCCCTGGTTGTGTCACGGCTCTTGCTGGAGGGAAGCACGTGGTGATCCAGGCCAGAGGGAGCAGCAGCACCCGGGGCTGCTGCAGCACTCCAGGTTCACTGTTCTGGGCAAAGCAGACCTCTTCATTGCACTTTACAGAACTTCACAGGTAAAACTTAGCTCTGTGCTGTCCCTTAGATACTACCATGAATGAAAGAGAGGACCTTGCCCCCTGTCCAACACCATGGAGTCACATCCCCCATCCTGTTGCACAAAATTCAAGGCAATCTGCAGGGTCTCCATTTCCTTCTTCCAATTATTTCTCTGAAAGAGACAAATTTTGTCCCAAAGAGGTGACTTACAGCAGCAGTCAGTGCAAAGGACACTTGACGAGGTGTAAAGCATGCTGCACAGAAACACTTCAGAATGCTGTAACAAAAAAGAACCACAGTGAGATGTATTTCACTTGGTGAAAAGAAACAATCTATGCAGCGGCTTTTGAGTGGGTTTGTGGCTTTGTCTGATAAGGACACTGCTGCTGATAATGCCCTCCTGGTGCTACTTAGCTGTAAGAAGCCAGTGTAAGGCTGATCAGGACAAAGAGAAGATGCAGCTGTTGCAGAGGAAATTGCAGCATCTCCTTTTCCCTTCAGTTATTAAATAGTCCATAATGGTGAGTGGATGTCAAGAGCCAAGAAGTGAAAATACTGTTGATGTGTTATGCTGTTTTACCCAGAAACAGCTGGCAGATTCTTCTAATTTTGGTGGTGGTTTTTTTTTGTTGTTTTGTGTGTGTGTGTGTGTGTGTGTGTTTGGTTTTTTGGTTTTGTTCTTGTTTTTTGTTTTGTTTTATCTGAGTAAATTGTGGCTTCATGGAGAAAGGAAGGGGATCTGTTCCTATTGTGTCTTGTCATGCTCTGTACTGGACACATGGAGAGCTTCCCTAGGTTAATTCTCTTTCACACTGCTTGTGACTACTCTGATTGGCTGGTGACAGTGCATCCCAAATTTCCTCCACTAAATGTCCAAATTGAAGAAGAGAAAGCTCCAGGGAGAACTTATAGCAGGCTGCCAGTACTTTTAGGGCCTACAGGAGAGCTGGAGAGGGACTTCTGACATGGACATGTGATAGGACATGGGAGAATGGCTTTGAAGTGAAGGAGGGTCGATGCAGGTGGGTATCAAAAAGACAATTGTTGCTGTGTTTTGCTGTGGGGGTGGAAAAACACTGGCACAGGTTGCCCAGAGTGGTGGTGGATGCCCCACCCCAGAAGCATTCCAGGTCAGGTGGGACAGGACTCTGAGCAAGCTGGTCAAGCTGAAGATGTGCTGCAAGTGGCAGGGTCACGGCAGGACCGGGTGATGTGTAACAAGTTCTTTCCAACCCAAAGGATGCTCTGGTTCTACGAAATCTCATCCCACAGAAATGAGCAGTGCATGTGCCCCCTGTCTGGGATCTCTGGTCCCCCTGGGGTGTCACAGAAGGGCGTGCTGGCTGTCACAGTCCCAGCCATGCCCTTGGGCAGTCCCAGCTGAGGTCAGGCTTGGTGTGCAGCCATAGAGGGAGGAGCAGCATTTGTTCACAGAGTGGTACCAGCAGCTCAGGCCCATGAGCAGGTTGTGACTGTAACCTGGCTGTCTCACAAAACCCTGGGCAGGGAAAAACGCAGCCATTACACCCCTGCAACGTGGCAGCTTCATTATTTGGATGTAGCAGGCAATAACAGCAATAAGAACCCACGAGACCTTAAAACTGGACTGGCACTGAACTATTCGTGATCCTGTGGAGAGCACTGGCATCTGGGGGCACAGGGGTCTCTGCTCTGAGAGGGGAAATACAAAACTGGAGGGAGTATTCATAATTCCTTGGCCTGCACAGATCTGCCTTTTGGTGGTGTTCCTCGTGCAGCAAAGATCTGAGAAGCTCTGCTACATCCCTGTAGTGTGTGCACTTTCTTTTCCCAGTGCCATCTGCTATACTGATTTGTTAAAAAGGAAAATCAAATCTCTAATCCACTGCTGCTGTGTGAATAGAATCCCACTCAGGGCATTAGCTCTGTCTTGTCAAGGAACACAATGTGCCATTAAAACAAAAAGGATGCCTCCAGCTTTGGGACAAAGGAGCAATGAAAATTGAATGCCACCCACTTGTGCCATGGGTGCTCTAAGCCAGGGGACAGGCGCAGGGTAGTAGATGGAACTGAAGTGTCACCCTCCAGTGTGTGCCAGGCTAGGAGAGGATATAGTCATACAAAAGTGATACTTTAAAACCTCCTTTATTTAATTCCAAATCATCATCTTCTTTTTTCTTTTTTTTTTTTTTTTCCAGACACAAGCAGTTCTGCAGTAGCTCAGAAGACACAAATCCTAACATGCCCCTTCCTGTGAATCTCCTGGGCACCTCTTTGCAACAGGGCTGTGTGTGTTTGCAAGGGCATTTATTTGTCCTATCTTTACAACTAATCAGCTCCTCTCCTCTCCTCCCCATTTCGGCCATGCCCACAGACAGGGTAAATAAAACAATACTGGATAAAATCAGAATTCCCAGCTGTTGTGGTACTTAAAGGTCTTCCCAAAGCCTGACCTCTTAGAGCCCAGTGAAACACTAAGATCTCCAGTGTGCTTCTCTCTTGAATTTCCAGCACCAGTGGCATTAGACATGCCCATGGAAATCATTATGTTGGGAACGTTTGGGTGGGAAGAGATTGAATACTTGCACTGGGACTAAGATGAATAATGACACAGTTTCCTCCAGTGGCTTGAGGGCTTTCTCTTGTTTCCTTCTGAAGGAGCTTTGTTGGCCTTGCAGCTGCTGGGTGGCAGATGCTGATTTAGTGGGGCAAGGCCCCCCCGTGCCCTCCCGAGCCCGCGCTCTGCCGTGCCATACACGTTCCCCTTTAAATCCATGGCTGCTTGTGCGTCGTGGATGATGCCCACGAGCTTGCTGGCAGCCCTGCCTGCAGATGCAGTAATTAATCATCAAGTGACAGGGTGGCAGTGCCCCTCATTGACTTGGGGGTGATTAAGAAGGGCTCCCTTTCTCCCTGCCTGGCAAAGCACGGCTGAGCTGAGCGGGGCTGCTGCCTGGGGAGGCTGCCATGCCCTGCATTTCCAGCAACGTTTTCCATGCAGAAATGTCACAAAGTGCTTTGCAAACCAGCAAGCTGGGGGACTCAGGGAATGTGCAAACTCCACTATTCTGCAACTTTCCCATTCACCAACCCCTTAAGGCATTCCAGCCTGTTGTGTGGCTATGAGACACCAAGCCACTGGAGAAGTTGCCTGGTACAGCAGAGCATTTTTCTAGAGGAAGAGCCTTTACTGTTCTGGAACTGAGTATTTGCAGCTCCCCAAGGTGTTAAAAATACAGTTGCCACTACTGAGTTTTGGTATTTCTACGTGCTAATCTAGTGCTGGGGGTGAGGGAGAACAGGAAACCGTTTTGCGTGGCATGCATTTAAAATGAGCTCCTGAACGCCTGAGTTTGGGCAGATCTCCCACCCAGCTAAAAGAGAGATTTTTCTGGATAAGAATCTTGGCATTTGGCTATAAGCTGCTATTAAGAAGTAGAACGGTTTTCACTCATGAATATTCATGTGGCTATATTGAAATGTGTATACTATCAGCACACAACTTTGCAAATGCTTGATTCCAGTTTGTACTGGGGAAATGAGGCAGCTGGTCATTAGTTCACCTCCCAGCAGGGACTTACACAAGGCAGTGGCTGTGTCAGCCTACCTGTGCCAGCTGCTATTATTCCTCTTCTATTTCACACAGGAAAGAAGCATTTCTCATCCTCATAGTCACTTTCCTCCACCTGCTTGCATGGGAAATGGCTTTTATCATTTTCTGCTTAAGACTCTTGGCATATTTATTATTAATATTCTTATTATTACTCAATTGGGTAAAAAGAAAAGCAATTAGAAAGACTTTACTGGGAACAATTAAATACAAGAGAAGTGAAACAATTAACCTGCAGATTAAGCATATGGTGGCAAGCTCTGCTCTTTATTTGCCCTCCCTTTATGTACCTGTTGTGGAGGTGGGCTCTCAGAGGTCATCAGTGGGGCTGAGAGCTGCCTGAGTCCTCTTGGAGGAGGGAGAGGCTGGAACTGGGCTGTCAGGACTCATGGACCTCTTCTGCTGTTCCAGCTTTTTGCCAGGCTTTCCCTCCTTTTATTGTTGCTAAATCAAAACCATTTATTGCCCTAATTGAGTTTAGTACCACACAGACCAGTGGAGTGGAGAGAAATTAAAAAGCAAGGGAGTCCTGTGGTATGGCAGAGAAGGCTCAGGAACCTCCAGCTGCTGACCCCAGAATTTGGCATCAGCCACACAACCACAGCAGGGTATAAGATCACAGAGTCAAGGGTCTTCACCCAGTCAGCCACCATGGAAAGGAAATGTGCAAGGATTTGTGGGTTTGGACAACTTGGAAACAGCCTTATTTAGTTAGTTTTGACCTCTTGCCTGAGGAATCCATTTTAGCTTGTTCTGTAACCTTTGCCTATTTTCTCTTTTCCAGAGTCATTCTCCAGAGTCACGACATTGCTTTTCAGTCTGAAGCATTGCTTGGAAATTAAACTTCTGAATGTTCTTATTGAACCACAGCGAAATCCAACACTTTGTGTTTCTGTGTTTGTCAAGTGAAATTATGTATAAATTTTGATCCAACGTTGCTAAGACAGTCCAAAGGCTCCAGATGGATTTAGAGGATATGAGATGTGTTGGGAACTGCTTCAGCTTTGTTCAGTCCTGCTGAGCATCAGGGTCCTGTCTCCAGACCACACAGCCAAGCAGTGCAGGAAGGGAGAGGCTTTGCATCAAGGCTGGGAATGAGAAACACGAGCCAGGTTTCCATTCCCCAGACTGTCACTCCTGGGGGCACCAGACTGCTCTTTAGGGAGAGGCATCCAGCTTTGAAAGGAACCAAGTGAAACAAGGAGAGAGGCCACAAATGGGCTTGGATGTAGTGGAGTGAAAAGAAAAAAATAGATAAATGTTTTTGGGAAGTTGTCATGATTATTATAGGATGAAGAAGAAGTGTGTCCAATTTATTAATAGTCTAATTATCTAATGAATTGAGCAGCTGTCTGTGTTTGCCCTCAGAATGTAAAAATTTTTATAAGGACAAAGAAGAAGTTCAAGTTGTTTTATCTCGGCATCTTAAGTCAATCTATTGCTAGAAAGGGAAGGTGAATTCCATTAAACTGGTGGAAATTATAAGAAAATCATGATCAAAGAAATTAATTTCATCAGTATTTTATGCACAAGTGAGTTGATAGAGAAGTATTTCTGCTGGGGTTCACAGACACAGGCTGGTGGCTCAGCTGAAACCTTGATTTCAGTGTCACTGCTCAAGGAATGGAAAACCACAGCAAGGCTGAAATCTGCTCCAAACACCAGTCTCGAATTTGAAATAATTTCATTAAAAGTTACTTTAATAATTCAAAGAGAGATTGTTCCAGGAGGATTACAGTAAGTGTTTGTAAGACATGAATGTGTTCAAAAAGCAAAAATAAAAAACACATTTCTGTCAAGTCAAGTGGTACTGTAACATGGTACCACATTATCACATAGGGAATAAAGACTGTGAGTGAAGGAAAAACTGAGCACTCTGTGATGGAAAAGATCCTTATCACCTCATGCTGCAGGGAGGACCAAATCTGCAGGGTTTGTTAACGTCTGAAAATACTAAATGAACAAATAAAAGCTCAACAATGCTTTACAGATTTATCTCTTGCTAGTGGGGAATCTGAAAGCACTTAGCAGGCAGTGTTGTACCTTATATGAGTGGTTCTCATGGGATGCTCTGGTGTTGTGACTTTCTCCTAAATGCAGGTTTGAGCAGGAAGGTGCCCAGTCCTTGTTTGTCTCTGGGGGTAATTCCAAGTCTTGCTCTTTGGCTTCTGCCATCTAAAAGGGCTTCAGAGAGCCACTGTCTTTGGGTTATTGTCTCAAGACAGACCTGTGGGATCTTGGGAGCATCACTTACTTGTGTTATTCAATGACTGATCATGTCCTGAGCCTCCCAGAGCTACAGGGCAGCCAGCAAGGGTTTCCAACCCCTCCATCCAGGAATATTCAGGGATCTGGGTCTCAGTCCTGTTCACAGCCATCCTTGGTGTCCTAACAGCCCAGGAGGAGATGGTTGTTCCCACAGCTCCTGCAAGGTCCTGATGAGGTTGTTTTCCTTGTCACTACCCTGCCCTGTCTCCTCGAGGGCAGTCACACTGCTCTCAGCTGCTCCCAGGCTCTGATGTTTGGTGCCTTTCTGACCTCCTGATGTCCCCATTTTCCACTCTTCTGGCACCTCTGCAGAAAGAGAAACAAGTGTTCACACCTCCTTAAAAAATGGCCGTCAGCTTTTATATGGTCCACTTCCATCCAAACTGTTCAACTTGAACTGGTTAACTGGTTTTCTGAATGGGAGAATAAAAACACAGGCCAAACCCAAAAACAAACCCAGAAATCATAGAAGCAAACAGGCTTTGAAACTGCTTGCTCTCAGTTCTAGTAGAGCTTGAGGTATTTCAGAGTGAATTTTTTCACAAGCTGTTTTCCTGCTGTGGAATGTGAGCTGCAGGCTGGAGATAGCACTTCTCAAAAAAGGGGAACCAGCTCCTGCTGTATTAAAGCAGTGGCAGGTGACTGTGATGCTGGTTAAAAAGAAGGCCCTATATCTACATTCTGATTCAGCAAGTACATATCTCAGAACTTCAAGGAAGGCAGAGAAGCCAGATGGGATTTTGGCAGGGGTTTGTTTGTTTGTTTACTTCCTTGCTTTAATTTTGATAATGAAAAATCAAACTTTTAAAAATGAAGCAAATGCACATTTGTTTATTCCTCTGCAAATCATCCATTTTAGTAAGACACGTTACCCTTATTCCAATCTGCTAGAGCCTCTTGCTTACCAAAAAACCTGTCTCATCTCATGACAACAGTTTTGGACTCAGCAGATTATTTTCCTCATCCAGGTGTGGGGATAACCCCAAACCTTTTCACTGCTCTGAGTTTGCTGCTGATTGTGGGACAGTGGGTTATACTCTGCAGAATCTGACCCCTGGAAAGTCCTGTGCATTCCTTTCTGTATCTCTTTATGTTTTTCCTAAGGTTTTTCTTTGTTGAGAATTGCTTTTCTCTTCGCTGCCCCCAATTCCTTCTTCTTGTACCCTCCTGCTTGTGGCCCTTTCTCTGCCTGTCCCCAGACGTGCCTGGTGCTGCCTGCACAGTCTGAAGCCAACACCTGAGAAAGGAAAAACAAACTCCTCTGGTTGTGCCCAAGAATGGCACGAGCAGGGAGGATAAGAGTGACCATGCACAGCTTCTCACACGTGTTGTTTCAAAAGGTTCTCCCCATAGGAGTTCCACTCTGTCCCTCAAATCAACTACTTGTTGTAAAAAACCATCAGTCCCATTCTCAGCTGCTATGCCCAGGAGCAGCTGAACTAATTGCCTTGTATTAGTAAAAGAAAGGTTTTGCTAAATGTGCATGAAAATTCTCAATCTTTTCTTAGTTACCATCTGGAGAAAATCTGTCATTTTCAAGTTTTCTGATTGGCTTCTATAGACAGTAAAAGTGACCTTCAATTTTGTCCTTCAGAGATATCTAGAAGAGATTCATAAACTCTGGTAAATCCTTTTTCTTTCAATTAATCTTAAAAAGTGCCTTCAGCTGATACGAATTAGACCAATTCCTCAAGCAAAATAACAAAATCTAGTCAAAGTCTACGAACCCCACTGTCAGTGCCGCACTTCCAGTAGGGTTTTCCTAAAATACAAATCCCTCCACCTTGTTTAGTTTTTTTGGTTTTTTTATAAGTTAGCAAAACACTGGAAGATTAAATTTGATTCAAAGTGTTTCAGTGTTTTGCATCTTAATCTCATCTAATTTCTCAGACAGTGAGTTCTCAGCGACACTTGAGAAAATGTGACCTTTGAATTTTCTGTTGTGACGTTTTTAATCAGTCAGCTGGGGAAACCTTAAAAGCAAAGTTATCTCAGGGTTTTTTTTAGCAGGGCCCTCCTGCGGATTGGAAGTTATCAGCATCTTCCAACTGATATGCCATAGTTTTGGAAATGTTCTTTCTGAAGCAATTGCATCTGAACTTTTGGGGCTTTGCTGATGAACGGATGACTCATTTAGAAGCATTTTACAGGATAGCAGCAGGTCTGTTCTTAATCAGTTTTGAGCAAGGAGATCCAGGGAAATTTTAAATACTGCGCTTTCATTATAAAGTTGGGTTTTATTCATGAGATTCTCGTTGACCTTTTAAGAAAGATACACAGTTGCCATGCCAGAATTTCCAACAAACTGAGGGAGTTTTATTAAAACTTTAACTCTTTTTCCCTGAAAAAGGGGATCTGTGGCTTCTAGTGAGTTGGGAATTAACTGTGAGTGCTTTTGTTTTTCTGGGCCCTGCTCAAACAAAGCAGTATTTAGGCAATATCTCAATTTGTGATTCCTCTGATGGTGTGGGGCACAGACACATTCCTCCATTTGACAGACAAACTGGGAAATGTGCTTGTTGTGTTCTCTGTGGGGATGACCAGAGACCTCTGACATCTGGGCACTTTATTCCTTTTGATGCAGTGCTTGTCTAGCAAATCTTTGGAATTCTCCACCTGTAGAGTGGGACCCACACAAGATGTTCTGATCCCCACTGCCCCCACATTCTGTCAGTGTAAATGTTGTCTTAATCTGATTTAAGATATCCCTGAGATAATCTGGAAGGATCAGCTGCTTCTGACAACTGGGAAAAAATCTAATTTCCAAAATGAAGTATCCCAGACTTGTATTCCTTTTGGGCTGACCTTAGCAGACTTTGTTTTTCTTTTCCATGTAGGACAATTAAAAGAATCAGAGTGTCAGTAAGTGTCACTGAGAGTGACAACTGATCTCGTGATGATCAGCTCTCCTGCTAATACACATTTGTGTCCCACTAATTTCAGGGGTGCTGTACCAAAGTCACAGACCAGACTGGCAGCCATTCACTGGGAGTTTGCTGGCAATATTCCAAGTATAAAGGATAGAGGGAGTATAAAAGAATCCAGCCCATTTAAAATCAACTGCTTACCTATACAAGTGATATGGAATAGCCCTCCTGTAAAAAGAAAGAACAAAATATTACCTAGTTGTGTAAGATAACACCAGCATTAGTCCAAGGAAGCTATACTTGCAAAACACAGCACTCACCCATCTCATGGATTCCTTTAATCTAAGGAAAACTGGGAAATGCTGTCACGGTGCTGCTAATATGTGCATGCATATTGGCAATTTGTATGAGACAGGAGGGAGCATCTCCTCTGTCCTTGTCTGCTGCAGAGGCTCTGCCTTGTGATCTCATTTGATGCTCCCAAGTTCCTCTTACAGTGGTAGAGAGAATAATCATTCCTCATTCACCTTTTCCTGCCAGCCAGTCTTTTCTATGGCTCTGTCACTTCCTCATCCCATCACCTCTTCTCAGAGTTAAAGCCTTGGAGTCAATTTAATCTCCCCCAGTGCAGAAACCCTCTAATGTCTTTGACCTTTTGTCCTTCTCTGTGTCTTCACTGGGTTTTGCCTGTTCCATTTTGATGCAGTTCATGCAGTATTCAAGTATGGGCAAATTTGGGGCTCAGTCAGTGGCACAGAGCTGCTTTTCCTGCTACTCTTGGTTTCATACCTTACATTCTGTTTACCTTTCCAGCCTGCCGCAGGGCAATGAACAGATGTTTTTGTTGAGCAATCTGCAGCGACTCTATGATCTCTTTGCAGAATGATAATGGCTAATTTAGAGATTATCATTGCATATGTGTATTTAGTGTTGTTTTCCCCATGTGCATTGTTTTGCATTTATCAACATTGAATTTAATCTGCCAGTTTCTTCCTCCCTCAGAACTTTATGATCAGTTTTAGTTTTTACTACCCTGAATAATTTTATACCGTCAGCAAAACTGCAGATCATCCTTAGGGCTAATATTATTTAATATTTCCATTAATATATGCAAACAAAAAAAGTTTCAGTGTGTGAATTTAATTTGCTAATAGCACAAAGTTGAGAAATAGTCTTCATTTCAGAAGATGCTCAGCATATTATAGATTAATAAATATATGACTCTGGGCACTGGAATAATGAAAATCAAAGTAAATGCAATAGTGTAAACTGCAAAGTCATTCTATTTTTGCAATATATTGACATTATAAAACAATTATACACATTTAAGAGTATATAGCAACAGTTCTTGCTGGGGTAGGAGAGTTCAGCAGAGGAGAAAAACCAACCTGACACATCAATTAATCTGCAAATGGACTCTCAGCCACTGGACTTATACAGCTCTAAAAAGCCAAACCTAGTCTTTGGAGATAACAGAAGCTGCATATCCTGCAGAGATAAAGAAGGATCAGTATTATTGTGTGAGGTGCTGGATTGCCAGGTGCAGCTCTGCCCGCTCATGTTCCATGGAGACTCATTCAAGTCAGAGACATGCAGGTCAGATAACCTGTGGACTAGGAAATTTGTCTACAAGGAGCATTTCAAAGAGGAAAACTTATTTCCCTTTATAAATTAACTGAGGAGCAGAACCCTGTGAGCTAATGGTACCACTGGCATGGGAGCAAAGAAGAATAAATTGATCATGGATAGATTTAACCTGAAAATCAGCTGAAGCTTTCTATCAGCTGGGTGAGAAGCAACTGTAAACTGGAGCTTGAAGCCCTTGGGAAAGAGCTGGACACCAGGATTGTCCCCCTCATCAGCTGACTGGCTGAGGAGCCGCCCTTCCAGCAGGAGTGAATCCCTCTCCTTCAGCGTCCTGCCAGAGATATTTCATCCTCTCCTCATCGCTAGGGGATGGTTCAAAAGGTGTCTCCTTGCTGCTGGAAACACCACTGCCTCTAACAAGCAGCAGGGAGCAGGCCCTGCTCTCCAGGGAGTGCTGGGTAAGGATAACGCTGCCGTGAAACTCCTGGCCGTGATGTCAGGAGTTGGCAGCTAATCAAGCTCAGATGATTCTCAATGAGCTATTTCTCATTAACATTTCTGCATATGGAGGAAAAATACTTCAACAGCAGCACAGAATGCTGGAGCCCTCCATCTGTAAGAGAGCCCATGCAAGGAACACAAACAGTGTCTTTACTCTGTATTAGAAGGTCTTGAATATTTTGACGTATTTTTAGGTTTAAGTTTTTGGCAATTCACCAGCAACAGAAGTCAGTTTATGCCAGTCACAGAAGTAGGAGGTTTGTATTGTGGCTGCATGGAAGTCAGAAACCAAAGAAGTCAAATATTTTTTTCTTTCAAAGAAATATATTCCTTTAATCCTGAGCCCACAGTTATCTTCATTTTGCAGACTTAATGCTGCAAAAACCAAAATCACTGCTGCTTTATCCCACTTGTTGGGTTTGGTTTTGTTGGGGGTGGGGCTTTTGTTTGTTTGTTTTTAATTTTGGGGGGTTTTTTTTGCTTGTTTTGATATGTATTTTCTGTGATGAAAAACTTACTGACACTGATAAATTTCTCGCCTTTGCACGTGCCAATTTGCAAGAGCACAGTAAATATAAAGACCATATTAATATAATGAAAAACGCCACGGAGAGCTCTGAAAAGAAAACACTCAAGGGAAAAACGTGCTTGGAAGAGTGATGGCAATGCAGTAACCACAATCTGCTCAAACCAAAAGGCATTGTGAATTTTTCTTCTTTTATCTTTTGTTGGAGTGAGCGGTTCAGCGTCCTTTCCACCAGCTGACCTGAAGAGGACAAAGGCCACTTGAAATCACTTTTACTAAGAACATTTGAGTCTTCTTTCCTTAGATGTGACTGCTAGGACAGTTCTAGTTCAAAGAGGCCAGGATGAAGAGTAAGGCAGGAAGTACTAGAAGGGATTTCTCTTTGGAGTTTTTTTCTCCTTTTGTTTCTGTTCTGCAACATGGTGAGTCCAGGGTCCTCATCTGAGCCTCCCAGCCCCAGGGCTTGCTAAGAAAACCTCACCTTCCTGCCCAGCTGGGCCTGGAAACCATCCATCCACGTGCTGGGTTCACGTGCTCTGCTGAGAGAACACAGTAATAAATTGGTGCTGTTTCAATGGACTTTATGTACAACCTGAGGCAGAGATTAGACCTGGGGTTTTTTTTGTCCTGTTTGTGTAAACCTTATTGAGGAAGTTGCTGTCACACTTCACATTCCATTTATTTTCTTAACGGTTCATAAAAGATTACTAAGAGAATAATGAATGTTTCAATTAAACACACAGATTGTTATCTAGGTCAATAAATTGCTTTCAAACCTTGGTAATGGCTGCTGGTGATGTAACAATTTTGGAATAATCATTTTAGATGCTTTTAATACATATTCCTGTTTATTGACCCTCTGTTAACCATTTACAAATAAATCTCTGCTAACATAAAACATGGTAAGAATTCATTCAATGGAGAGTGCCTGTTATTCTAACATAATTTTGCACTCCTGAATTCTCCAAGTAAATCAGAAAGAAAATGGCCATGGAGTATCTTAGACAAGTAGGAGAGAAGTAGACATTTATATTAATCTAACAAAATTTTATGGAGTCAAGTTGGGATATAGAGCTTGTTCCATTTTCAGTGGAGAGGACAAGCATGAGCAGAGAACAATTCATCACAACGCTCTTACCACAGGATTAATTTTCTGCTGTACTAAATATAAATTGGCCTGAAGAAAATCATTTCAGCAGAACTGGATATGAGCACCATAGCTGGCCAGAAAATTGGCTGAATGATGGTAAACAATGGAGGCATCAAACTGTCAGATTGTAGCTAAAAAACATAGCTGAGGAATCTGTCTTAAGATTGTTCTTATTTAACATCACCTTTAGTGATCAGGAAGAAGGCATGAGAAGCATATTAGTTAAATAGGCAGATGGTGTTGCCTTGGAAGCCAATCAAACTTTAGAGATGACAGAAATATTGCTAAGGATCTGTAAAAGTCAGGAAAAGGGATGAGGGAAAAAACAGAAACAGTTTGAATTGGTGGAGATGAAAGTGTTGAGGGGAAGATGTCCCAAAGCACTGATGGAGAAGGAGCAGTGACAGCAGGAAGACACAGCTTCAAAACCAGGACAGCTCTTTGGAGCTAACAGTGTTGAGGTATCTGTGATCATGAAAAATGGAAGTAATATCTCTGCTTTGTGTGTTTTTCCTATAAATGTTGCTGCCATCATCATTTTCTAAGTGCATTTTGTACCTCTCTCAGCCCTAGATGAAGAGCTGAGGTGGCCTCGGATTTAGTGACAAAAAGCTCAGTCAGGGCCAGCCTGAAGCCCGACTAATTGGAGTTGTTAATTATGGGGTAGATTGGCACATATCCAGCTCTACCTCTCCTGGTAAAAACTGAGTTACTTTTAGGTCAGAGGCTGTGGTGCTGTAGTGAGCAGCTCACTACAGATATGAGTGGTTGAGCAAAGAACCAAACAATCACCCTCTAAGTGCAGGGACCTGAAATGCCGATAGCCAGAGGAATGCTAATTAATTCACTCAATCACCAGCAGCTACAGCCCTGGAAGAAGCTGGTGGACATCATGATGCTAATCATCCAGGTCTGTTAATGACTTGAGAGACACAGACTGCACAGCATCCGTGGTGTCTTCCCAGCCAGCCTGGATTAGGATGAGGATCTTCTCCTNCCTTCTCTTGGCACTGCAGCACTCTGAGGGCCAAGTCTGGAGGCAGCTTCCACCTTCATGGAGTGCCCTCGACAGTCCCCCTTTCCCCACAAAATATGAAGATTTGGCAAATCAAGACACATATTACACATTTGAAGTAATATTTTGAATTTGTTATGGTGGAATGTATGGAGCTACTCATGTTCCCAGGCATTTAAGATACACATGGAAATGCAACAAGGGCAGAGGCAAAGAAATGACCCCCTCGGGTGCTCATCCCACAGGAGACCATGTAGAAGCAAATTCCCAGTGTCCCTCTGGTGTCCCTGTGGTGTCCCTCTGCTGTCCAGGGTGAGGAAACTTGAAAATGCACAGACTCAAGGCATGAGAACATGATCCAAAATTCAGATACATGTTCAGATGGACTAGTTCTAATGGGCCCACTACTTTGACCAGGTAACAATTCACTCAGGGTTTTTTATTTTTTTAAATAGATTTTTAAAAGTTGGCATTAAAGAGATATTTTAACTCAGCCTCAAGATCTTTGCATTTTCTGGGGTTGAAGCTTAGCTAACAAAGCAATTGCAAGGACTGTACAAGGAATGAGTAATAGATGGATGTAACAGTGGTACAACACTGTGAGTGGAAAAATACCAAAGATTTTAGAAGTGCTGGAAAGCTTCCTGTGTGTGTTCCTTTAAACACATACATTTTCTGGATCCAAAATCGCTTTGTGCTTAAGAATGAATGCAGTGATTTTTATATGAGGCAGCACTAAATATCACACTCGAATTCCCAATCGAAAAATGAAAGGTTCTGATATTTACCATTAACCCAAGACAACAAAAAAAGAGGGTTTGGTCACTCGAAGCCTCCTAATGTAATGCCAATTGCATTTAGTTATGGAAAATCTAAATAAAACACATATCAAACATAAATAAATACAAATCAAGTTCTTAATCAGAGAGTTGGTACAGCAGTTTCCATCCCCTGCAATCAGCTCTGTAATTGCCTCACCTGGAGCTGAAATGTCATCTCTCCAGAGAGGAGGAGGACTGTTGTCTTTTCAAAAGATGATAATGGATTTGATAGAATATGATTCACAAAGGATTTTTTCGTTTTCTGGCATGGCATATTAGAGAAATTTTAGTGAGATAAGTGAATCCCTTTTAACTGTCCTTGAGTGAAGAACAAAATGGGAAGTGAATTGAGAGCCGACGACAAATGCTCTTTATTATCATGTCAAGAGCAATGTCCTGTTCTGCTGGAACGTGCTTAAACCACCCCCTGCCACCCTGGACCTTATGTCAGAGAGCAAATTGTGTGCAGCTGGGGAGGATTTGTGGTTCTACCTGCTCTGAGAGGAGCAGCCCTCGGGAGAGACATTCTGCCACGGCCGCAGTGCCAGGAATGTCATCTGTCCTGTGGGATCCCCAGGGGGAAATCGAGTCCTGCTGATCTCATTGTCATGGTAGGAGCTGTAGGAGGAAGCAAGGGCCTACTGAGGCCTTTTTCTTCTGCCATCATCTCTTATGCTGTAAATTCCAACGTGTCTTTTAGAACTGGAATTGTTGACTGTAAACAGAGTTCTTCATCATCCCCTTACATCTTGCAGGTTGCCTGCTTGGAGAGAGCAAATATGCCTAAACTGTCAAAACTTCTTTCTGGGTTTGTTATTCTTCCACCACCCAAACATCCCAGGAATCCCCACTATTTTTTAAGTACTATTTGTTAAGTATTTATTCGTGTGTGCCTTTAGGGCATGATGTTTTGTTACTGGAAATTTTAGAATGTTTTCCATTTTCTGTGATATGGATTTCTATGGCCTGACTACAACCCCACTCCCTGAATAGGTATTTATTTTTATTTCCCTCCTGTCATTAGTGTCCTAAATGTAAATTAGGTCCTGCTCGTCAGGACAGACAGCGTTCCCAAAGAAGGTGGTGCAGAGACCTTCCCCAGTGACTTTGGGAAGAAAGCAATGAAGCACAGCAGAGAAGGAGCTCTAACATAAGACAGCAGCTCCAATCCTTCCCAAATTACACAGCTCTGAGGAAATACCCAATCCCTATGCATAGGGACATCAGTCATTTTATCTTGGCAGAGTAAATAGATTGTGCACCAGGACTGTGCTTCTGACAGCTCCTCAGTGCAGATAAAACCAATAATTGTGCTGATAACAGAGTCACTAAGATGGATAGGTGTGTGTGGGGAAAAGCCAAGCACGTTTTGGAGACACATGGCCAATTTAGCAACTTTCAAACTGTTTGACTAAAGTGTAAATAGAACTCCTGATGTCAAATGCAGCTCAATAAATACTAAACACTGAACAATATGGCCATCAAGCATGGAAAATCAAGTTATACAAATTGTAAGGCTCTCAAATTGGCAAGTTTGTTTTTTTTTTTAGCTCAGGATTTAGTAGCAAAACTAATATTTTTAAATTGTACCAGATGTCTCTTCCAAAAGGAATGTGCAAATTATCTCCTGGCAGATGACATAGATACTTATACTCACTCCTAATTTCATACAGAAGGAACGTGTCTGTGTGTCTAGAAGGACATTTATGTGAATTCACATGAATATCTGCACATGTCCAAAGGTATGACTTAAAATGCCAAAAGTAAAATGGCAAATTCATATAAGGAAACCCAAATATTTCCCCAATGAGTCAAGCTTTTTACTGTAGGTCTGGGCATACTCTACATAGCTAAACTAGAGAATAAGTAATGGCAATCCTTGGATGGGCACAGCTACTGGAACAATGGAGCATTTAATTTGGCAATACCCCAAAGTAGTCTGTCTAAAGGTGTTTAGGGTGATAGAAATGGGGAATTTGGGTATGCACTCTGTTTCCTAATGAGAAATTTGGTGGGGCTGTTACAGTTTATTACAGAAAACTGGGAATAAACAACTCCAAGGTAGGGCCACTTGACCTGCTCCTTAATACAGCACCAGGCACACAGGACTCACACAGGACCCAGCTGTCACAGCCCGTGCCCCCTGCACCATCACCTTCACAGATCTCCCACAAATGATCTGTTTTCCTTCCACGTTCTCTTTGTGCCTTTCCATTTTAAGCTCTTTTGTTCCCCCTTTTCTCTCAGATCACACAAAGGCAATACTTCTTTATTCAAGGGTGGATTGTAAGAGCTACAAAACCTAAGTGAGGCAATGCAGGAATCCTGGTTTGTTATGGCCATGTGTCTTCTAGGTTCTCTGATGTCTAACAAGATGTAAATGCCAAATTGAACTTTTTCTTACATTGTTGTTTCTTGTAGATTTGTTTGATGTCTGGTAGGAGTTGAAAAGGCAGCTTTTCTCTGCTAATAGCTTCTTTTTACTCTTTCTGACAGCCTACTTTCAAAAGACTTGTAAGAACTTGGTATATTTAAGAATTTTCCTGGCTGTCAAATTTGTTTTAATTTGGACAGCAAGATCAAAAGTCATTAAGGGAGAACAAGCACAGAAATGAACAGGCATATGCATACACAACCACTATGCAGGATAAAATCCATGGAGCCTATGCTGAAACAAAAATACTTTGGCATGTTTCAGATGACTGTAGGTTTATCAGCCTGAGGAACAAGGAACAGGAACAGATGACTACCACATAAATAAAGATCCTATTCTCCAACATTTAGAAAGATCAAAGGAGGAGAAATAATGAATAAAGTGACATAATTGTCATCAGAGAATTCAATGATTGTAGAATTGTCTCAGAAGTCCCAAAGAAATGTGCAGATAAGGCACTAATGTGAACCAAAATCCTTCTCACACTGTCAGATTTCAGTTAAATCTTGCAAACAACTCCACCTCCTCTGCTGATCATTTGTTTACAGAATGGCTACCACCGATTTTTGCCAGTAATGGATTATGAGGGGGGTTACTGGCTGATAGACAAATCACCAAATTGGATGAGAGACATGTATTCATTTCTGATTTTCTTCAAATTTTAGGCTACTGCCAGTCATCAAGTTACGCATCAGCATAACAGTGAAGATCATTAGCATATGCTTAATTTTTCATTGTATTATGATGCATCAGTTAGAAGAAGTAGTCACAGGTAAAGTCCTACCTACTCTTTCTGTAACTGACTACTATGTTTCACTCCTACATCAATTGGGATTTTACAAGGTGGAAGTATTCATTGTCTGGAAGTAGGAACATGATCCAGACCTCTACTTGCCCACACAGAGGAGGCTATTGCTGATAATTGCTAATTGCAGCTCAGTAAACCCAATGGATAGTCAATCACTCTGGTGCAAGTGCATTGAGCATTCATAAAGCAACTTAATTTCACCATCTTGCATTTGCCACACTGCTTGCTTTGATCTCCCCTAAATTGGATCATTACCTTGTTAAACTGAAACCAACTAATTTTCCCAATTGTCTTTTATGAACAGAAAGAAATCATTGAGCTGCTGTGGAGAGCTATGAGCATGATAAACATGTAAAATTAAAATCCAGCTTTTCTTCCTGCCCTTGTGCCCTGCAGTCTGTGGACGTGTGCTGTACTGACTGGTGAGTGACAGGCTGGAGATGGATGGCCAGAACAATCAGCCTGACAAATGCTTCTCAAGGAGGCAGATGGGGAGGGTTGGGATACACTTTTTTTATCAGACCCTCACTTTTACTGGAAGGACTCCCCAGCCTGGTGCTCTCATGGGAGGGGGGTGTGCAAGAATAGAATTATGCAATTATTTGACCTGGGCATGGTGAGTGCTAAAACCCCATCAGAACACCTTGCTTCAGGGAGGCTTCTTTGCAGCAGGAGACAGAAGGAGCTACAGTACCTTGCTGGATAATCCTGTTTCTGCACCCTTGCAGGGCTGTAGCTTCTGTGACCTGAGTTTTGAATGAAAACAGTATGGGAGGAGAAGCTTTTGTTCTGGGAAAACAAGTGGGATCTCATAGGACTTTGAGTCAGAAAAGTCCCTGGCTGCCACTGAAACCACAAGTGATGCAAGAGTGGATCAGGCAGAGGCCATCTTCTCTAATTTAAACAGTGAAACAGAAATCAACTTTCCTGCCTCTGCTCACAGGACCTGTGCTCTCACCTCTCAAGAACTGGTCTGAGTCTTCACTCTGAGGGGAAGCAGGACTTGTTTTACTGTACTTACTCACTCCCATGTTGAGCCAATGGTTTAGCAGCACCACGCCTCATTGACTGGATGTGTCCTTCCTTTTGAATAATAAGCCTCTGCTGGAAAAAGCTGGGCTTGTGTGATTTGTTTCAGATTACTGCCACTTGTTGGACAGCAGCTTGCTGAGTAGTGCTCCCCAGAGTTTGGCATCTCTCAGTTCCTGCCTCCACTGCCTTGCTGGCTGGCTGGCAAGCATTAGATGCTCCACTAAGTATGACAGCAGCTCTCTGCAGAGCTGCTGGGGAGAGCCTGGGCGGCCGGAGCAGAGTGGCTCTGCCTGCTGAGCTGCCCTCAGAGGCTCTGCAGGCAGCAGGGGAGAGCAGCCCATGTCTTCTGCTCACTGCCTGGAACAGATTAATTCTCAAAATTTCTCCAGGCTTCCACTTCACCTACATAGCCACTGCTGCGAGCCTAAAACTGGCAGGATGGTTTTGGGCATGTAGGAGTTCTTGCCTTGCAGGTACTGGGAAGCCCAGTGACCACTGTGGAGGGTGCTTGGGTCTGACTTCTTGAAACTGAGAAGGTGCATCCCAATTGCCTGATTTTAGTTTTTTTCTACTCAGAGAACCAAAGTGTCAGTGTACGAGGTCATGAGCCACCCTCTAGACTCCAGGAGGACACTTTTACCTCTGTAACCCTGCCATGAAGGCACCCCTTTACCTGTGTACCCCAGCTTTCTGGAACTGGCCACACCTTGCAGAAATGTGTGTGGCACAGGGGTTGGGCCATGGTCCCCATGCCAGGGACCAACTGGGCAGAGATTCTGCCTGAGGGATATGGACAAGAATTTGCCGGGAAGAAAAAATATGGACAATGCAGCATTTTGGTTCTAGATCAAATCCCAGGTGAAGGCAGGATATCTCCTAGACCCCTAATATGCAGCTCCATAGAGGCTTCAGCAAGGACTGGTTACACTGCTTGACTCCTGTGTCCCTGGAGTCTGATGCCACATCTCTGTCTGAAGGGATGTCAATCTTGATGTTTTGAATTTGCCTGCAGGAAATTAGGTTTTGGTTAGAGCTGGAGACAGAATTACAGGGATGTCAGGAACTCTGGCCTCTAGTTAATTTGGTTTTCTCTGGGGAAAAAAAAAGCCTATACTGGTGTCTGTCTCCATCCCACAAGGGTGAGCAACCAGCCAAGACTCTTCAGGCAAACTGAGCTCTCAGCAAGTTTTACATCCTGGACTGCCCTGTCTGTTTTGCCAGTTCCAATCCCTTCCCTAACTTCATTGTTAGTTATCCCCAGGCCTTGTGTGTGTCTGTCAAATATGAGCAAACCAAAATGAGGACAAATCAGTAGAGTCAAGGAAACATATGGCATTCTAGATTCCTCTACTCTCTGCCTCCTGTGAGGCTGCTGGAGCTGGAGCACACTGGTCTGTGGTGCTGGGACTTCTCCAACCATTTTCCAGGAGCTCTGGGACACACATTTTTGTTTATTCCATGCTGTCACAGTGGTAGGTGAAACCAGGGTCACCAACACTGCCTTTACAGGAGTCATCTAAGGAGCAGCAAAGGCAGAAACTTTTTCTCTGCTGAGATAATATTGTAGAACTCACCATGCTCTCCAAGCCATTATTCCGAGCACGGAGCCAGTTGCTTGATTTTGTACACAGATTTGTTCTGCTTTTGGGCAGCAAGTTTCACTGCCTGCTTTGGTTCTGTGCATTCAAAGCATATCCTTCCAAGAGAACTCTAAGTGGATGCTGTGTATTTATTTCAGATCCAATAAAGTTAACCAAAGCAACTATCTCCATTGCGTTGTGATATATAAGGTAATAAACAGCTGAAACAATTGATTAAATGCCATAGCAAAGCCATTTATAGGACGCACACTGCAAAGCAGCACAGACACATCCTGTTACTAAACATGCTCCACAAGTGGCTTCTCTTCAAAGCTTTTCCAAACACAAGAGGACAGTTTGGTGAAAGAAATGTCCCTCTGTGCTGGGAGGGGAGGCTTTGGAAGCTGGGTCTGCTGGGAAGCAACCAGAGGGGCACCACAGGGCTTTTGTAAGAGAGAAAGACAAAGGAGCTTCCTCCTGGGAGGCTTTTGAGCTTTGTAAACCTGCTTCTGAATCTCAGCACAGTGGGAGCCTGGCTTAAATGTCCCAGAAAATACTTCAGGACAGGGGAAGGAGCACAGAGCTGCCAGCTGGATTGAGGCTCTGAATATTTTTCTATTTGAGATCAAATCCACAAGAATCTGAAAAAAAAAAGTTGGTTCTCTGGTTTTGTTCTTAACCTTTTATTCCTGCTATGTCATTGAAACTTCATGAAGAGTTCAGAGGACAAAGCCCTGCAGGGAAGGGTGGCTTCAGCCAACACAGAGCTCCAAGTACGTGGAGATAAGACCTTAAACTAACCACTAAAATAAAGTGATTTTGTCTTCTCCAGCTTCAAAGAATTTGTGCAGCTCCCCTGCCCTAACCTTCCCCAACTTATTCTCTTATTAACCTAGCCCTGTCACACTTTGACGAGCACAACTTGGATTTCAAATCTGTAGGAAAATTATGATTTCCAGGGACCGTGGCAGCAAGAACACCTGACTGTGACCACCTCCCCTTTCTAGGCATGTGCCCCATGCTGGCAGCAGACGAGGAGAGGACCTCAACCCCCTCAGACTCATTAATCTTCACCTTCTCATGCTGCCTGAGCTCTGACAAAGTGTTCTCCTTCCCTGCTTTAGCAGTTCAACATTGCATAACCATTCTCTTTGCCCTTCTCTGTGGATTCAAGGAAGTATTCCAGCTTCAAGGGAACAGGGACCCTATCAACTGCAAAGACAGGCACAAAAGACAAAGATATTGAGTTGTTTTAATTAGCAATGGAGTGGGTGAACCTGTGGGTGGAGAAGAGATTGAGTATAAATGATGGAGAAAGCTGAAAACAAACTAATTTTGACTGTTTCTCAGAATTTTCTGATCTGAAAGGTCAAAGGCTGAAAATAGGGGTTTTTTGGCGTGTTAAAAATACCGAGATTGTTTTACTCTGCCAATAGATTCTTCTATTTATTAAAATTATTTTTCATCTGCTGAGAGACCTGCCCCAACCCAACAGGCATCCTTTAGCTGCAATATTATTAGCCTGGCAGACAACACAGAGTCAAAACGACTCATTGTAACTTAGGGGAAACAAGTTCTATAATAATAATTGTTATTATTATTGTTGGGGTTTCCTTTAATTTACAAAATTTTATTTTGGAGAGAAGGAAGGATCAAAATAGTAAACCAAAAAAGAATCTTCAGCTTTTGGTATTTCCTCCTTTCAGCCCTTCTTACTTAAATGAACAAAAATGGAGGGACGGAGACATAAGGTGGAAAACAGGGAGAATCTCACACCTCCAGATGTACACTAAAAACCCTAATAAAAGTGTTAGGCAAATGAAAGCATATTCCTTATTTCAAAACTGTGAAACATAAAAAAAATATTTAAAATCCTAGGCTGCTCTATTTGGAGAGCGGGTGGAATTTTGCTCTTTTCAGGTTCAGCCTTGGCAAGTTATTTAATCGGGGAAAAAAAAAGTGAAATGCATCTGGTTCTTAAATGCTCTTCACTGAGCTATAGTCAATCCCTTGGTAGCCCAGGTCAAAAGGATCTGCTGCAGCAATTTATAGGCACCCATCCCAGAATTTCTCCAACAGTGAACACACTCTGAAAGGCTAAAAATATAGTTCCACATCATTTTGGTTTAGGAGCAATTAAAGCCCTAATTCTGCATGCTGCCAGCTGATTTCCTATTGCAAGCACCCCTTTGGGAAATCAGTGTCTGGTTTGTGGGTTACTTTGTTCATCTTTAGGTGCTTGAATCATATCTTGAGCAAAATTCTCATATGGTATAAATTTGTACTAGAACATCCTAGACTAGCTTGATCTATTACACATAGAAGTTATTGACTTCAAGACCACACATCACTTTGGGAAGTGGCAGGGAATTTCTTGCTGGTGAATGAAGCAGGATGTCCCCATGGCTGCATTGGCCTGATATGTTTCCCTAGTCAAAAGAGATGGAAACAGTTGAAATTTTTGTTGAGGTGAAAGGTTTTCTTATTTTACTTGAATTCGTTTTCTTGTATTTAAATAAAAAAAAATGATTGAAATCAATGAAGGTTTGGCTCAAAATCAGCCATTTCCCCATTTTGAAATTCCCTACCTCAAAGAGGTATTTCTACTAAGAGAACCAGTGAAAGATATATATTTTTTTTTCCAGTGAAGGTTTTCCTTGTGAATTTACAACTGTTACCTTAGCTAGCTTTTTTTGCTTCCTCCACCCTCCTGATCTTGTGGGTTGCAAAAGATAGAAAATATTCAGCAGTGCTTTCCATAAGGCACTAAAGCTCAGAGTATCAGTCAACTCACTGTAAAAGATCCAAAGAGTAGATATATGACTCCCCCTTGTGAGTTATGGGCTGGAAAAAACACTGCTTAATAGCCTGGTGTTTGTGTTCATCAGACCCTTCTCTTCAGGGAGAGCACTACAGGATGCAAGCAATGTTTGCATTTTGTGATCTGATCAGATTCTTTCCCATTACCAGATAAAAGGCCTATTCAGTGATGTATTTATCAGGTAATTTCAAGCAAAAAAAGAATGGAATGCATCATCTCAAGAACTTGAAGTCCAAAAGGCAGAGAAATGTCACTTTCTGCATTAGGATAAATGGACAAAGAAGAGAAAATCAGGTTAGCCCTGGGGGATGCTCCCTCCTGCCAGGCTGGCTCTGCTGGCAGGCAGCTGTGGCAAAGCACGGTGTCATCCAGGGAACATCATGTGCCAGTCACATGTTGTCACTGGCAGGTTCAATGCCAATGTCCCTCCAGTGGTTTAAGGCACCTGAGTGTCACTTTAGTGCAAGAGTATGTGCTCAGCCATCCCTGTGATATTCCATGGTCCAAGGTCACCTCACCATGGTCTCAAAATACTCAAATGTGTTAAATTGTCTTGCCATCTCTGGTCCCATGGATCCTAAATTCTCCTTTAGTAACTTCACAGTAACTTCACCAGGGACTGAGCCCTGTGTTTCTGCCTGCATGCCCATCTGCTTTCCTGTTTCTCCATCCTGGAACAAATCTTGGGCACTTCCGGGGGCCTGGAAAGCACCAGATCAGAGGAAACAGGCAAATTTAACCCAATTTCCCTGCTTTCAGAGTGAATACTCTGACTCGTGGGCTCCAATTTTAGCAGAATAGTCACATCTCCCACACTGTGAAGAGCAGGTCAGAACCCAGGGCACTTCAGCTCCAGAGAATGTCAGGATTCAATGTGTCTCCTCTCAGCCACCTCCACACAAGACTCCACTCAACCCTCTGTAAGGTTCTAACTCTCTCCAGACCCTTTATTAAGAGTATGGGCTTGCCCTGGGTGTGAGACATTTTCTGTGGAGCACTGAAATCCTTCTAGACCTCGGGGCCCTGGTGCTGGCTGCCCAGGTGGGCTGTGGGAGGATGTCTGTGGCCTGAGACAGATCCACACAGGTAATCTGTGAGAGCATTTGGAAGTGTTATGTCAGGTGCAGCCCAGTGGAGAATTGAACAAGCAGGGTTTGGATGAATATAATGAGTTGCTTGACAGGTAATTTTTGTTCTCTGTTGTGCTATTTCTGCAGTGGCAACTGTCACTGTGAAAACCACCAAGTTTGTTACCATGACATTTGTAATAATTACATCCCACTCTCTGCAGAGAAATGGGGCAGAAATGCCGATTGAAATCCCAGTTTTCATGGGGCTTGGGCCAGTGACAACTCATTTTTAATTTTCAGAGCCTTAGGAGGGAAAACGACATAAATACCTGGGGTCCCCTTTGTCTCAGCTTCAACTGAGATACAGCAAAAAAAAACCAAAACAACAACAACAAAAAAGAGAAAGACCTGGCACAGACAGAGCAAAGAAAGATTAGGCCTAATTTAACTGTGTAGGGAACAACTCATTTGCTAACAGCTGCTACATCATAGCTCACCAGCAGGCAAATGTACAGCCCCACCGACTTCCCAGCTCCACATGGAGCGAGCTTCCGTGAGGAGGAAGGAGGAAGAACAAAGGTGCCATGCCAAGCGTTCATTAGCCATCATTAAAATGTGAGATTTTCTCTCCACAGCTGCAGGATTCCTGGTTCCCTCCCTCCCCGAGGTCGCATTAGCATCTGCGATAACATAATTGCTCTGCAGACGTTCCTTGGCAATGGGTAGGCGATTCTGAGGGAATTGCAAATACAGTGCAAATATGCCCTTAATAAAATGAGTTCAGATAATGGGATCTGAGGTCTACTTCTCTATGCCTCTTCATTTCTAGTGCAGTTCTCCTAATTTCCAAGATTGCCCATTTGCCTCTCTGTCCTAACAGCCTTAAGTAGAACTAATTGCGTGGATGAGAAAAGGCGGATTTGTACCTAAATACTAAAGAGACGTAGGCTTATACTGTGCCTTTAATTATAGAAGTCATTAACAGTGCACAAATACAGCCCAGAAAAGAACTTGGCCCCGTTGGTCCCTTTAATACCATTAGTCTATACCCCCAAACCATTCACAGCACTCTCCAAATTTGGTACAAACTCACTAATAGTAGGAATGTTAAAGAATTATTCTGCTCTTATAGATACACAGACAACTCAAGAGCCCTAGAATTTAAAATACTACCTTGTGATGTTAGTCCATAGTCCCTCAGGCAAGCCCAGTTTTTCCTACACTTTGCTATTTTCTACTGTGCTGTCCTGGGCTGGTTCCTCAAGGTGTTGCAGATTCCTGGTGGGCACAGGTACCTGTGCTCTCCTTGGCCAACAGGCAGTGGTCACCGTGATTTGCAGTGCCACATCAATGGCACAGCACTGCTGGGCTGGTGGCAGGAGGGAATATTCCCCCGGGTGCAGCAGACATGGTATGACAAATTCTGCTGATTACTCCGTGGATTTAGAGGTGAGTGTGTGCCTGACACACAGCACCCAAAAAAACCCAGAATAGCAGCAGGGCCATGGTCCCAGTGGATGGAACTGATGCACTGGGCAGCACGGGGTGAGGGCTGGAGGGAGGGAATAGTCTGAGGCCAACCAGCGTGGGACAGGTGTAGAGCAAGTGTAAACTTGTGTGCCAGGATTGTGTAAGTGAATACTCTACTACACTTGCAACCCAAAGTGACAAGGAATCTTACATAACTTCCCCACTGTCATGCTATACTTAGATTTTGAATATGGTTAACAGCTTCCCTTAATACCAGATGTCCTACTATTGTCAGCCTCCATTAAAATTGTGGTGATATTTCCTGTTGATTATCAGCAGCAAAACTGCTGAGATAAGGAATCTTCCTTGCTGGAGGACAGGTGGAAAGGAAATCCTGCCAATCTGCCACTGGGGAAAAAAATACAGAACTTTTCTTTTTTTTTTTTTCATTATATATCTATTTAACATAGCCTGGAGACCAAATCAAGTTTTTCCTTAACTCACAAGGAGAAAGTGTCCTAAGACAGCAGCCTAAAAGAGTAAAAAAAAAAAAGAAAAAAGTTGTTGACACTGATAGGGAAGAACACTGAAGAAGTAAAATGCTTGAAAATACCACATGGCACTTCATCAGTCAGGACTGTCTTATGCTGTTATAAACAGATGTAAATGAATGATACATTATTTTTTTTTTAGAGCTGAAAAAAACTCGGGTATTGCTGCCAGTGAATACCTATATACATTATATACTCCAAAATTACTTCCAAGCTTGTTCTACGAGAGAGAAAGTTGTCTGTCCCCATGTGCCACTTGACAAATGTCTCTCCTGTAAACAAACTCTTGAAGTCAGTCGATGTTTGGAAGTGTCTCCTCTGAAGAAAAGTTGCTGATTGAGTCAGCAAGGCAGATGGGATGAGAAGAGGGCAGAGGAGGCTGGCCAGGCCGGAGCATCTCCCTCCTGGGGGTCTCAGAGGAGGGATGCCCTGGCTTTGGATGGGGCTGCCTGGGAAGCTTCAAAGGCAGCCACGGAGAAGAGCTGCCTCTGTTTCACTCAAAGACAAGCTGTTGATTTTCAGAGGAGCTCCCAACAGGGCATACACACACTTACCCCTTTGAAAAAATCAGGTCAAATTATCTTCTTATTTATTACAAGTTAAAATAAAATACATCCCTTTTTGGTTCCAAAAAGCTTTGGGTCACTACAGCTAATTTGGCCTAGAAACCTAGAGATGAAAGGTTTTTCATGCCATTACCACTCCATCAGGGACTCCCAGGAACCTCTCCATCCCCACCCTCCGCTATCTTTCTTTAATGGGGGAGTTTTCCAAAATCCTGACTCAAAGCAACCACTCCACCCAGAACTGGGGTGAGAGTCAGCTGTGGTGAGCAGGGGCATACATGTGCAGCTTGGGCATGGAGCAGACAAAACCAGGAAGTTTTGCACACTGTGGGGCCTTTCTCAAAGACAAATTCTGGGATTAGGATTAAATTTGGTGCCCCTCTCTTGATGAATTTAACAGCAGCAGTGGAACAGAAAGATCTCCTGTAAAAGAAACCCAACAGGCAGGAATCCTGCTTAATTACATTTTCTACAGGCCAGTAAATGCCTATGAAAAACAGATGTGTAAAGGATTACTTCTTTTTAACAACTTCAGTAAATTATTATAAACTGTACTCACAGCTGTAGATGAGCAAAAAACAGTGCTCTGTAATTGGCCCTGGACAGTGCCCAGATCATCCAAAATCCCTTTTCTTATATTTTTGTTTGCAAATTGCATTTTATAGTAGTGGGAAGACACTCCACCAGGCACAGAAAAATAATTACAATCTCTCTCAGGCAGTTAAAAGAACACGGTGCTGAGTCTTATAACAGCCCCTGAGGGACTCGCCCACAGACACACAGCCTGTCATGTCCCATTGCACATGCACTGTGTTTGGGGGGATTCTCCCAGGGAGGTGCTGCTGTCAGGGCTCAAGCAGAGATGCAAATCAGCACTGCCAGGACCTTTCTGTAAGAACTGTCACTCTTAAAACGGGGGGGTGTGATGGTAGTTTGTTTCCAAAATTATTATAGTTTACTGCAGATTGGAGTCCTGATACATCCCCCTGCTTCCCAGTGCCAGGAATAAAAGGCTTCACGTCTTTCTGCTTCACTTCTGCTCCGAGACTGTGCAGGTGGCAGAGAAAGTGTGCACGACTGCCTGGGAGTCTTCTCCACACCAGAAAGGATGACTCTTCAGAAACAAGAATCAAATTAGACAGCAGCTTATTTAAAGCCAGGGTGGAAGAGGTCTCACCTCTGAAGTCACATAAAGTCCCAATCCATTTTTGTTGCATGTGGGTTATATTTAAAAAAAAAAAAGGAGAAAAAGAGACCCCATGTCTGCCTCTGCCCCTGCTGCAAATCCAGCATGCAGCATTTAGGTGGCTCCCACAAGCACTGTGGACCAGTTCTGTGCTCTGTTAGCAAAGCAGATCACAGAACAGGCAAAGCCAGCACTGAGGGATGGCAGAGCTTGCAGCTATCTGAAGGTTTTACTGGCAGCACGAACTGCAGCCTTTGCACTGCAGGGGCTGGGGGGCAGAATCCTTCATGTCTGCTCCCCATGCCCAGCCCACAGTGCAACTGCAGCATGAAAACCACTGTTCAGCCCCTCTGCACCTGGGGCCTGGGCCCCTCTTCACTGTCCCAGCCATGCTAGTTCACCTGGTAAAAGCAGCACCTGGCAGGTATCAGCCCCTTTTGGAGCAGGCGTTCAGCACCAGCAGTGAAAGATGCAGGATCCATCCTCTTTCCTTGCCTGGCTGCTCTGGATCAGGGTGTTTCACACCACTGATGGCTCCAGCTGCACTGACTCTCTCATGGAAAAGCCTGTGGTGGTGCTCCACGCCCGAGGGTACCAGCCTGAAGGAGCACGTCCAGCTGTGGGCCAGGGACAACCAATTCCATGGCCATGGCCACCCCATGCCACCACTGTGGCTGAGCCGTGCCAGAGTGGGCACAGTGAGAAGCACCAGTACAAACAACCTCAGCTCACCACCCATTGCCTCACTGAAGGTTTGTGACAGGCTGAGTGTAACCTGGAGTGAAAACACAAAAAATTCAAGCTGGGAAGGTGGGAGGGCAGGCATTTGACTTAATTTGAGGCTGGAGGAGGAAGGGTGTTTACTTAAGTGCTTTTTTAATCATTTGCACTTCCTTTTTTCTCAATAAACAAATCACTGATTAGATGTTTGTCTTGATTGGGTTGATAATTTAAGTAAAAAGTCCCCAAATTCAGGTTCTCTTGCCCATGACACCCTGGGGAAAGGGAATGATCTGTTAAGTCTTCATCAACGTCAAAGAACATGACTGGCAGGCTGGGACACACTCTTCAGCAAATTTAGGTGCCAGACTCTACCAATTCTGTTAATAGATATTTTTACCCCTGAGGTTCACATTTCCTTATGTTCCTGTTTTGTCTTGTTGTTTGTTTGGAGGTTTTTTCCAGAATAATGGCAAAAAGAAAACTCCTCCACCTTATCTTCTCCTTGGTACCTGTCAAGTCCTTGCTTTTGAATTTGGACGTAAATGAGAACTTTTTTAACAATGTACTTTTTCTCTTGTCTCATTCTCAGACTGAGTTCTACACCAATTTAACAGATGCTTTTCTACAAACATCAAATTAATTCAAAAGCCTGCAATTCAAATTCTCAAAACTTGTCCAAGTTGTAAACAGCTTAAAACAGATCTCACAATAGAAGTTCTGAGCTGCTCTAAGCTGGGATGCTGGCTCCACATGCAATTATTAAATTAAAATTCAGGTTCCTCCGTAGACATTAAAGCTTCCCTGAATCCTAAAGCTTAAATAGTTCAGTGTTGGAGATGTTTACAAATTTTGAAAGTTTTCTGAAGCCTTTGGCTCTGGACACCATTTTTCACTAGTAACAAAAACAAGAACAGTGTCTAACATTTTTTAGAATTTGGTTGTCAACACCATCATTCAAAGTTAATTCATTTTCAAATGTAATTCAGAAGCTTTTTCACAGGCAGGACAAGACCAGCAGTTCAGTTCAGGGTGCATGCACTCGAGATGTCTGGGGAAACAGCTGCTGAAAGAAGATATTTGCCATTAAACCTGGGGTTCAGCAGGAGTTACTCTGCAGCTAATAGAGAGCAGACCTCCAGTACTGCAGTCTGTCTGCACTGCCATTACCTGCCTCTGTTTATCATAGCTCCACAGGCTGAAAACTCCTGAATCTGCAGAGCTGCTACAGCCTTGGGGACAAATGGATTCAGATAGGGGTTGGGAGCTCATCTGGCCGTGGAAAACCAATTAGCAGTAGGGCTTTGCTGGTATTGTTCTCTGTGGTCAGCAGAAGACCTTTCTCTCAATGAGCTTTGCAGCACACAGCTCCTTCAGGGAACAGCAGGAAGGAACTTTGCTCGTCTGCCAGAAGGATCCTGCTTGCAGTGGGTTGGGGAAGTTTGCACTTAGAGCAGGTGGGTTAATTAGGTGTAATGAGATGTGTATGCAGCCCCAGGATGCTGTGCAGCCCATGGAGATGTTCTGTGTTATTCTGTGTTAAATCCTTCCAGGAACCTGGAGCTTTCTCTGGGCTGCAAGGCCCAGCTGATGATCTTTGTGCAAAGATCTGTTCAAGCATCAGAGCTGTTTCTATTTCCTCAACGTCCCTGTGATGTAACCCTGGGCTGGCTGCTTCCTCCTGCTGTGTCCTTCACATCCCACTTCTCCTGCCTTTTCTACCTGACCACTCAGAGCAACTTTGGTGTCCACATTATGGAAAATGGAGAACACCTGGCAAAAGGGAAGAGCTCGGCGCATCCACATCTCTGCTAATGCAGAGCCTGACAAATTACTTCTGCAGGGAGATAAAATCTATGCACAGTTCCTGCCATCCCTTCACAATTGTGAGCACGAAAAGAAATAAATTAAAAGGATCTTTTGCAGCTGTGGAGAATATTGATCCTATTTTACTTCCTCTCCACTCATCCATCCAGAGTATTGATGTCCATGTGGCTGAAGAGCCCACTCTGCCAGAGGAGCCTCCCTACCTAGAAAAGTCTAGGTCTGAAGAGAACCCTGAAGTATCTCCAGAAAAGTATAACCCTTGATGACAACCAGCTGATTCCTAGAACACTGACATCTAGAGTACAGATACATTTTTCTGCACTCCTTTCAGAGTAAAGTCACTTAAATTTGGGGAAGTGTTTCCTAAAGGAGAAAATTAACAACATGGTATCAGATAGCCATCAGAGCATCTCCCATGTTTTTTAAGGTTGCTTAGAAGCTTATTAAAAGTGATAAATAATGAAAAGCTCAGAGGCAGGATTCTGTAGATTTCAGAATCTGTGAAAGCAGAGTAACACATTGCTCAGCTGGCCAGTCAATATTGCTTAAACATTTACACTTGTCACCAAATTACCCTTCTCTGCCTCTTGCTGGAGCCTAAGGGAGAGATATAAGATCTACAGAACTGACAGGAAAATAAGATTTTCAAGAGATTTCAGCAGAGGTCTTTACTCATGGCTATTCCTTTCTTTTTTTCTAAATGCATTATTTTAGTCCATTTGTCCCATCTAAAATATTCCCATTTGACTGACCTGTCTTGGAATGCACTTTTTCATCCAAGTAATGCTGTGCTATTATCTTACTCAAGAAATATTATTGCTAATGTGAGGAGGGGTTAACTGGGAGAGAAACCAAAGAGGCATCAGAAGCCCTCAGGTTCTTCAGTTCCCCAGCAAGGATGGCTCCTTTGCACGAGCTGGTGGCTGCAAACAGCTGCTCAATCCTGATATCCTGTGCTGCTGAAAGTGACTGGAAAAAAAGGCATTTCTCCCTCAGCAAGAGAAAGAAAACTTGCAGTTGGCATTTTATTTTGTTTCAGTTTGGGACAAAATAGTTCTGTAAAAAAGAGCTTGTGGCACAGAAAATTGGAAAGGAATTAAGTGCAGAAGCAGCAGAAAACTTTGATTTATTGTGGCATATTTCAACTTAGAACCATGATAATGAAAGTAGATAGGGAAATAATTTTTGCAAATATATGCTGTCCTCATGAAACTAAAACTTTTAGTTTGCTTTGACATGCTTTGTTTGTCCACCCTAGTTATGATCCTTAACCCAGGCTATGGGCTTAAGGAATGGATGAGATGGTGGCAAGAATGTTTCCAGACCTGGCCAACGAAATGCAATTTAAATATTAGTAAAATTCATTCTGTGACTACAAATACAATGACAGTCTTGCTGTTCTACACTATTTGTATTTACAGGGAATGGGGGACAGAAGGTTGTGGCTCTTTACATGTTCCCTCCCCTGATTCCAACCTCAGCACTGCAGCCCTGAGTGCCTGGTGCCTACATCTCCACAGGCTCACACACACTGTGTGCTGTTCAATCTGTCTGATAGTGATGGCTGATTTAGCCTTAGTCCTCCCTGTCACAGCAACTGAAACTGCCAGAGATGGCCACTAAGGTCTGTCAGTGTGGAAAAACAAAACATCAGGGTTTCAGTGTGAAACTGGGGCTCACACACCAGGCTGCAGGTTGGCAGGAGCTGGAGGGGTTCCCATTCTTTTAGGGAGCTTTTAGGTCACATAACAGCCACAACTTCTCCTTGGTTAGGCAGTGGTCACTATAGAAAAGCTGTATAAACACAATACCTTACCAGAGCCCCAAGGAGACAGATTACGTAAATTTACTCAAAAATCCAGTGTTTTACACTTTATCTTACTGGTTTTGCCCTATTCTTTCTATGGCCAGACACCAGAGCAATGCATGAATGAAAAAGGACCACAAAGAAAACCTCACAGTGCCTTGGGTGCCTGCCAAGCCTGATATTTCACAGTGAATTCCTACCCACATTCTGACTTCATGTGAGCTGGGGCAGTGGGGCTGCCCTCCTCATCTTCCATCTTTTGCACAGGGTACTGCCATACTGCTCTGCTTCCTCCCAGGTAAGAACCTTCAATTAAATGGGACGTAAAAGTTAGTGGGATAGGTACTTGCAGGCTGAAGGGTTGTTCATCCTACATGTCCCCTCTCCCACCACAAACAGAAGTCATGGGCTAGCAATATGCACCAGGAGAAACCAGATCCCAAACAGCCTCTCACAGTGAAAACCTCTGGAGAAATGCAGCTGCTCCATCACCCTCCTGAACCCCCAGCTGATGTGCTCTGCCTGGGAAAAGCACAGTTCCTGAGAGCTGCTGGGAGATGGGGCACCAGTGACTTCCTCCAGCTGCAGAGGACATTCACAGAAACAAACCCTGGTCATTTCTAGAGAGGAAATGCAGTCAAATGCACCATGGCATTGTCCTCATGGCAAACCAAGAGGTCCTCTGGGCATCCTTCCTCAGAAGCCTCATCCCTCTGTACTCAACATGGTTATCCTGCTGCTCTCTGCATTCCTCACTTACAATTCCCCTGGCTCCAGAGGTTGGTGCTGTTTGATGTGTTTTATCTCAGACATGGCTTTGATGTATTTTACAGCAAACAGAAGTACAGAAGAAGCCAGAGGATAACTAAGATTGGGCAAACCCAGAGGAACTTGGCTGTATTTGATAACTGCTCAAACTATTTATTTTGGGTTCCAAAAAAACCCCCAGATTGAGTTCAGAGACCTTTGCCCTGTATTTTAAACCGGGAATTTTTTCTTCCAAAGAGTCAATTTTTCCTTTTGTCATTGAGGAAATATGTTATCCTATCTAAAAGGAGGCTTGCAGGCTGAAGCTAAAATGTGCTTTCTCTGTAAAATATAGGCTTTTCTTTCTTTTCTATATTAAGTCTTCCTGCTGAAACATTCTTCTTGGATTTTTCGACTCTCTCCAGTTATTTTCTTCCTTTTTCCTTCCCCTTTCTCTTCCACCTCCCTTCCACACCAAGCAATGTGCAAACTCTGTAATGAGCATGAGCAGAATTCCACTCAAGGGTGGTTGTCTGGGTGTCTGGCTATCTGAAAAAAAATCCCCTTTCTCCTAGCAAAATAGAGAAGCCATGTTATCATCACTGTCAGGAAAAAGATAAGGCATGATCACTTTCACAAAGCATAGTAGGAGGATAAAAAAGAGTCCAGGGTTTTTTCATGTGTTCTTAATTGAAATATTTACTTTTTAACCTAAGTATAGCTTAATTGTAACTGCTTTAGAGAGTTTAGAGCTCTTCTTTGGAGAGTTAGGACAATACAATACAGTAAGGAGAAGGAAAAAAAGGGGAAAAAAGCTAATTCCTTTAAAACAAAAAAAAATTACCAACTTGTCAGACTACAGAGAAATCCTCTTTTGGACCCTGAGCTTAGTGATTCATGGGATCCAGCACATGTGGGGAGCCCTGTTTGGTATCACACTGAACAGACAATGACCTTTCTTTCCCCGCTGCTGCATGGTGAGGAGCTGCTCCCTGACACCTGCACACCAAAGCACAGAAACCCCCCGAGATCACTGCAGGCAGCAGAGGCACAGAGCAGCTGATGTAGCCATAAATCCACAGCAGAATTACAGCACCCTTTTTGTTGGTGGATACCCTCTGTTCATCCCAGTGCTACAGGTGTGCTGCTGGCAGCTGGAGATGAGCAAGAAATCACCCAAACCTCCAGGTTATCCATCTTCACTTGCTTAGGTGCACAAGGACATCTGAGCAAGTTAAGATGAATTACCTGAAGGTTTGAAGTGAAAGCATATTAGTTAAACTGCACTAAACTCCTGTGAAGATGCTCTCATTTTCTGCCTCCTGTAATCAGTTTAAATGATATATTAAGAAGCATTGCTACTAATTAATCTGAAAATTATGTGACCTGGAAATCAAAGCCACTTCATGTTCTTGGATATGAAGATATTCATCTGAATTTAATTAATTTATTTCTTTTAAAGCTTTCATTTATTCCCATTTCAGTGTCGCCTCTTCAAAGTTGTATCTCTGAAGTGTGATGCATCCAAAAAATTTCACGGTGCTCCTGAATTCTGGTTATTGGAATAAGTTTAAGGAGAAGGGGGAATAATAAAGAGGTGAAAGATGTGTTTAGTAACAGTCAAAGAAGTAACTTGTTGAAAGAAAATTGGGCACACCTTAGTGTAACAGACAAAATGTCAGACAAAACAGACAAACAGAAATTATTGGACCAGATGTACTTATCTGGAACCATTGTGGGGTTTTTTGGATGAAGTGGGTTTATTCCACTGCTTATCTATGTGGGGATAGTTGATAATGCTGGTGCAAGGCATGGTTGAAGGCTGTTGCTCTGCAAATTTCTGCCTTCTGTCCCACTAAAGAATCACAGTTGTGACCAGCAGAAGCAGTAATCACCCCATTCCAGGGCTGGAACAGGATCCTTGTGAATGAGCAGTGACACTTCTGGGTATTCCACATGTGGGAACACTTCAGCTGTGCATTGGAGACAACAGAAAATCCAACCCCAGGCTGCAAAGATATGATCTCCCAGAATGGAGATCAATAACACGTGGAGAGAGATCAAAATGAGAATGGCCCTCAGAGACTCCTGTTATCTTCCTGTTTGCCCTCAGCAGTTTAAGAAGGTGCCAAACCTATATCTTTCATAATGTTTTGAAAATAAAACTGGGAGAATAATGGAAAACTTCAGAAACTATTTGCTTGGGTATTTAAATGAGCTCAGTCCAGCTGTATCCACCCTCTCATCAGTTAGCTCTCTGCAAACACTCTAACAATGAGTTTTACTGGCAGGGTTGTTTGTAGAGAGCTAATTTCAGAGTGGCACACATATTTGCAAATACCTACTTGTAAGTTTGCTTATGCGTGTATCTGTCATAGAAATATTTGCATATTCATCGAAATAAAGAGATAGGAAAATACTGTGCCACTTGCCTGTCCAGCCAAAACTAATGAACCTGAGGCTCATTGTTAGTAAAGGATTTTAACATCATATAAAAATCTGTGGTGAATAAAAATGAATATGATTCGTTTCAAGCATAATAAACGTGCTGTTGAAGGCAGTTTGCAGGGAAGAGTCACTCAGTAGCTGGAGGCTGAGTGTCCCCTCCAGTCGAGTGCCTGGGGTGCTGGGGATGTTTGGGTCTGTGATCATTCTGCAAGCAGCAAGGCTGAACACTGGATACGCTGTTGATTGTGGATTATTCCCCTAATGCTTCTCAAAAATGAATAATTTTAGCAATTCAGGAAGGGAGGGGGAGCAGTGACTAATAATTTGAATGGAATGGATCGTCAATATTTATTTGCATGAGAGACTGGATGTGGAAATCCACCAGCATCTCTGATGGTGCTTGTGCTGTGGCACTGCTAAGAATTATCCATAAACCTCCTCATTTAGTGAGCATGAAGCATCCATCGTTCTGATGAATTGTGATGGGAAAGAGGGCATGGAAGTCAATGGCTGAACTCCCCTCCACTCAGGATTCTCTCAGTGTCAAGCCTGGGCTGTGGGACCAAAATGGATAAAATGGTTTAGTTGTTTTCACCTTGCTTATATTTTTTTAAATAACCAAGGAACTTGAAAGCATGAGAGAAATATGAAGAAGAGGGGTATTACTTGATGTACTGCAGGACAAAAATGTGAGAGAATTTAACAGCATTCTAATAGACTGAAAAGGATTACATAAATACATGAAAATTTAATATGTAAGTATCTGTTCCATGCAACACTCTGGGTGCCAGAATAAGAAAGTTCATGATCTTCAGAATTGCCAGAAGGAGGGAGAAGGGCAAGGTGAAGGCTCTCTCTTTCCTTTTTCCTCAAGTTCTTTCTATCAGCTTGTCCTATCAGTCTTGGGGAAGTCGATGGCACAGCTGGAGGAACCTCCTCTCTGGCCCCCTATTTGTAAATACAGGATTTAAATACTGCCAATACACTAAGAGAATAGCACTATTCAGTTGAATGACTTCCTTAGCCAACAAAACAACAATTATAAGCTAATCTTTTCACCCAGAGAGTCAATGTTGAAGATACCTAAATACTTCTTTCCTTTTGGCAGAATATGTTCCTGTTAGAAAATTCTTTTTTAATGAAATTGTATGTTTGTATGCACTTGTGTTGATTTTTATCAGATTTTACAAGGAAAAAATAAAGAACTTTAGCACTTTGACAATGTCAAAATATTCAATTTGATTTCGTATGAATATTTTGATCTTTGGAATTTGAAATGACATTTCAGTTTGCAAATACACTGTATATTATCTATCAGGAGATAATTATAACACTAAAATTAAATAAAAATCCAAGAGACAGTTTAATTTTTGTTACATGAGAACATTTTGATAGCCCCATAGCAATACTTTTTCCTGATTTCAGGGAAAGTTCTAAAGTCTTCATTTCCCTAAGATTGTCAAATGTCTGCTGAGATGATGCAATGTTCCTCAGACATACACAACTGATTTCATACAAATGATGCACCTCAGGTGCAAGACAAGCCAGGTTCACACACGTCAGTACCAAGTACCCATGGCAAAGAGCAGCAGGACCAGCTTGTGCCCCAGAATCTGGGCTTTGAAAGGCTGGAGGTGTTTCAGTGATTCATGGCAGGACACCAGCATTTGATTCCAGACCTGCTGAGATGTGACTATATCCTTATTCAGAGGAAGAGACTGGAGTCACTGGAGCTTTGGGAGACTTTTCTTCCCATCCTTTGCCCTGCTGCCTCTGAGACTTTCCCACTGATTTATAACCAGAGGAGCAGCCCCCGGGTCTCTGCAGACCGTGCTGCTTCCACAGCAATCAGTTCTGCAGCATGCTGTGTCTGAAACTAAACTTCCTTGGATCAGATGCATCTTCTATACTGCACGAATTTTAACTTGAAGGGGAGTTTATCCTAAGAAGAGAACACTGGAAGTGTGCCCTGGGTTAGTTAAATTCATGGTCTAGTTCTGCTCCACAAGGTGAGAGCCACTGCTCTGAACTGTGTTGCTGCACTAGGCAAGCATCACAGCTGAAGTATTTGTTCCTGCATCTATTCTTAAATAAATCTCCATGTTGTGGCAGAGCAGAGAATGCCAGACAGTTAAAATCATTATTTTATCATTTGGCAAAAGCACAAAGTTGAAAGGGAATGAATCCAAAATGATCTTATTTTAAAATCCAAATTAATTTTGCAAGTAATTTGGAGTCTTCATTTATTCAGTACTGATTCAGTACATAAATAGTGTGTAAGTGTGTATATATCAGATAGAAATTGGAAAAGAACCAGCAATAACATGTTCCTTATAACCCACCCAAAATTTTGAGGCTCTTAAACCTTAGTGCAAGGTCCATTCCAATAGCCATGGTAACATCTAAATATGCTGATCCTCAGCAGCAGATCTGGGGGTATTCTATTGCAGAAGGCAGGGGTGAATTCAGGATGAACACAATGGACCCTTTCCTGTTCTCTCTGCCTTCCTTATTTATCCTTAAAATCACCTGATTTTTGTCTCTGAAGCCGAAATTTCAGACTAACCAATGACCATTGCAAAAAGCCTCAGGAGTTCACTCAGTGTGGGACCACACGTGTGTGTGCACAGGGAGGGATGGCAGAATGTTCAGAATTCACCAGACTCAGCAATCATAGTATTAACTATGTCTAATTGGAAACATTTCATTCATCTTTGATCTTAACAGCTTTTTGAAGGTAGCAGCCCAAATGCCTGCTGTCAGAGCATGGGCTTTAGGTCCAGGATTGAGTAGGATAAATCTGTGTCTCAGTAGCCTTTGATTTTTAATGTCTCTGACTTAATAGAAGCACCCTCATCCACCCACTTCCTTCTTCTGCTCTAGCCCCGGTGTTTCTTTTGAATCCCAGCAACTTAAGAAGAATGAAAGCTGCAAAGAAGAGGGGATGGAGAATATGTATTTTTAATTAAAGATGTCCCTAAGCATTAAAATCTTCATTTAAAAAAAAAAAAAAGTCCTAGAGCTATAATTCTGAGATCAGTGTAGTAAGGGAAAGACAAAATCTCAAATATTAAAATATTCTCTTCCCATTTTCCTCATTCTAATAATAGTCAAGTGTACTGAAAGTCTACAGGGATGTCCATCTGCAAACAGAATTATGCAGCCTCCCAGTGGAAACTTATTATTTAGAAAATCTGGGTTCAACTGCTCATCTGTTTTCTTAGACACTATTACCAGTAACTCAGCTGGATCCATCACTGTGTTGGAACTGATGGCATGTGCCTGATTGCAGCATCTTCCATGTGGGATTGGAATTTTAGGTTCAGCTTACCCATCCGTAGAGTTTCTTTTTTCTTGCTGCAAGACACATTAGGAATGATTTGAAAAGCAAACATAAAACAGCAACAACAACCATAAAACCCCTCTGAAATCAGACACTTTGATCTAAGTGCCTAGACTGTTAAGAAGATAATCTCCTAGATCAACGGCAACAAAAGAAATCTTTATGAAATTAAATGATTGTTTTCCAGAAATGACGAAGGGAGGGAAGGTTGATCTCTCAGCTTCTAGCAAGGACATCTTTACTGCTGGGGAAATGCTAATTGTCCTAGGGGTCTCTGTAACTCTTTACACTATGATATGTGTGCTCAGAAATTTTGGTTCAGTAGGTGACTCCTGGTAAACTTGTGTTCTCTACATGGACCTCATGATTAAAGCAGGTTTCTAACATTTCATCATTTCAATGCCATTGCCATCAGCAGCCTCTTGCTCCCTTGGGCAAAAAATATCCACCAGTTTCTAAGCACAGTAAAATTCAGCTGTTCATTTGTCACACTGCCCTGTCAATAGTTGTTATCATTTTTGATGGGCTGTGTAAGAATTATCATTCCACATTATTATGCTGGAATTAAAAAGGGAGAACCTTGTTTCATGAATTTTTGGGGAGAAGATAGTATCAGAATTTGTGGCTGGTGGTAAAGAAATGTCTTTTGAGAAATGGAAAAAATAAAATCTTTCTTCAGGGTAAGGAGACTGATTATTTTGCAGAGTTTAATGTTATTTTACTGACTTTAATACTATTTTACCCAAGCATCAAAAAGACAAATGAGGAATGCATTGCTCCCATCTCTGCCCTCTCATTTCAAATTCCTTTCTTAGTCCTTCTGACAGGATTAAAGACTGGTGCTCTGAAAGAATGCTGGTTGTAGCACCTCCTAGTATTTGGTCTTTGCTACCTAAAATGGACATCTGGGAGCCTGGAGCACAGGAATAGGAATGCATTTCACAAAACACACATAGATGCCTTAAACCAGGCTAAAAATGGAAGCTGCTGATAGCAACAGGAAATATAATAGAACCCAGTTTAATATATCACCTTTCAAATTCTGGATATCCCAAAGAGCTTTACAAAGTAATAAGTTAGGAAAAGGTAGCAGTGGCATAGCAACTCCATAAATAAATACTGTGGCTATTATTCAGTTTGGCAATAACTCATGCTTTTTAGACATTAAGAGCTAGGTTTAGCCTAGTTTTCCACCAGCCAATGTCCAGGCCTAGGGTCTCTCAGGGAGAATTTCAAGCCTCAGAAGACAGATGCACTAAATAAAGAAATTGCATTTTCCAGAAAGAATATGATATAAAGAGTTACTGGAGTTGGTGAAAAAGTGAGTAGTCTCATATTTGAACCAACTCATGGTTTTGAGAAACAAATGAGATCTCTGAGGATAATTGGAACTGAAAGATTACATGTGCCTATGAACAGATGGCACCTTGTGGAAGCAGTTACCTCACTAGTCCTTAATGGACCCCTTATTTCAAGAGGTAATGGAGACACTATGTTAGCTTTCATCTCCATGAATAATAATTCTAAATTTAGTCTCGACTGTGTGAAGGCTTGTGGAGTTAATAAATTGCCTGTCAAATCTCCTGTGAGAACGGGAGGCGGATAGGAGGGAGCGAGGACTAAACTGGGAATGGCCGTGCTGGGCCCTGATGGAGCCCACGCCTCTGTGTCAGGGCACTGAAACCTGGGGCTGACTTTCTGTGCTGGAACACTGACAAATAATTGCTGCTGCAACAGTTCTGGGCAGAAAAATACACCTTGGAGATCGTCTTCATTAGGCTCAAGCTGCTCATGGCTCAGCTGTCTGTGGTCACACGCAAATCCTTTGGCCTGTCTGAGTGTATCCATCCATCCCGGATAATGCCATGAAGGAGAGAGGCCTCACCAAAAGCTGTATCAGCCCTGCCTTTCTCCTTTGAACTGTGCTTAATGGTACATCGAGTTTGTGTCATCATTGTGACAATTTGCTTCCCGCAGTGTAAATTCTGTGTCCCGGAGGGCCTGACTGCAGGCTGTGCTCAGAGAACAAGAGCCATCTGCAGGTCATCCAGCCTCCTTCTCTGTGAGATCAGGGACTTGTACACCCTTCCTGCCCCCCCCAGGCTGAGGGAATCACCCCCTCGGCTTCTCCAGGCTGAGCCTAAACTCGGTGCCATATGGTCTTAGCACAACAATGCCCAACACGCAAAACTCCGGGAGATTTTCTCCGTGAGCAGAAGGAGCTGCACACAAGGCCCTAGTAGAAATGGGGTTTCTGCGTCGCTTTAGGGACTAAAATCTAAATAAAGGATAAAGGAACTTCAGAGTTTTCGTGCACCAAGGAGCCGTGTGTGAAGACAAGGCTGGTCCCAGAGGTCTGTGGGTGCAGCCATGTGTCACAGAGCTCCATGTCTGCGATGGATCCCCACAGGCAGCAGAGGCCAGGGTGATCCTGTGGGCTCCCTGCCGGCATGGGGGAGGATTTGGAAAGCTGAGGGTACTGATGGGGCTCCTGGAATAGCTCACCAGCAAAAGCAGCAGTGGTGGTTGTTGTGGTGATGAACTGGAGAGCTGGAACCGATGGCAGCTATCCTGGAGCAATGGGAAGAGGAGGAGAAGAGCAGAGGCAATGAGGGGGTGAAGGTGGCTGCCACTCTTTTTTTGTCACATCTAGAGATTAAAAATAAAACCTACCTCAATCATCAGAGCCTCTGCATACCAGCCCTTCAGCTCAACCCTGTCACAACATTGCAGTGTGCCTTTAAGGGACTCATTTAGAAAGTTTGGGGATTTAAGAACCATTTAGAAATCCCAGGGTTTCCTGAGGCAGCAGAAGTTTCCCAGGGCCCCATCATTCATCTCCTCCCCCTAATTGGCTCCTCTGTCAGCTTAGCTTCCTCTGTTTTCCAAATCCCCTCCACAATCTCAAGATCACTGGCAAGGTGGGAGCATCACAGAAGGTGTGCTTGTCCCCTTAATTTATGAAAAACAAAATTGCCGCTTCTCTGCAACACGATAAGGGAGCTAAGATGCAAGAGGTTAGAAAGGAATTGAGGGCATCCCCTGCCTTTTCCAGTCTGCTGCACTGAAGAGCTGGAATCCATTACCCAGCACACCTACAATATCTCACATTCCCACACAGATTAATTTTAGGTTGGTCGGCTCATTGCCTTTACACCTTGTGTGCAAGTGTAAAACTTGATCTACAGTGTTTGAATTTAAGCAGTCTGTACTGCCAGTTTTTGCAACAGTGCTGATAGGCACAGAGGATTGTCAACAAACAGGCACATTACTTTAATTTCCGATCCAAACACAGCATCCTTCCTGATTCCCTCCTCTTAACCCTTCAAAATGGTGGTTTTTTGTTGTTGTATTTTTCGTGTGGGTTTGGTTGTTTTTTTTTTTTTTTTATGGCATGCTGCCAATATCGTGTGGAGATTTGATTTCTATTTCAGACTCCAAAAGGGAATTCCTGAGATGCCGGAGAGGAGGATGAATTAAAAACCCACATGTGTAGGATGGGGTATATTGAGTTGACTGGAGGTTGATTCTATTTGATGAAAAATCTGGAGGTTTAGTTCCAGAATAAATACCAAAGACCTTTTGAATGCAAAAGCCAAACTGAATGGAGCTGGTGTGGGTAGGTTTTAACTGGAAGACATGGTCTGGTGGCCCATCTGGATAAAAGATGTGTTAGCCCAGACAGCTCTAAATCAGTGACTACAACTCCTGTAATTGCAGACCTGAGCCTGAACCACGCTGCTCTTTGAATATAAACTGCTTTGGATCCAGGCTCTTCCCTTGGGGCAGGGGTTCACTGCAAGCCAAGGGCAGCCCCAGGGGGGCAGGACCAGCTGTCCCAAAGCTGCAGAGGGGCACTGGAGTGTGCTAGGCTTAAAAGCAGAGTGTGGCTGTGTCCTGGAAGCTGGACATCTCTACAGGTAGTTTATTTTTCACTAGATTACACATGAGGACTGCATTTTCTGGAGGCTTTCATCCAGTTTGTTTTTTTCATGCTGTCTGAGTGAAAATGAGTTTAAAGCCCCAAAGAAGCATGTATTCCAGCTAGGGAAAACAGGTCCTTGTCCCTCGTGCACTGCACTTACTCTCCTGGGCTTCAGTACACGACATTAAAAAGCAAAGCGGAGTATCCAAGCCTCAATCCCTTCATGGTGGGGCAGGACATCAATGAGAAGAAACAGCTCTAATTTTTCCTTCTTCTCGAGCTGTGAGGCAGATTGTGACTTTTGTCCTCGGGGTATTTCATGACAGACTCATCAGTGAGCTGCCTGAATTGCACGTCTCAGCTGCTCTTGTGGGACCTGGAAGTCACCAAGTGGGAAGGTGTCCCGGCACTAGGTGTTGCAAGATAAGGGGCATGAAGGTCTGTAGACACTGCTGTCACAGCAGTTTACTGCAGCAATAGCTAAATTAGTTTTCAACTAACTGGTCTGGGATTTAGTAGGAGAGAGCAATTAAGGCAGGAAGGAGTTTAGCAGTGTAAATGATCCCTCTCTACTGCTGCGACCTGACATTACCCCTACCCAAGTTATTAAAAACACAGCAACCCCTAGCAGTCCCCCAGGCCTTCACAGACACCTGCAGTACATCTGTTGCCTTCTTTTAGGAATGTCTGTGATGAAAAGGACTCTGGCTCCCAACAGAAGCAGCACGGACAAACGCTCTGCTTTGCTTGCTGTGCGCAAAGCCGGGCAGCGGACTTTATTTCCTGAGCAAGTTTTCCATCATCTTTCCTTCCCCACCCCTGCTGCTGTGCCTGCTAATGCCTGTGATCATTAGCCATGAAAATAGCACCCATTTGTCTCCTTCTCCACAGTGCCCAAAGTACATTTGGACTCCAGCCAAAGGGAGCAGCAATTCCGTGGACACGCAGCACTGCCTTAAGAGTGAATTCGCGAGTGCATGTTAATGCAATTACAAACCCAAATGAAGCTTGTTTCCCCCTCACAAAGAGTTCCAGCCCTGCCATCCTAAATCAGCAATCCAGTAATTTTTGATAAAACAAAGGGCTTCTTTAATAGGAAGATGCAGTTTTATTTCTTTTATTATTCTGTTCCTTCAGTTGCATGTGTGATGCTAAATTTCTTCAAACAGCCATTTAGCCACCCACAGAGAGAAAGCAGGTTTACAAATTTCCTTGCTGGATAGTTTTGCATTGTGTGCTCCCCGGAATATTGCCATTTTGTTTGCTTTCCTGCTTGGAGAAACGGATGGATCCAATTTGCAACCCCAACAAAACTGAATAGAAGTTCATTGTCCCCTTGCCCCCCTGGTTTTACAGTCTGGTTTGGTGGAGATTAAAAAAAAAAATCAATGAGAGTCAGAAGGTACCGTGTACAGAGGAAAAATGCCAGAGGAGTCCTTTTATTGCAAGAGTAAACCTGGAAAGGAGGATACATTTCTTGTGAGTAAAGGAAAATAAATGAGAATGACAAGAGCAATGAAATGTCTACATAACATGACCCTAAGGAAAGACTGAATAAGCTGAGATTTTTGACCTGAAGAAGAGATATAGAGGAACATCACAACAGCAGTTGTCCTTTCAAGAGGCAGGGAGCAGTCCTCTCCCAATATTCACACCAGGAACAACTGGAATTGATGGGCTAACAGTGGAGCAAGGCAGATTTAAGACAGAGATTAGGAGAACTGGGACTGCAGAGGTGAATATAGCGATGACAGAAGCCCGGAGACCATTCTGAGGAAGGCAGAGAGACCCACCATGGCCACCCTGGACACAAGTTCACACACTTGCCAGGCATGGGAGCGATCTCATGTTGGGCTAGGGGAAACTCCTAACATTATCCTCCTGCTTTGATAGGAATCTCTTACTGAAATGAATAAATTTTTGTCTCCTTGGGGGAAAGAAGCACCTGTGAGTCTGCCTGTGCTCCGCAGATGCAGCTACACCCTCCTTCACACACCTCTTCCCATGCCACCCTTTCTGCCTGTGCTCTGACACTTTCTGTCTCCACCATTCCTCATCCAGAGTTAAAAATGCAAGGGTTGGTTTTGATTATCTTATTACCATGGTGACCAGGATGACTCTCATGCCCATCTGCGCATGGCAGGATGCTGCAAACCTTTACTTCAGTGCAAGCCAGGAGAATTGTTCTGTTTTCCTCCTCACAACTCAGAGCCACCTCTGTGCAGGAGCTGCTGATGCTGAACAATGCAGTTATCTATTAAACACCAGGCTTTAGGGAGAACCAGAGAGTCAGGATCTGAATGGATAGGTTGTCCTGTATGGAGATGTGTAACTCCAAATAGGGCTAAAGCAAAGAGTTTTGTTAAAGTACAGCAAAAATAAAAAAATATAACTTTAAAAAAAAAAGGATGACAGAAATATTAAAGAAAAATAATCCAGATTGGACTAAGATCTGGGAGATGGGTAGGACTTGGGAAACAACCTCCGAGCAGAGCTCAGAGCAAAGGCTTTAAGATCTGGCTTTCCTCATTTCATTATTTTTAATGGAATCTCCCATGTTCAAATGAAAGACTAATTTAAGTCTTACTTAAATATGCCTTGAGTAATTTCTGTGCATTTAAGTCTTAGTTAATCTTCCTTAATTCTTTTTGTCACTTCCTTTGAAAGGATGATGAGTGTAATTAAAGGAACAGTCAACTTTATTCTTGTCTTAAGAATTTTTGTGGTACTTTGAAAGGTTTGGTCATTATTGCAGACTAAAATCTAGTAGATTAAATGCTGCTGTATCTTAAGGACATGTCAGTCCACCACTTGGAATGCTTCCATTGTGCTCAAGTACAACATTCTGACTGACTTTAAGGCTTTGTTATGATAAGGAATACTAACATTTTAATTATAGCTGCATTCAGAAAAGATCTTTTATTTAATACCTCCTATTTTTTCACTCTTCCAGACCAAGCCATGACAAATAGACACTTCCTCCAAATGGTTTCACCTTGGATAACACTGGCTCCCTCTCTGAAGTAAATGAGGATGGCTGTCCTTGTGTGAGCAGGGATGCACAGAGGAACATCCTCCTTTTCTGAGGTTTATGAGATTTATGCTCCAGGTAAATTCATCCAACCAGCTGCCTGTGGCAGTTATTCAGGAGGGGAGAGAAGCCCTCAGGTTTGCACTAATCCATCCCCAAACAGGGGCACAGAGCCTCACAAGGAAGTGTGGCACAGCCTTGCATCTGCCACAACACTTTGGAAGCTGTGGGAGGTGCTGAGGTCTGGGTCCCCACCCCCCTCATCCCTCACATCAGAAAACTGTCACACTTATGTTGGGGGGCTGGAATTGTGGCTTCTCCAGTGCTCTCTGGAAGGCTGCTGGCTCTGCTGCAGTGTCTGCAGTGTCATCGTGCCGTGCAGACCCGAAAGGACAAAAGTGTATTTTCATGGACAAGTAGGTGCCGGTCTAAGCAAGATGTTTCAGTGGATGCAGGTGAAAAAAGGAAACTTCCTTTTTCCAACAGCAGCTTGTTTCACCCAGCTCCACGGGAGAATTTCAGCCAGAGAGAGAAACAAGGCAGTGTTGTGAAGAAAGTCATGGAGATCAGTGCAAAAGGCACAGGTGAAAACTGCTGTTACTGACCCTCTGATGGGGAATTTGCTGCCACAAACTGCCTTCAAAGCCTGGGAAGTGCCCATAGCTGCATTCCCAGGTCCCTGTTGTCCTGCTCATGGAGGAAATGGGGAATAAATCCCCAGCTCCTCAGGGAAGCCCTTTCCTTGTGGCTCATTTCTGCCTCTATCACCTGGTAACATTTGTCATTTCCAGCTTTAGCCAAGCAAATTTCAATCCTCTCTTGTTTACTTTTGATTGCTTTGTCTTTAATGTAGCATACAAGGATTTTATGTGCTTCTGTTTCATCAATGTAATTCTTTTGTTGCTATGGCAATCAGCTTCAATTTTCTTTCGTTCTGGCAATTGTGTTTTTATAGTCTCCTGCTCGCAAAGAGATAAGCTGCCTTGTATATCACACAGACACTAAGTATTTTCTCTGTATAGACACAGCCAACCTTTGCTTTAGGACTCTGTTGCTGTTATTTGCGAGAGTAGTTTACTCCTGCTGATGATGACATTTTTATTCCTTTCTGTGGGGTCTGTTTCAAATAGGAGGTTTGCTCAAATTTACTCATCTGTTTTACTACTGAGGACATGCAGTTGTGTAAGAGGTGCACTCCTGCAGGCACCTGGAGTCTATGGAAAGGACACATTCAAGCCTTGGACCTCACAACAGAGATGAGCACAGTGGTTTCCGTAGATCAAGAATCACCATAAATTAGAACTGATTCATTTAACACATTGAGAATAACAGCAGGAAAAAAAAAAAAAAGTCTTGAGGAAAATAATTCCTCAAATTTACCAATATATCTGAAAGCTGAATTTTCAAAAATAGCATAGAAAAATATTTTCTGGGCACTCCATCACTTTTGGTCACAGAAAGTAATACTGCCCCAGGAGTTCCAGGCTGTGCCTTGCCTTGGATAACAGGGAGTGATGACAGGGGTGCTGCTGGACAAATCCTGCCATGGGAGGAAGCCAGCAGCAAGGCCAGACAAGTCCAGCACCACTGGATGGTCCCAGTCTCCTCCAAGTCATTAGATAACCTGCTGTCATCAACTCTGGGTGTCGGAGAAAGCATCCACCTTGAAATAATACCTGAGTTTTCTGAAGTTAAATAGGTAAAGCAAAAGCTGTGCACGCGTGCAAAGCAGAACAAGGAATCCATTCACCACTTCTCTTGGGCAGGCAAGTGTTCAGCATTCCCAGGAAAGCTGGGCTCTATCCCATGGCACTGTAACATGGGAAGACAAAAGCCATCGCTCTGAATGTCCTCTCTTTTCTGCTTTTTTCCCCAGCTTTATATGCTGAGCATGACACCACCTGGCCTGGGATATCCCTTGGGTCAGCTGGGGTCAGCTGTCCCGGCTGTGTCCCCTCCCAGCATCCCACGCACCCCCAGCCTCCTGAACTGTGGGGTGAGGAGCAGAAAAGGTCTTGGCTCTGTGTAAGCCCTGCCTGACAATCATGGAAACATCCCTGAATTATCAGCACTGCTTCCAGCACAATCCAAAACACAGCCCCACAGCAGCTACTGTGAACAAAATCCACTCCACCCCAACCAAAACCTGCATGTGTCATACAAATGTATGTGTGTACCAGGACCCAATGCCTGTCCTAGGGAGAAAGTGGGAGAATCCAAGCACAGAGAAATTAAAAGGTACAATAAGGTCACACAGGGAAAACGTTTCAGGGATAGAAATAAAATTGAGATCTCCCATGTCCCAACCATCCCAAGTCAAATATAAAAATGGCTAATCAGCACATTTTTTGCAACCTGCTGATGCATTTGAAAATCAGTGCCTATTTTTTTCTCCCCTCAGAAAGCTTGTGCTGTTCATTGTTAAGCTCTGGAAATGCTCCATACTGAAGTTATCAAGTCTGTCATGTCTTCAGCACAGCCTCCTCACTATCCTCTCTCCCAGGCAGAGGGTGGAAAAGGAGACAGAATTAACAAGGACTCATTCTGCCAACAGGCCGAGATGTGTGTTGCATTTGTTTGGCCATATGGCTTTGTGATCGTCCCTAATGAACATTAGGTAGCACTAAAGTGGGATGGTGTACAAAGGACCAGAACCTGAGGAATCACACCCCCTTGTCCCTGCAGCTCCCCTGGGGCACAGGGAGGTCCTTCCCTGCTGAGAGCCGTGACTCCCACACGCTCCAAACCACTGCAGATTTCACGGCATGACAAAGTGCACACCGAAATCAGCGCTGGCTGATTGGTCCCACTCCCAGCAATTCAGAGTGACAGGGGTTTATTGCTTGATAAGCCACGGTCACAATAAGCCAGAAGATGGCTGTTTATTGGAATGAAATCCATTACAAATGACACGGAAACATTTTTTTCCCCCCAACAAAAATCTTGCAGCCCAGATTCAGGGAAGAAATCCTGCTGTCCCTGGGGAGGAGATTTGCCTCAATCAATCAGGCTCCCCAGGATCAGCAGTCAGAGGCAGTTAATGTTCGGGCAGCACTGCTGCGTGTGCCTGCTCCAGAAGAACATTCCATGTTGCTTTGGAAGAGAAGGGGCTGCACCAGATGGCAAATAATTAGAAATGGAGCACTGAGAAGCTAATTGAAGATCTAAGTGAATAGTATTTCATAGGTTTGGCAGATTTTATTTTTTAAACTACATTTTTGTGCTTTGCAAAGTAGCTGCATTCTTCAACACCCAGGGATGGTGGAGGTGTTGGCCACTTTCTCAGACAGCACCTGAAATAACTGACATTGGTTAATAGCAAAGAGAACTGGACATTTTCAGACTCTGAGTTTCACCCCACTCTAAGACAGAGACCTGAATTCAACACTTGTAGATCCCAAATGGATTTATGCAGCTAGTAAGGTGTTCCAAAACCAGGAACATACTTTCCATGCTGAGAATACAAAAGTGTTCCGGGTCCCATTGCTGATGGTCCCACACGTTATAATGAGAGTAATCTCTGTTTGACTCTTCTTGCTGTAAAGTTCTGGGTTAGCTACCTGCAATATTTAGAGGAAGAATTTCTTCATGCATAAACTGGGGCACAATTTAGATTCCAAGGGATTTGCATATTTCTGGATACCGGACAGCTCAGGAATGTATCCCAAGTGGAAATGGAGAATCATAGCTCCCTGGCCATGAACACATGCAATGTGGGGATAACTGGAGTTATTGGGAAAGGCTGCTTTGCTTTCTTTTCAGGAAACTCACAGCCATCACTATCCACTGCTAATTTTCTTCACATGGAATTGAGCAAATGAGTGACCATCATTTCAGTGATGTCCTCTCATTTTAGTGATTCAATCACAAGTGGCTGAGCTTCCGTCTGTTCAAGTGAAATAATGACAGAAGTCTAAGATACAAACTTACTTCCTACTCCTCCCCCCCAAAAATATTCCTATAAGTGGCTCAGTGCTTCAGAAAAGGGAACATTTCATCAGTATTTATTTTCTGCTTAATATAAATTCATGAAAAAAAATGGCAAGACTCACTAACTGGTACATCATGACTGCTGTGGGATGAAATATTATCTCATTGTCCTGAAAATGCAGGTAAACCTTATTGCTCACTGGATAATGATTTTGCCTTAGTTCAAACTAGCACCGTCTTCTGAACTTGGTAGGAACTTTAATTACTGGTTTCAAGTCTTGTTTGAAAGATTGCCTTGTTCTCCTTTTCTTCATTGTTCCCGTCACAAATAGCAATTGTCAGGTTTGGAACTAATTGTTCCAAACAATTAGTTTCTCCTGACGGAGAAACAAAGTTAGCGATTAAGAAAAAAGTCTTTGTGAAACTTTAAGTGGAGAAACAAAGTTAAAGATGAAGGAAAAAATCTTTGTGAAACTTCTGGTGGAAAAATAATTTTCAAAACCTCTTGATATCTCCCATCCCAAGACTTTTCATCTACACTTCTCCCTTGTATTGAAAAAGTGAAGGACAAATTTGAAGTTTCATTCACTACTGTGCAATTATATTACTCAGACTTTGGTTCCAAGAACACACACTGTTATTTCTCCTTTATGATTTACTGCCAGGCTCTTTGCTTGGTTTTGGTTTTGTTTTTTCTTAGGGTGGTTTAGGAGACTTTTGCAGAGATAATTACTCAATGTCAAGTTAAGCTTTCATGCAATCACATTTGTAATATTTTAAGCTTGGTTTGTCTTCCCAGTTATTGTACTACATTGATCCGCGCAAGCCAAGCACAGAACTTTAGTATTTTTATCTCTCAATTCCCTGTAGAAAAAACTCATATTTTAAAACCATTTCCTCTGGCCTCGGGGAAGTAATGGATTTATAATAGTCTGAGTACAAATGCACACCATCATTTAATAAGCCCAGCTCAGGCGGGCTGGGGGTGTTGAAGGTACATCCTGACACGTAGCTACCTGCAATAACAGAAGACAAGAGCAGCGACCACAGACAGCTCATGCAGCAAACACCAGCCCTTCCTCTGACCACAAATTGCTGTCAGAGGATCCTGATCTGTTCTGCAGCTCCTTGCTATGTGAAACTGTTCCCATCCTCATTTTTAAAGCAAAACAACTCTTACCCACACAAATCCACAGGGACCATAAGCACAACCCAAAAGTCCCTGGGCTGTGCAGTGGCATAGACCCAGGGATTTGGGGTCCATGTCTTGACCAAAATCTATGGCAGGGCCAGCACCTTACTGAGTTCCAGCCTAGAAGAGGGTCACTGTCGTGCAGGTGCCAAGGCATAAACATCTCAATAGTCACCAAGGGAGCCACTGAAATCACAAGCAGATCCAGACCATTCAGGCATGACAAACTCCTTGTCCTGCAAGAGTTTCAGGGGTAAAGTGCAGAGGTAATGTCCCAATAAGGATGGGTGGTCAAAAAGTCCCATGGAAAATTTTAAAACCTTGAATTTTTAGTTAAAAATTGAAGTCTTTCTTTGCAATGATTTCTAGCTCTGTTTGCTCTCCTCAACCCATTTTTTAACTCTGTCCAAGTAGAATAGGCATGTTTCCAAATGGAGTGTTCCTTTATTCAAATTTCCTTGGAGCAAAGGAATTGTGAGACTCTTTCTTGACAAGAAATGCGTCTCCTTCACTGGTATCAGTTCCTCTCCATGTCGTGGTTTGAGATCCAACTGAAATACGTTAAGAGTAATAGCACTAAACTTCAAGGATTAGCTCTCAGTTGGCAGTGAAGCATTTTGTTCCTTGGTTAATTCATTCGTAACATCAGTATGTCTGAAACAAGAACAGAGAGAAGCATAATTACTTATGGCAATATTTGCTTGAAGTGGGAGTCATTTGAGCTATACAGATTTTTTTCCTTCTTCCTTTGCAGTAGAATTTACATTGCAGTGGAAAGAAGAAAGAAAGAAAGAAGAAAGTGAAAGAGAGAAGAAAGGCTTTTTTTGTATATATGCTGATTGAAGTATTTTCCAGAGAAAAATAGTCAAAAATGCTTTTAAGTAGTTCTTGAAAGAGCAGCAGCTGTATCAGATATCCTATCTCTTAGAAATGACCAGGGTTTTTGTTGTGGTTGTTTTTTTTTGTTTCCTACTGAATTGGAGTTTTCCTGTAATTGCTTTATCCTGTCAGTCTTCATCACTGCCAAGGTTTATATTAAAAATTAGGAAAGGAAGTGCTGCTCTGCTCCCTCAGGATTTGATGGAAATTTTGTTTTAAACCAAACACACTCAGTAAAAAGCTTTACACTGCTTTCTAGTTACATCATTAAAAGCTTTGTGGTTTTTCCACTGTAAACTGATTTTTGCCCAGATGTAGCACTTCCTTCTCTGATGATGCACTGATACTACAGCACCCGCTCAGAGCAGGGAAACAATGATGTCTCCCTGTGTGGGTGAGGATAACAGGGGGGATAATTTGTCAATCAAAGAGATGGAATGGCAGAGGATCAGCTACAGAGGAAGTCCAGTGGTTAAAAAGAAACATCCATCCTGGCTTGCTTTCTTGGATCCACCACTTGCCTTGGAAAGAAGGAAAATAAACACTGGCCTCTCAGCCCTATCAATCAAAAATATATATATGTCCATGTCTGTAAAAGTCTGGACACAGAAGGTAGGGAATATTTTGCTGATAGGAACCTTCCAAACACACCCCCTGTGCTGAAATCCATCCCTCCCTGGATCTCTGCCTGACTGGCTGGACCCTGCAGGGACAGCTGAATTTGGGCTGTTCAGCATGGGAGAGCTTTGCTCTGCCAAAAGTGCGACTTCTACAGTCTCTGCCTGGTCTCTGGGCTTGGAAGGAGCTTTAGGACTTGGGCACACAACAAAATATCCCTCAGCATCCAATCCTTTCATCTTGCTCCACATTCGTTGAGAGCCGGAAAGAAAAGATGGAGATTTTGGCATGGCAGCCAAAGGAAAGGGCATTCCAGGCAGCCAGAAGGGAGGGTGTGATCTGTGCTGGTGCTGTGCTTCCTCATTTCTTAGCACTTATTTGCATCTCCCTGGTATCCAATAATTATCATCCTGGAATGTTTCCAAAGGCACTTTTCTGTGTGTGAAACCCAGCTAGACACATTCTGCACGGCACGGTCCCCTGGCTGGATGAATATCACCAGTCGCATCAGGTCTCTGGCAGAAACTCTGAATTCTTGGTTCTACAAATCCTCTGAAACTTTGGCTTCAGTTTTGCCACTGAACTTTTCTGTAGGGCAGCTCATTTGTAAGTATATGGAAGAAAACATGTTCAGAAAGAAAGAAAAATATATTCACCTATGCCCTGATTTCCAAAGGCTCTTAAGCATAGGCTCAGCATTTCCAGGAGGATTCAAATGTGTCTTCAGTGTTGTCCTGTATAAGAACGTCTTGTATCAAAGACTGGTTCTTGAAACCTTTATGGTAACATTTCTTCAGCTTTTATTGTTCTTCATAACTGTAAGTCAAAAAAAAGGGGGAAGGGAGAGGGACCACTGAGACATGGAATTTTATAGTGAAAATATAAATAAATTATATCATCCTGTACAATTAAAAATGTTATTGCTAAATAATAAATAAATACTAAATAATACATTCATTTTTTTTTTAAAAGGTTAACAGCTGATTTCTGTAGGGAAGCCATGAATTAAACATCATGCAAAACAATTAAACTCTGGGAAATAGGATTTCTGATAGAGTGGTCAACAATTAAAAATGAATGTGTTACTCTGCTCCAGGGAAAAGCAGTAAGACGCCACGCTTTCATGCTATGGGGAACAAACGTACTGTGTGACTCCACATGGAAAGTTCTCCAAAACACAAAGCAAATATTCCATGAGTGGCAGAGACTTAATCTGAGACACTGCTACACAAAAGGCACAGGCAGCAGTGGCTGTTTCTGGAGCAGGGACACCACTGGGAGACACTCACTCCTCCCAGCAGCAACCTTCTAAATTCCCCACCTGCGCTTGCAAATACAGCTCTTAACAGCGTGGGCACCTTTACAAGCAAATCCCAACTCAGGTCCACCGACTGTGATGGGTTTGTCTGGAAATTGCTTCCTGGGAGCCCAACCAAAACACAGCCTCCTTTCATGGACTAAGCCAGCTGCTGGAGGACTGCTGCAAGGAGCAGGTTGTTCAGCTAAACACTTCAAGAGTTAATGTGTTTTCTTACAGCTCTCCCTGAGCAATGTATCTTAAACACAGCACTACGAGCTTCTCTGACATGGTCTTACAGCTTCTGAAGCTCATTTCCATGCAGCAAGCTCCTTTCATTTTTACTCTGTCCTGTACCTCCCGAGACTGATGTGCTGGGCACCACAAGTGTCAAAGCAGACAGAATAAAGCTGTTTAAGGCAAAACCAAATATCTTCTGATCTGATCTGATCTGATCAGATCATTAACACTTTCATAACTTCATTTCTGCTGGATCCACGCTGGAGAGTGCTCTGTTCATGAGTTCAGTGCCAACACCTCACCTGACTGCACTGTCCTCTGCCTCCACCCGAGCTGCAGGAAGAGCCAGCAGCCAGTATTTGTTGCCTCCCCACGCCCATTGCCTGGGGGATTGTCTGAATTGTTTACCATGGCCAATGTGCATTTGAACAGATGGTAAATATCTCCATTCCTGCCAACAAGAGTCAAGAAATGCCACTAAAATCCATTTAGAATGGAAAAAAAAATATTTAAAAAAACAGTTAAGAGTATACTTAGGTCTGTTGCAGGTAACATCTGTCAGCTAATGGGTAGTTTCAAAGTGCTTGTACTGAATAGTTCGTTATAAAACTTATCTCTGCTTTGGGTCCTGATAGGAAGAACCCCAAAAGGGCACTTTTTGTCACTGATAAACAGGTTGTAACTATATCCTGAAAGAATTTGATGTATTGTAGAAGTTGAAAGAAGTTGCAAGTTGAAAAGTTGAAAAGAAATGCTGCATTTTCTATCTGTTTTATATCAGCAATGCATGCTATTACAGAAATTATTTTAGACTTGGCAGAGTTTTCCAGAGAGAAGCAATCAAGATATAAAACCTCACAATGGTTTGGTTCACACAGCCATTTCTTTCAGCTCAGGCAACCTCATTTCTTTTCCCTCTCTCCTCTGTAGGGCCTCATGGTTATCAAATACGAACCAGTGACTGAAAAATGGGTCATAGCTTTGCAACACATCCACTGGAGATGCCAAGAAACTTCTCCAAGATCTTTCACACAGCCATTGCTTGTGGCTTGATTACAGTCACAGATCTGTGCAGAACTGGCACCCCCAAGACATTAAACTTTCATATGAGACAGTGTGAATAGTATATCAAACACACTTGTTCTCTACAGGATAATCTGAAACACTTTAGCTCTCATCTCCCCTCAGCCCTCGCTGCTGTCTTGTTTCCACCTTGCTGGTTGTAAAATGGCTGTGTTGCATTATTCTGTCGTATTATTTCCCAGGACAGCAATACAGGGTTGGCATAAGCAGCCTCACATCAGTGACCAGCTCTTGCCTGTGGTGCTGTGACAACACAGCCCAAAACAACATCACTTCTTCAGCTGCTTCCTGGCTTCATGTCCCAGTGATGTGATGGCACCTGGAGCCATCTCTCAGCCCTAGTTACAAAAACACTGATCCCCTCTCTGTTCTCTTTTCAATTATCATGCAAGGATTCCAAAGAAGATTTTAAAGATTGACCCTAAAAAGTGATATCTTTTGCTTTGGCGTAAAAATGGGATACTACATTCCCTTAGGCCACCAATGTGAAAGACAAACACTGAAAATCCTCCAAGAGCTGGACTTGAACCCATTTCAGTTAGGGAGAAGATAAAACAACACTGAAATTAAATTATTCAATTAATTTATCCTCTTTTATTTTGATTGAGGGCTTTTTTTGTTTGTTTGTTTTGGTTTTTTTGTCAGTCAAGGGAGCTTTGCTCACACAGTTGGAGTTTTAATCCTTTCCATCAGGGTGTTGATTGATGATATTGATATACAGATATAGTTTCTGTGTACAGGTTTATACAATGTGGGGCTGAAGAACCTATTTGCAAAAGACCAATGAGACAAAATCAAAGACTGTGAATAGACCTGCTCCCGTGAAATGATGAACTGTGTCACTCCAATGCTGTTAAGGTTTGGACCATGAGTTTAAGCTACAGAGTATGAGTTTGGTAGGGCCAGGATGAAATCAAGGAGTTCTGCAGTACTTCTATCTTCATTAAAGAGCTGATGGATTTCACTATATCATGCAACAGTGAAAACAGCACTAGAGATCCCATATTTTGTGTCAGTGAATAATTTGCCTCAAGGTAGATACAATGTGGAAAGAGCTCTTGTATGTTCTTATCCTTGGATAAATACCAAGCAACCTTTTCATCGACTCAAATCTCAAAGAAGGTTCAGACAGGTTCTAAATCCTTATTCCAACCTTCAATATTCCACTTACCAGCACAGGCAATATTTCTTAACTCATTATATTAAACAACAGACACTCATCACTCCATTGGAAGAATGCTTGAGTGGATTTTGAGCCTGGACTGGTAGATTTTCATTCCAATTTCTAGGACCAGATTTATGGTCTTGACAGGGAGTGGGTGTAACATTTTTGTCTAGTCATTCATATCCTGTTTTCTCCCGAGTTGAATCTAGCAAATTATGTACTCATCCTGTGACTAACTGGGAGAACTTGGCCCAAATTTTTCTCCATTGTCCAATTCTTAATTCAGACCTCTGTACTGTACAGTGTAGGTACACACCTGTTTCTACATCAGCCATAATTAAGGTCTGGCACAGGCTCTAGGGTAATTTGTATTTTCAATTAAAGACCCAGTGGGATAGGGAAAAGCATCTTCCCGTGAGTCAGAACTTGGGCCCAGACTACTCTGTAGTCAAGTGAAGCTGCCTGGAAGTGGCTTTGAACAGCCCACTCCTAAAGCTGTCTCTAACAAGCTGAACCAGACCAATCCACCTCCAGAACCACGTCCTTTCCAGTTTTCTTTCAAAGCAGGAAGTAATTCTGTAATTAAAATGAGATCAGAAAACTGCTGTCATGGTATCATGGAAATTTCTGCTGGGATTGTCTGCTCTGAAATGCACAGACTACACCACGAGCTTCTGCTGCACCGAGGGCTACGAAGCCTTTTAGAGGGGGTAGGAGGGATGGGTGAGTGTGGAGTTCAAGGACATCAGTAAACCTTGCAAAAATCCAAAAGATGGCTGACACAGTCACGTAACACTTGGTGGGAAGTGGAGTGCATGTGGTGTTCATGTTTATTTCCCCCAACATGGATTTAGAGTCGTATCAAACCAGCTCAGCAAACACGACTCCTCTCGGCACCTGGGCGTGGTGCCTTTCAGCAGACAAGCTGTGCTTCCCCCTCTGGCTCTTCTGGACACTTTCCAGTGCTCCCTTCAGAGCCCTTTCCAAGCACAGCTAGAGAGCTCTTCCTTACACAGCAGGAATGGGATGGAACAAAAGGATTCCTCAACTCTTCTTTTGCAGCCAGAGTCTCAGAGGAGCACAACGTATTATAATGTTTAAACCTTCCAGAGAATGACAAAAATCCACAGCCTTTTCAACCCTTTCATCCCAGCCCAAACTCTGGTGCTCCAAGTCACAGAAATTCTAATGCTGACAGCTACCAATGAGGCCAAAAACTTTCTCTTGGCCAATTTCGTTCTCAGCTGAGATGACCCAAAAACATTTCAGGTGTTAAATGTGCAGTGCTCAAATTGAGCAGCTCAAAACAAACACAGCTTTTATGTGAAAGAAATTTATTCATTTAATAGAGTGTTATACTTGCTGAAATGCCCTTTAATTTATTCAATTAATTGAATTTCCATAGTTTTGGCAATTGGCATCCCATATACTTTCCAGATCAATAACATATATAAGGGTGTTATGGAGAACACTGGTGTCCTCTGTGTTGAGGCAGCAACATTACTCTTTGAATTTGATCCACTCTTGCACTATTACAGTAGGAAAACAACTTATTCCATATGGCAGCAAGGGTTTAAACTTGGAGAACTGGAGTAATCAGATGGATCTGCTTTATAAAAGCAAAGAGTTAAACAGAATAACTTTTCACTGGTCACTTACATACACACGCCACAACTGTTACATCTCCCCCTCCTCATTATCCCCATAAACACTGCAGGCACCTCAAATGTTCAACCTGCACAGCAGTTGTGAGCATTTCAACCCACTACTCCAGCTAATGCCAGCAACACTAATGGAATAAGCCTAAGTCTCTCAGGATAAATATCTGGTGTCCAAGACGGCGCTTTCAAAGATACAATGTCCATATGCTGATTGTAGCTCTAAATTTCATAATTACACAGCTCCACACCAATTTCAAACCATTTGCTAAGCGTGGTTGAGTTTATCATATTCAGTTACCTCCCCTACTGCTGCGGTGCCTTTGCAATCAAAAGACAGGAATCTCTTATTTGCAGCTCTTTTCTTCCCAATAGTTTACAAAAGACCATAGATTACTCCTTCCTGAACTCAGCTAACTAAACATCTTCATGTTCTATTTTCTCCTGCCTAAAAAAGAAACAAATATATATTTATTTTACTTAGATAAATAAGTTCATATATAGGCTAATACAAATATTTCACTGGATATGAATGTTGTATGAACCTATTTACCATTCTTTTGGTCTCTACTGTATATGAGAGAGAGTAGGAGCTTTGAAAATAAATTCACGATTAATAGAAAATATTTTTTAAAGAGGTTGAGTGAGAAAGAGTTATTTTCTCCCATGTCCAACAGTTCTGTGAGGGTTCTTAGCCCCTGTAAGAGAACATTTAGATATTCCTGACAGAGACTGCACCTGCACATAAATGCAACCACTTCTCTGCATGACCGTGTATAATGGATTTTTAGCAGCACTGTAAAAATTTCCTTACAGCTACTAGCCTGTGACCCAGGCTCATTTACAGCTCTATCCTGCCTGCTTTTCTCTTGATTTAAGCTTTCTCTAACAGGCCTGGTTTACGCCAGGTTAAACGAAAGCTGGCTCAGCAGCGCCTTGCAGGAACACTGTCCCTGAAACCACACTGCTGAGGACAAACCCCCTGCCAGAGAGGCATGGAGCAAGAGAAACAGGAAAACCTGCCCAGTGGCTAAAGGGCAACACCTCACCCACAGCTGTATTTCCCCTAATCATGATTTTGACTCTGTTCCTGCTGCGTTTCCTGACTTCTGACTGGGAACCCACGGATTACATTGCAAATCACTGAACTGATCAGATCATTGGTGAGAACAGTCCAGAGAAGCTGGTGTTTATCAATAAGCAATAAAAGTAAAAAGCAAAGAATAGCATCTTTATATCAGAAAAGCAGATTAAAAAATCAATTTTACAATTAAATATATATGTTCTCAAATTGGCACCTCATTTGTTGTGATATAAGCTACCTGCATGATGCCATACAGAAAAATTCACAGAGGTAATTAAAGGTGTTTTCCATGTGCTCATTTCCCTTGAAGATGCATGCATTCTCGGAGCTATGGTAAATCAGATTTTTAAAAATATTTGAAAATCTTTCAATAAAAGAGCTCTTTGGAAGGGCTTTGCAACACTATTTCTGACAGGGACATAAATAAGGAGAGCAAAGAGGTGATGCAGTAGGAAGCACTGGTCAGAATGTCAGCTGTCCCTCCTCCTCCTTTTGTACTCCCTACAGATTTGAAAGGTCAGAAAGACGTGGAACAATGCCCATGTCCTAAGAAAAATGGCTAAGAAAGGTTAAAAAAACTTTTGTTGACAATGTACTTGAGGAATTTTCTTCCTTTCACTTCACAAAGCATTGAGCTGTCTGGGTTTTGTGGGATTTGGTACTTTGTGGTTAACATTTCCTGTGATTGGTTGTGCCACTGTATAAAACCAAAAGGAAAGTTCACCTTTAAGATACATATTTTTAGCAGCTGACCTGTGTGGTACAAAGTGCTGTCCAAAATTCATTTTTGTGGCAATAGATTTCAAAGAAAAGGTTTTTTTGTTAAAAAAAAATCTCCTTTAAAGGATGTGCAACACAACTCTTCTTACTTCCTTGGTGGAGGAAACTCTTCAGTCAGAGATATTCCTGTTCCTTTTGTCTACATATTTCTGCATTACCATATTTATTCCCATTCTCTGTTCTTCATAGAGAAAATCTTCTGGCATGTCAAACAAACACATTTTAAAGAGATTTGCTTTTTTTCATGGAAAAAGTTCTTTAGTCATGGGACATTGACCATAAGGATTTATATTTCTTTAAATCTTAAAATTGAATAAAACTATTGAACAGTGGAACACGGCGAATACAATGAGGCTCTGAAAGATTTGTGGCTGGACCTTAATCATAAGAAAAAATAATGCTGGCACAAACTGAGGAAGACAAAGAGCTCATTTGCCTGGGCACAAGCTGCAAATGTGCTGCAAGCCCCGGGGAGCTGCAGTGACAGGAGGTCCCAGGAGCAGTTTGCAAGCAGGACATGACACCAACCTCCCCGGGTGGGTGGATGTTGGATTTACTCCAACCTGTGCATAGCTGAGGGTCCCAAAACCTCCTGGCAGCCTCCACAGGCCGTGGTGCCTGCCTTGCCTCCCCAGGGAAGGGCTCGGGGTGTCTGGCAGCCCTGTCCAAGCACAGACACCACACAAATCCAGAAGGCACCTTGAAAATGTCACCCCAACCACGACCAAGGGAGGACAGACCCAAAGTAACCCACCCCCACAGGTGTCTATCCAACCAATTCTGGAGCCTCCCAAGAAATCCTATTGCTTCCCTTTGAAGCTCAAAGACAGGGAAAACTGATTGCTGCCTTGGTCCTCACAGCAGCTTCACATCACACCCCTCGTTGAGGAAGCTGTGCTAAAACTGCTCCGACGCTGTGTGTTGCTGAAGAGATGCATTTTGGCTGCCCCTTTTCCAGCATTTATATCTCTCTTACCCAGCAGGTGCAGAATACTCAGGTCTGCATCAGCCCTCTGGTTTGTCTTTCCACCGAGCTATCAGCCCCAAACTGCAGCTGCACTACCTGTCTGGACTGAAATTAATCCAAATCTTCTGTGCGTCAGTGTGGGGGCAGAATTGCCTTTGCTCAGCAGGCTGCAAATGCACTCCCCAGTCATCCAAAGCTCTGCCTACAGCCAGCTCTAATTTTACTCTATTTTGTTTATGCTGGAGTGGCTGGGTTGGTACGTTTTTCGTCCCTTCCACTTAATCTACCTTTGTCTTTCTAATAGCATCTTCTAATAATATCTTCAATCCTGATTTATTTATGGCTGCTGCCCTTTTATTCAGGTATTACTGCTGAAAGTGTTCTAAAATTGAGTCCAGTTACTGGGAAGGTGCCGGGGGTAAGTCACTTATTTGTGGGTTAAGCCTTAGATTTGAAATACCATTGAGATGGATGGATTTTCTGTGTTGTTCCTGCTCCTAGTCACACTGCAGTCTGGATGGGAAGGGACTGCAGTGGGGGGAGCAGCGTGGGTGTGTGCCAGCATGTCTTTCTGAAAAACTTACAATCTCCAAGGAAAAGTGACTGATAGAGTGTCTTTATTTCCCTGACAGGTGGTACTTAGCATAGGGAAGTTTCATTGGATATGCTCAGTTCTTTCATGCTCCAATTAAAGGAAAGAAATGGTCAACAAAAAGCACAGGGAGAAATCCATCCCAAAGATGCTTTAATGTGCCCGTCTCAGTTTGCAAACACTGCTGCTTGTTTGTCTTTTTTGTTTTTTTGTTTTTAAATGACAGATCTCCTCATGAGATGTTGTAGCAATGTGACAGAACAAAGAGGCCTCTGTGACTTGGCACTAAGGGAGGAAGGGAGCTTCACCTTGATCTCACATCCTGGGAGAAGCTAATTTCTCTTTCTCCTGCCACTGTGGTCTGTTTATCTTAGAGGTGCAAAAAACAGGAGCATGAGGCCAGTAATTTCTCCTTTAGCCCCAACACAAACTCTAATGATGCTAAAATGAAACATTTGTTTAACCTCTATTTGAGACCCTCCAGAGAAGTGTTTTCAACACTTCTTCCAAGCTTTCAGTCTGTCTTTGTCCTTCTCACTGGAATATTTTTGCTTTTATTTTTCCTCTCCAATAGGCAGCTCCTATTTGTTGACATGATTGGACGTTATTACCTAGGAAGTCAGCACCTGGTCCCTATATAGGGAAGAAAATCAGCAGCAGAGCTGAATGAAAGAAGTAATTTTGCTTCATCTGTTGTATTTCAGCATGAAATATTTGGCATGCAATTAAGATTAAAAAAAAAAAATTCTTTTTGAACACCAAATGTAGTCTTACAAGAAAAATTAGCTTGCATATAGAAATAGTCTTAATTATTGCATAGGAGCTTCACGTCTGCCAGTGTCAGTCAAAATGAATGAGACAACATATTTTTATAGAGCATCAATATTGCAAGTAGCAAAACAAGCCCAGAATTCCCACGAAGGGGATCTCAGATTTTTGCTACCACAGGTATTTAAGTCTCTCTTGAAAACCAGTAACCAAAATAGTCCTTGCAGTGGGTTATACCAAAACCATTCTGTATGTGTAAAGCATAGAAGAAATTAAAACTCAAAAAAAAGCAATTAAAACAACAGTTCTACAGATTCCTTGTTGACACTGAGGAGAAAATCACATGGGTGGAAAGCAGAGGAAGAAGCAATTTGGCAACACAGGGGAGGCCCCAGCACATGGAGAATATGATGATAGGAAGGTTTTAACAGGGGAAAAAAAAAAAAAGAAAAAATAAGAAAGAAAAGATAGACCTCAAGAATATGTTGGGCTTCCAAACCTTAGTGAGAAAGAACTGAACTCCAAGTTTATGGAAGATTTTGGACTGAGTTAGCAAGGAGACCATCAAATCATTCTGGTGACTGTGAGCAGATACTGCAAGGCAGGAGTTAGACATTTTCAACTCAGCTTCAAGGAGAGCAGAGCTCCTTCGACAACATTCATGGAAGAGCAACAGAGAGGAGAGGATTTTCTATGGATTCTCCTACGGCCAACCATGAGAAGCAGCAGGAGACACCTCTGAATGCAACCACTGCTACAGCAGGAGCTGCAGGGATCAGCTGGCACCAAGGGATGGTTTATCCAGGGGGACCAATGGTTTATCCAGGGGTAACAATGGATGGTTTATCCAGGGGGACCAATGGTTTATCCAGGGATAACAAGGGATGGTTTATCCAGGGGGACCAATGGTTTATCTGGGGGTACTAATGGTTTGTCCAGGAGCACCAAGGGATGGTTTATCCAGGGGGATTGATGGTTTATCCAAGGCAGCAATGGATGGTTTATCCAGGGCACCAAGGGATGGTTTATCCAGGGGGATCAATGGTTTATCTGGGGGTACTAATGGTTCATCCAGAGGGACCAATGGATGGTTTATCCACAGGCACCAATGGATGGGTAAATTCTCCACATGATGGATGCCTGGTGCTGGAGCACAGGATCAGCTCCTAGGCTGCTGTAACATTTCATTTCTCCTCTTCAGCACACTCCTCACTGCAGGATCCTGCACTTCCAGGACCCCATTTGATCCCTGCCCAAGTCCACCCGTGGTAGGGGAGGGCTCCTCTGCACTGGTGTGAGGCAGAAGCGGCTGGGGACATCTGCTCAGATCCCTGTGTGCGCTGGTGACAGCCATCACGCTCCTTCAGGACTCTGTATCTTTCTTTTCCCTCCCTTCCCTGGGCCCTCCTTTCTTCCCCCGTCACTGTCAGCCACTTCCAAACAAGAATTTTGTTTTCATTTAGAATCCCTTTTCATCTGGATCCTTCATTTTCACTCAGATCCTTCCTTTCCTGATTTCTATGATTTTCAGAGTGACAGAACGACACTTCTGACAAGCAACCTCCCCACCTCCCTTCATTCTGGGGATGCTTTTTCAGCCAATTAATCTAACATCATGTACCATTTAGCTTTGAGAGGCTGGTGTGACTCCTGAAGGAGACAAAATGTGCTGCTGGGAACAGAGGGGTGGGGGTGATGGAAAGGACCATGAGGAGGCTCCAAACTGTCTGAATTACTCATCAGGAGGGTGCCAACATGAAAGCCTGGAATATCTTCCTTCTCCATCTCCTTCCTCACAGACGCCGCTGACACACGGCTGTCATTATGCCACAGAGCCATTTTGTTATGTGAGTGTGTGATGGGATGAGGGACAAAGCTCTGCTGAAACACTCTCAAGTGGGGATTATGGATGTGTCTGTCAGGCTCCCTGACAATTCCTTCACTTAATTAGCAGGTAGGAACAATACTCAGTACTAGCTGGGGAGGGATTGCTCTTCCCTTCTGCATATGCTTCTCTAAAAAGGACAGACACGTTTTCAAGATCAAAATAAATAATTTGGTTTTAAAAAAATAGGAAAAAAAATACACAGCCCCAGTGTTCTTTCACATCCCCTTCTTTCAGTAACATTTTTATCTCAGTTTGAAATGTTTTATGCTTGAAATGTTGCTGAGTCACATGCAATAACATGAACAACATTCTAGAAATTGCAGCCAAATTTCAAACCCAACCATTCTACCTGAGTTCTGAAAGAATTTGGTTATTTTTCTTTGATTTCTTTTTCCCAGATTATAGTTTCATTCGATTTTAACTTGTTCTGGAAAAAGCATCCTCAGCTTGCCCTCAGAGCCTCCTGCCCTATAGTGTTTGGACTTCTAGACTGTGTTCCCAGATTTTGAATCTTTAAAATTCACAAGGGTTAGAAATGCTCTCTTCCTGCTCTATTAAATGACATAATATTCTAATTCTACAAATTAACACCTTAAGATTCGTTAATTTTGATTTAAATTGTGGGACTCATCACTGCAAACATGCAGACAAAAAAAGACTGATTTCTTAGAGCATCTTTTTCCCTGGGCAAAAAAATATTCAGTGTAAGAGCAGTGTTGGGTCATCACCTCCCCGATATTAGGCATGACAAGAACAGTGGGATTTTAGCAGCACTCTCTTGGATGTCACAGTTGTTCAATGATCCAAATCTGATCACTCTGGGGAAGTTTCCCTGTAAGCAACAGTGTCTGTAACCCCTCTGACAGCTGCCCTGTCTGTGAGCCTCTCTGCACCTCTGCTGCACAACTTCCCATCATTGTTTTGTTCCTATTAGCTTACAACAGATCACTGAGTGAAAAGCCTGAAGGAGTCTGTGCCACTGTGTAGGAAGGACCTTTAAAAAAGCAAATGCTGGCATGTGAGAAGATTTCACAGGCTGTGCTACAGTGGCGTCAGCCTGTTGAGCTGTTAGCAGTTCCTAATATCAGCTCATCAAACACTGCTGTCTGGTTTGGAAATGACAAAGGATTTTGTACTTGGAGTGTGAACCTTGAGAGCAATTTGCTTCAAATGCAGACGGAATGTCCTTGCCCCTTGCACTGGAACAGGGAAATGGAGTTGGGAAGCAGCTCTGAAGGATGCTGAGCAGGGATGTGTGCAACATTTTAAGGGGGGAAAAAAATACTCAAAAACAAAAGTGACACTTTCCTGACAGCTTCACAAAAGAGGAAAGGCAAAAAATTAATCTTCACTCATGTGGTTTATGAGATTCAGCTCCAGCCCAAGGCAATTTGTTTCATTAAAAACAACAATTAACAATGCTGGCCAAAACCTTGCTGCAAAATCCAACAGAAGACCTTCCTCTTCTTGTAATGTGGCATTCAATAAACAGAACAAAAAAAATTAAGTAAGCTCTTCCCTTCTGTATTATTTTTGGCTTTTTGAAGGGGATTTAACACCAACTTTAAAATAAATATGTAAAAGTTTGATTATTTTTTGTGCGCAACATTGTGAATCTGTCAAGAGGAATGGATGGCCTTTGCTCCCAGGTTCTTGAAATAACTATCTGTGAGACTAAAGAAGAGCCTGGGTGTCTCTGACACTTCTTTCATTACCCACTGAAAAAGAAAATAGATGTTGTGTAAACTAGAGCCTTGTGGGCGCTAATAGCAGATTCTCACATGGGATAAACATATGTTCAGTTTGCTCAGAGCAAGCGAATTTCCCATTTCACTACAAAAAAAAATAGATAAAAGCTTTATTTTAACTGATGGAAATTTTACTGTAGAACACACTGGTAATTACTTGCAGTATTCAGTTCTCTGCACTTGGATGTTCAAGTGGGTGAAGAAAAAAGTGTAGAATTCTGGCTATTTATTATCCATCTTGAAAACACCTGTAGCATCCAAGTTTTTTGCCTTTTGCGGATTAAGATTCAATGTCAAATTTGAAGATTGCTGAAAAACAAGGCATGAGTAAAACCTGAAAGGATCAGTGCTGAGTTGGAGAATAAGTCAAGGGAAGTCTGGGTGTGGATTCTTTTGTGCTAGAAGAGAAAAACGAGCTCACAAATCTCAGGAGACCATCCCGACACCTGCTTCTGTCGTTTCAAAGATACCTTGATGTTTAACCTTCAAACTGCATTGCAACAGCTCTTCTCCCACACCAGCATTTTGGTTCCTGCACTCAAAGCCAGCAAATGAGAGGGAAAACAAACAGTGTAGGAAGAAAATATTCAGTTTTCTTTGGTAACTCTTGCAGAGTTTGGTCTGTGCTGAAAGTGATGGAGCATCTTTTTTCCACAGAAAGGGGTGACGGTTTCTCTCAGGGTCTCACAGATTTTCAAATCATGCCCCAAGTTATCCCCACTTCCCTAGATAGCCTTTTTTTAGAAAAAGACTGGAAACCCTGCACCACTTGATGGTTATTTCTGAGAACACAGTGAAAGAGTTAGAGGTGCCCTCATTCAGTGTTGCTGCCCATGTAAGGTGGAGTAAGGTGGCTCAAGCCTCCAAATTCTTCCAGATTCTACAAACTCACACAGACAACAGAATCCAACATTTCCAGTACCTCAAACCCTTGAGATTCCAAACCTGACATAAGCCTGGATCTATGAAGACCTTCCCCCAACTCTTAACAAACACTCTGTGATACCTTTTGGCCTAAGCTTGACTTTTGAATTCACAGGGGCACAAAGCAAGAGACATTTAAGCATGATATGCTGCAAAACCAGAACCTTTCTATTCATGTGGCATTATTCAAAGCTTTTTTTTATGTCTGTGCAGTTGGAAACAGTGGAAAATAAGACTTGGTCATAAGTAAGGTCAAAGTAAGGGTAGACTAGAGGGATTTGACACTATACCTAAAGCAAGATTTCATTACAGGGACTGACAACCTGAAATACTTGTGCCAATGTTTTTGCCCTTCGTGATTTTTTTAATGTGGTTTCTTACTACAGGAGTTTTGTGATACACAGCAGAAACTGCATGACTGCCAGATTCCTCATGACACGAAACCAGCAGTGAATCAAACATCAGCACATCCTTCCCTCCCTGGCTTGGCTCATGGTCACACACAAGGGCACCTCACTTTGGCCGTTTGGCGCGTTTGCTGCATTCATCAGATTTTGGCATCAATCTCACATTCAGTTTTTCTCTCTCCTCCATCCTTCCACAGTGTGTTCCCTTTGTGCAACTCTGAGTTTTGGATACAGGCCTGCCTCCCCTACTTCTCCCATCTTGGAGCATTACTGAGTAGAAGATACCAATGGCTATCACTTTGTTGCTGGAAGAGGTATCAGTAAGAGCTATTTTGGGGGAAAATTTAATGGGTTTTTAAAAAAAATCAGAAGTACCTGAAATGCACTTTTAACACTTTCAGACAACTTTGGAGATTTGTCAGTGCTGTTAAAGCCTGGGGATAAGTAACAGGCAGAGCAGAATAGAAGTAGGACCTGAGCTAATGATGATAAATTTGGGGTAAAGAATTACTTAAGTTGTGAAAACACTGAAGACCAGAGAAAATCAAAAGCCACTCCTAGCTGCCATTTTCAGTTTTCCTTTAGGAACCAATGCCTAGCTTGGCCATATTGTCAGCTCACAACACGCCACCACAGATCTCCTACCATCTTTTCCCTCCTGATACACATTTGCTGTTTAATCAGGGGTTTCCTTCCAGCTGCCACACACCTGTTACTGAAGGAGTGGAGCAAGTTTGTAGGGCCAGGATGAGTGAGAGCGGCATTGAAATAAAGGCTAAACAAAGATAACTGTGAACATGAGGCCCTCCAGTAGTAATTCCTAAATAATGCATCAGGGAGGGGAAAGATTGATATGGAATGAACTGTGAAGGAGTAAGACAAGGTTATCACAGCTGAGTTGGGAAATATCCCCAGAGGGCAGCTAAGTGAGAGGGAAGAGGCGGGATACTCTGCCTGAAGGGCAGATCAGGGAGGGCTGGATTCAACACTGGAGTGAGTTAGTTTAAGTTAGCCTGGCACAGCAAGAGGTTGTGTAATCATGCAATGTGATTATTGATCTCTTCCCTTCATGCTGCTCCGTGCTGAAATGCCCTGAATACAAGTGGGGGCTTTTAGTGGATTCCAGCTATTTGAAAGAAAAGTTCTGAATATATGGTCACTTCTGAACCACCCACATGACCACTCTGTGAGACCAATACCTGCAGCCATGGGGAGAGGGAAGAAGGAAGGAAAGGGAAAAGGGAAAAGAGGAAAGGAAAGGAAAGGAAAGGAAAGGAAAGGAAAGGGGAAAAATACATATTTCCGTGTTTGGCATTTGCTTTTATTCTGACAGTACTCTGTGCCCAAGTCCCTAGACCCTGTTCATGAGTGATGGAAAAGAAAATGCTTGATGGATTCTGACACAGAAGGACCATCTGGGCAAGGTCTGAACTCAGAGTTGCAAAAGCCACATGAGGAAGTGCAATTCAAATACGATGTACCCCTGCCACTGCCACACGCAGAGAATGACTTGAAAAGGCAGTGACAGCTCCAACAAAGCTGTTTGCACAGCAGAACACTGGGATAGTCAGCTGGGGAAAATTGGGGTGGAAAGGATTGAGCTTCAAGATGCACTAGAGATCAACTATATGGTTTTGAACATGTAATTTGTTAGTATCATTCATATGGATGTTGCATTAGTCCTGAGACGCTCTGTGCACACAGATTCATAAAGAAGAAATGCTCTTTGCTGCACCACAGTTAGGGATGCTGAAGGGGAAGATGGATATGAGTACATCAAAATGAGACAGAAGCCTGTGAAAAGTAAAATCCTCAGCCCCAGTCACTGACTAAATCACTACAAATAAAACCAGATTCTTCTGAGCCAATCCAAAGGTTCCTCTTTATTCCAAAGTAGCTTTGGTTACACTCTTGCAGGATCCAATATCCTCATCTTTCCCTTGCTGTCCCTGGTAATAGAGACTGTCACATTGACACAAAGTTGGCATCAGCATTTTCCTCTGGAAAGACTTAACAAAACCACTCATCCTTTGCTCTCCATTTCCTGTCTATAAAGTAGAGCTAACACTGCTTGCCCTTCTGAGTTCCTTTCTCCTATCCATTTTTTGTTCAATTCTTTAGGGCAAAGATTTCCTCATTTTATGTCCTCTGCAGCATTAAAACATAAACTAACAGCTACTCATGGTAAAAAATGTGGTTTAAAAGAAGAAAACAGCCTCTCTTTTGGAAAGTGGCACAGTAAAGGTTTTGCTGTTTTGCAGTGTTTCAATAAAAAGCTTTGAGTAATAAATATACATTTCTGAGGTCTTGAAGCATCAGACACTACCGTTACATTTACCAGACCAGGCTGGGAACACAAAGTCTTTTTGCAATCCAATTCCCAACCTCCTTTTCTTCCCTCCTTTCAGAAGGATTTTGTGTCTGCCATTCTCATGGGGAAACAGTTTGTGACCTTGCTTCTTAGATGACACTTCCCACAGAAGTGGTTAAAACCATTCAGAGAGCAAATTTTGTTGGTTTAGGTTTGTTTGTTTGTTTTTATGGTTTCTATTCCTTTTAGAATGCAAATACCTGGACATCACTTCAGTGAAGGCACTTGACAACAGCTGAATGGGTGTCAGCTCATACATGAAGTGTAACATAATGAAAAGTTGGCTGCCACAGGATGATCTTGAGGGAATTCTATACTTTAGGGCTTTAAAAAATATTAACTCTTAATGAGTTACAGTTTCCAAACTGCCCAATTTCCTGTGTTTTTCTTGAATACAGGATGAGGGAAAAAAACCCCAAAATCCTGGAAATATGAGCAAAAGCTTTGTTTGCCATAAGATCAGCCACACCATAAAATAAGCTCATAAAAAGGAGTGACATGCACCATAAATCTCAACTGCTTTATAGAAAATAAAGCAAAGCTGTCACAGGGGTGACATCACTGAGCACACAGGAAATGGAAAAATCTTTGCAGAAATGCTGATTTCAGTAAGTACTAGGATTCTATGTAGATTAAAATGTTGGGGAAAGCTTTAGCCTAGCTCAAAGTCAGTGGCAGGGAAGGAGGGGATAAATGAATAGGAAGTAGATATTTTTTTTCCTTTTCAGTAGCAGTTAAGAACCAGAGAAACAGGTTAAAACCATCTCTGAGGATTCATATCCCATCTGAACTGGTAAAACATTTGGCCATGAAGAGTGCAGTACAATGAAAATACCAACCACATGAGCAGTTTTTGAATTTCCTTTGTGCATTAATCCACCTGGTTCAGCTATAGACCACTAACTGCACCTCTTGACCCCCAATTTTTAGTATCTGCTCCTAACATACCAGAATTATGGGTATGTTCCTTATCCACATCACCAAAAAGAGCTATTCCATCCCTATTTGTTTCCTCATTCTCAACACTCAGGTGTCTTGGGATGGTGAATGTGTTTTTTCCAGTTTGCTGAAAAAACTGGAAAACCGAGTGGAAAAGTCAAAGGTTGAATATCTGGACACATTGAACCCTGGAAAACACTGCTGCCAGCTCTGTAGTGAAACCCACCCACGGGCTGAACTGAGCACGGGGGCGTTTTGCACTTGAATCCCCGACATTCGTTCATTATTCTTTTTGCCACAGACAAAATATATATGGGTACCGTGGGGGTTTTTTTAGTGTGTAAGAAGTTATCTATCCCTCTTGCTGCCTGCTTTGCTGTTCACCCTTGATGAACATCCTCTGATGTTTACCTTTTTGATTTGCCTGCTGTTTATTTACAGATATAGATTTGCTTCTCTCCCTTCCGAGTAACCTTTGGAGCAAAGCTTTCAGTGAGGGACAGCCTGAGGTGGCTGAGCATACAGTCTTTTCTTCTCTGCTTGTTTAGTTGGGAGGCAGCAAAGAATGAACAGACCAAAGGTCAGCCCAGTTTACACAGCCTAAATACAGTATTATTTATCACCATCTCCTCTGAAGTCATCCAGGAAACTTCTGAAGTCATGCCTACCTTAGGGATGGGGCTGTCAGAAGAATAGTAATGCTGAAATTACAAGGAAAAGAGGAAGAACAAGGAAAGGAAGATGGTAATGGCAGCAGAGGAATACACTGCAAAAATATTCATCAACAGCTTAATAATTGATTCACAAGACAAAGTACTTTTCTATCTGGAGGGCCACAGAGATAAGCAGACAGCAAGAGAAATAAAACCAATAAAGTTAAGTTATTGGGCCTTGGAATTTGTAACATATTCTCTTGGAAATCACAGGTTCTTTTTCAAATATCTGAAAGAGTCAGGACAGCATGGAGCTACATATCACACTTTTTGGAAACTCTGCAAGCATATTGGGAAAGGCTGGAAGGGAAATTCAGAGTAGTGACATGATAAAGTGGATAAATAAAAAATCTAACTCTGCCTTTTTCCAAGAGTAGGAGACATTTGTAAAGCTAAAGAATGACAAAGGGAGGAACTGACCAAAGCCACAGATGAATTCACACACACACACATTTGACCAACTCCTAGACGAAATATCTGGAGATTTTTAAACATAAACTCATCATGACCCCAAGCTATAAATTTCTGGAACTGAGGGAAGCACAGTTCTGTGCTTGCCTTGCTCTTCCATTCTTTTCTGACCAGGCTTCCTCCCTGCTGGGCAGTTGGACTTGACCAGCTGGGGCTTCAGTCTCACACACTTCTTACACTATGTTGTTTTTAATCAGGGGAATAGAGAAGGGACTTCATAACACTGCTAAATGTGTCACTTACACCCAAATATTATAAACAAAAACTGTAATTTTTAGTGGCCACTGAACTGTGAAATATGTTCTCACTGGAATGTGCATCACTGTATATGCCCAGGAGAGATTTGTTGGCACAGCTCCCTGTGCTGGAATCTAGCACCAATACATGTATAGTTTTGAATTGCATCCATTTCTAAAGAACATGTAGGTAAGCAAAAAACCCAATATTACTGTGATTGTTCTGGACATCCTCCACTAATGTTGACAGAAGATTCCTCATTATATGGCAGGAAGGAAAAGCAAACCCTTTTGTTGCTGGCTACTGAAGCTGAACAAATTATTTCCAATGAATAATTTATCTGACTAAATGAGATGTTTTCTGCTTGCTGAAGACCAACAATCCCTCTAATATATACGTATTTTAGTATTTGAATGCCAGATGACTCCTCTGAGTGTGGGGTGCCCATGAACTGGTGGGGAGCAGCTCTCTGACAGAAGCAGTTTTCACTGGCTGAGTTCTGTACAAGGCAAACACAGCTTGGCTTAAGGACAAAAGTCTTCCCACCACATCCACAGGGGACTCCTTTGGACCAGCAGGTAGGATGGGGTTGGGAGTGATTTCATGAACACTGTTCTGGATGGCTGAGCCTTCACAGCACTTTCCAGCTTGCACATGTATAATTCAAGCCCTGTGAATACCAGCTGTGACAGGCTGGGTAACTATTTGCAAAGAATCATATTTTATTGGGAAATGATGATCTATTTTGACCCAACTGTACATTTTGATATGTTGCCAAACGAAGAATCAGGGCTGGTCAAAAACATAAACAAAAGCTCTGGGCCAAGGCCCAATATTGGCATATATCCGAGACAGTTTAATTAACTACATGATAGTGACAATGTCTAGAAGTGCCTGAAGAACCAAACTCTGAAATGGGGCCGGGTCTTTGACTTCCAGCAGCAAACCAGGCCTGGAGATGATGTGGAGGCGGCAGTGCTGTCCCTGAGCTCACCAGGGGAGCAGCGGAGGTGACGGGCAGCACCCGAGGGTCACGGGGAGCCTGCAGGTCCCATCAGGGCCCCGGCGCTGTCTGACAGCTCTGGCAGCTCATGCACACATCGGCTGGGAATTTCTGACTGCAGCAGGGAAGCAAGATGAGAGAGGGATGCGGCGGAGGACAGTGACTCAGGCTAACGTGTTTGGGGTGCAGGCAGAAGCACAGACATGAGTCACCCACCACGCCAGGCAGGAAGGGCCAGCTTTCTATCCAGAAGATTAATTTGAGACTGGCTGATTTCCAAGAGGAAATCAGATGGAGGGATGCAGGAGGCAGTGTTTCTAGAAGAGAGATATTTAAGCACATGTGAGATGAGAGGGAAGATTAACCTGAAAGACCCAATATCAATGAAGAGAGAGTTATTTTGGAGAGGGAAGGGAAATGAGGAGGATGCACAGCCCAGTGAAACTGCCTAGGGTTTGGGACTACAAAATTCTGTTTGCCGTATTTGTAATTTCTTCTTCCCCGAGGAAACTACTGAAATCCTTCACATGATGGAGCTGAGGGACCTCTTTTACAAACATGCAAGAGACAAGAAACGTTGGAGGATGATTTTCTGGGATATTGACTTCATGTAGGGGTACAAAACATACAGCTACCATGAGACCAAAGAAGAGAGGCAGGCAAGGAAATGCAAAGACAAAGTTGAGAAGTAACCACACTTAATCTTTCTTGTCTCTGTTAAAATGGTCGGTCTGTCTCTGTTAACTGGGCTCTGCTTTTGTGAATGCTACACTGGGCTGATTTACTCTAAGGCTACTCCATCAACCTTCTCCCTCTTGCAGGAGGCACAAAATGTGAGGCAGAGGCTCAGCCTAATTTTGGTCCTCTCTGAAGACAACACTCCCACTACCACCAAGCTGCAGGAGGGAAAAGGTGGTGTAGTCTGATTATGTTACCCTACCTACAACCACAGAGGGGAGCAAACAGCAGGAACTCTGCCACAACTTGAGAGCATCATTTATGCTCTCTGCAGCCACTTTGCCTCATCTACAAAACAGCATTTATGAATTTTCCCTGCTTCCTAAAGATATTCTGAAGGTGTAGTTCAGCTGAAGACAGTGACTTGAAGAGGAGTGTGTTTTCACTCTGTCAAACATTATAATTTGCTATAAACTGTAGTTTTGGGAGTTTTAAAATCTTGCTCACAATGCATTGACTGAAGATCTGATTAAGTATGCGGTGAAGAGTGCAGTGACTTCTCTTCAGAGCATGTTTTCATTGGAACATCAGAACTATTATAGCTGTCTAAGTAATATATAGGCTTGACATATATGGTATCATTAAGGATTTACATCTTAGTAATGGATTGAGAGCACACACTTTCTGGACTCTCTTGTCACTAATTTCACAATGAAAAAAATACCCTGGTGATTTGTTTATATTTGTTAATACAGATTATAAAAGATACTGAAGCACTAGACGAAGTAATTTCATTGCTTGCCATGAAGAGATTGCCTCCATTTCTTTAATACTCCAACTGTAATGATTTGTTCCTAAGGACTGAGGATTACAAAAATTCTCCCTACAGACTAATTAATCTTTTCTTTAACCAGGTATTTGCAGGCTTTTATTTATTATCTGAAACAGTCTGTGGTGGAAGTCTCAGGTACTGCAAAGTGAGTATTCCAGTCACTAATGACTCACAGCCTCCAGCAGCTGTGAGTTAGTGACAAGGTCTGTGGCGTTTCCCCCAGGCCCCTGCAGCTGAATCTAAGCAACAGCACAGAGAGAAAGGGTTAAGGTATTCCAGGGTGTTAAAAACCACTTCTGGATCCCATCCCTGGTTGAAATGCAGTCCAGCTGGTGGAAATTCAACAAGAATTGACTGATGACCTCTGCCCAACAGACCATGTATTATCCATCTCTGACACAAGCAAATCACTTTGCAAGACGTTTCCATCTGTCTCCATGCAGCTCCTGCCCTTGCAGTTCCGTGTCTCTGCAGCTGGCACTGCATTCCAGCTCTCCAAGCTGAGCTATGAGGATGTGCCAGCCACCCCCCTTTTGCCAGGATGATGTTGCATCTTCTCTCCCTGACCTCTGTCCCACAGCAAAGGGGTGTCCGAGCCCTCTGACTGCCCACACACACAGAACTCATCTCTCATTTCCTGCTTCTTTCAGTGGTTCCCTGGAAAGGGCCAAAGCCCTTGCAAAGCAGCCCCTGTTTCTGCTCCTCTCCCAGCAGCCTCCTACGAGCAGGTTGTTGTAACACCTTGTTCACACACTCACACAGGGCCTGAGACATTTTCCTACTCAAGGGAGAATCATTCAAGAGATTAATCTGTTGTGACATAGATTTTGTTCAATAATAGCTATTAAAACATGGCAGGAAGTAGGAGAAAGAGAAAGAATAGCCTGATTTGTGGTAATTTTTCTTCTGTGGAACTTCTTAATTCCACTATAAGATACATTTTACATGGAGGGATGATTTAGTTTCCACTTCAAACTCCAGGTCTCTAAACACATAGCTAACACTGGGAGCCAGAGTTTCTTTCTTCTCTCTCGCTCTCACCTCTCCCCACTCCCTCTCACAGTGTCTGAAGGACATAATATGGTTATAATGGGGGAAAAAAATCACAGCATATGATATGAAGCTGCAGAACTTTTCCATGGAACATTTTATATCTGATTGTTTTTTTACACAGCAGCAATTTGAAAGCTAAACAGAACTGCAATGCATAGCTACAAAGCTATTTCTCTTTTTTAAGATCCTTATCATTCTCTACATTTGTCAGCACCCTGGTGGGGTACAGGTCCTGCAGCGCCAGAGGAACCAAACCTGCTGGCAGGGATCCAGGTGGGAGATCAAGCATTGGGAAATAAATGTGCCCAGCTCTCCTGGATCTCCAGAAACTGAGGTCGAGTTTAATGTTCACTGTCACAGGTATGTGAAGATGAAGACTGATAACAAGAGAAGCTCAAAGTCAGAGCTGCTGTGCCCATTTGCATGGTTACAGCTGGAGGGGAAGTAGTTTTCTGGATCTGAGAATGACACCTCCACAAAGCACAGCCTTCCTATATTGTCCTCTGCTATTGTAGCTGCCCCAGACACAAAATAAAAGCAGAAAAGCCAAAAGGGGACCTTTCCAGCAGATATTCTAGGCTGTGGGATAAAAAAAAATGCACATCCCAGTCCCGATACTGCTAAAAGATTTCCATGCAGCTGGGCTGCAGCTGCCTTGCCTCTTGTCTTTAAAATCAGGCATCAGCTTGTCTGCAAAACACTACAGCTCCCAAGAGAACTGAAGATGGGTCTGTTTGTCTCCAAAAAGGCACCAGGCTGACATTAGGCAACCAGCAATACCAAACTTCATCTGTCTCCTCTGTGAACAGGAGAGGCTGTTCCTCCTCAGAGGGTCTCCAAGAGCCAGTGCAGAGCGCTCGGCCACCCCCGAGCACACGGAGCTCTCAGCTGTGGGCAGGGTGCCAGGCTGGCTGCCACAACTCTCCCTGGAGCCCAGCATTCCCGTGGGCCCAGTGCCACAAGCACAGACAGAGCTCCCCAGCTGGAGTTCTGCTGAGCAGGACCTGTCAAACCGTGCTGCCAAGCTGGCAGGAAGAGGTCTGTTTGCTAAGAGTGATGCTGCACCAAAATCTTCTGTGGGCTGGGCTGGGCTGGGATGGGATGGGATGGGATGGGATGGGATGGGATGGGATGGGATGGGATGGGATGGGATGGGATGGGTGAAATCCTCTGGAGCAAACAGGGTTATCTTAGAGCTTAAACCCTAAAGCACCTAAAGGGGGCCTAAAACCAGTCTGGAGAGGGACTTTTACAAGGGCATGCAGTGATAAGACAAAAGGGAATGGGTTTAAGATGAAGGATGGCAGATTTAGATTAGACATTAGGAAGAAATTCTTCCCTGTGAGGGTGGTGAGGCCTTGGCACAGGTTGCCCAGAGAAACTGTGGCTGCTCCATCCCTGGAAGTGTCCAAGACTGGGTTGGATGGAGCTTGGAGCAACCTGGGATAGCAAAGGTGTCCCTGCCCATGGCAGGGGGGTGGAAACAGGTGATGTTTGAGGTCCCTTCCAAGACAAACCTTTCTAGGATTCTGTGGAACCTGGCAGAATGTGAACTTGCTGCAGAAGCAATTGCCATCTTCCACTTCATTTCAGATGGACTCAATGACCTTAGAGGTGTTTTATAGCCAAAATTATTCTATGGGTTTTTTTTCTGGTCATGCAAAAAGGAATAGAAATTCATGTGACAAGGAATACTCAATTTAAGTGAGTACACTACAACAAGACCTTTAGTTCTGTCTGTTGACAGAAGATACTCAAACCAGAAGAAAATCTAAAGCTGCTTGTTAGAGAGCAGGATAATCTCAGCAGGCCTAACAGAATAAAAATTCATTTCTGCCAGTACACTGAGAATGGCTCAGAATAAACATGGCAAGGAGATCTTAAAATAAGAAAGTGCCATAACTTCCTGCTTCAGGATAGGGAGGAGGGGAAGATTAAATACTTTCATTAAATTAATTCTCATCTGAATGAGGCTTTTGTTTCATTTCTAAAAGAAACTCTTTTCTTTGTTGTCATTTTGTTCTTGAGTGGTAAATATAATGCAGAATTCCAGAAGCCTCATTTCTAAACAAGAAAATGTAATCAATTTCACAGAGCACTGAGACAAATCAATATGGAAGGAGTCAGAAAACCAAACAAAAGCAACGAGAGAAAAATATTATCCTATTTATATGTTCATAATACATGAGAGAAAAAGATATTTAAAATTACAGAGCTAATTTCTAAAGCAGCAGACATCACTAGTCAGTGATAAAAACCAGTAAACTATTTCAGCTGAAAAATACCATGAGACTGTGATGATTATAACAACCCATGTGATGGTCATTATTGTCTGCAGTATAAAAACATGAGCAATTTTGCCTTCTTTTTGTTCTTTTTTAATTTGTCATTAGCAGAGAGTAAGAGACCAGAAAAGTAATTATTGCCCAATTAACCCTTGTAATATTATATGACATTTCAGCTTCATTTGCAGCTTCAAAGTTGGATTTTATAGCCTGGTGACTCTTCAGAAGGATACCAAGACTTTGCTGAAACATGCAATATCTGCCTTGACTGGCAGCTGCAAGATGCAGAAAATCAACGTTAAGCTGCCTTCAGCCTGCAGAGCCACGGCTCAGAGTCTGGCTGCATCATCAGAGAGAAAAGATTCAACATCAGAAGTGGAAAAAACCATCAAATCTTATCCTTTTTTCCTTTTTTTTCCCCTTAAGATTCCTCCTGTCTCCACTCCAGGAAGTCTCATCTTTGCCCAGAAAGCAGAAGCTCACGAGCCAGCTGAGAAGCCTCACACTTTTCAGTGCATTTTAGCAGGGTGGGAACAGGCTTGGCTATCTTTGAAAGAGGTACCTTTCCTGTTCGCTGTTATTAAATCCTAAATCACTTCACTTTTTTCATAAAATTCATAGGGAATTCATTTTCTCAGCTGTAAGTCAGGAAAAAATACGGATGGAAGATAGAAAGAAAAAACCCAAACCTGGAATAGAACTGGATATAGAACTGGAATACAGAACTGGAATAGAACTGGAATAGAACTCTGTTCTTTTGACATCGTGTTCAATGAATCTGAACGTAAGGAAAGCAGTACCTGTCCTCTATTGCAAAAGGAAAAAACTGTAGTAGCTAACTACAATTTGTGACTGCTTTTGGGGTAGGAATATTCCTTCTGGGTCACTGGGAAATAGAAAAATCAAATCACCCTTCAAAAAAAAAAAAAATCATAAAGTTCTATTTCAGCATGGAATACAAAGGCTGAAATTAAACCAAATATTAATCAGCTCACCCATTATTCTTATTTCAGTACTGGAGAACCAGAAGGAAACATCCAGCAAAAAGAAGTTAATACTGATCTGGAGACGTATTAAATGAAAATAACCACAAAGTCAACCAACTTCAGTTCATAAGAAGTTGCATGCACATTTTTATTCAGCCATCAACTCTGCTTTACCTTTGGGCCATTTCATATCTGCTTGAGTTATAACTGGTGTAATAAATGGGGTTTTAGGCAGCATATTTCCATGCAAATTTACATTGTCAAATTACTATTCTTATTCCAACTCCATCATAGATGAAAAAATAAATTGAAGGACGTGTTTAAAAAAATCTTTACGATAAAAAAATGACTGTTCCAATAGACTTATCCTTTGAAATATTACTTTTCACTCTCACGGAACAGAAGTGTATAAAATTTAATAGGAGTAGATCCAAAAAATTTCTAGAGAAATTCCACTAAAGGCCCTGTAAAAGTAACCTTGTTTAGAGAAGTTTTGTTCCACTATTAAAAAAAAAAAAAAGTAAAAGCAACAGAGTCCCAGTGATTGATTTATATTGGCTGGTTTTCAAAGGTGATCGTTACCATCCAGTTTTCCCTCTGTGCTAAAATCACACAAATAGAATTAACTGTAAAACACAGTACTTTCCTTTGGAAAATTCCAACATTCAAATCCAACTAAAGCTCAAGTGAGACGTGTTTAAGTGCACTTTTTAAGAGACCCAGGGTGACGTCCCACGCCCTGCGTAGGACCAGCACTGTGAGGCTTCGCTGAACCCGAGCCCTGGGAAGCTGTGGAGGAGAGGCACAATGCAGGAGCTGAATATGGAAAATTTTCCCGTGTTTGCACCATTCTCTCACTTTTTTAAAAAGGAGGAAAATTTGAATGCACTCTTTTTGCAGCCCATGATAGTATGAAAAAGCCTTTGCAGCACGTGCAGCCAGTTGGCTGGAGGAGCTGGCTGAGCAAACCCAGCCTGGTAATTTTGCCTACAGTAAATGCTGACAGAAATTTCTCTGATACTGTTCCACTGCAGCTGCCTCATTGTTCTGTTTTAACGTAATCAGCACAGTAAGGAGGAAGAAAGGACTGTTAATTTTACATCAAATAAACTTTAATTGAGTCTTTCATACTCCAGTACTGTATGAGAAATGCATATAATGGTCTGTGAGTTAGTTCTGGTTGTGATAACGTGGTGTGTCAAAACTTGTCTCGGGCACATTCTGGTACTTCCAGCTTTGTGTCACCGTCTTGCAGCCTAAGAATGGCTCCTGAGACACCCCCAAACTCCTCTGCAGGAGTCCCTGAGGAATCACAAGTAACAAAAGAGGCTCCTTGGTAAGGGACAAGGTGGTTCAAGGTCCCTCTCACTGTCAAGTGAGAAGGATGATTCAGAGGGGAATTAACTTCCAGCCAGGGCTACATCAGAAGCACTCAGTGCCCAGAGGTGAGCCGTGGCACCACTGGCAGTGACCTTTCAAAGACACTGATGGAGTAGCCTGACTTCCACCGTGAGGAAAACACGGCAGATGTCACCACCAAACCCACACAGTTCTGCTTTCCAGTTCTCATAAGTGCAGCTCCTGGTAAAGGAATGAACGATCTTCATCTCTCTCCATTTGCTACAGATGGGATGCATTAGCACAGGGGGATTTTGAGATGCTAAACCTGGCTTACAGATAGAAAACATGTAACCCCCTAAACCAGGAAATCTTAATTCAAAATATGTACAAAGCAGTGCAGCCACTTCTTCCTCCTTCCCAGACCCCCCTCGTTTTGTTTATATCAATTTTAAGTAGGGGATGCTCTGACAACATTTAATCCTTAGATTTTATGAGTGAAAACAAATGTTCTCCCTGGTTAAATTCTAATTTTCTCACACAACTTGTACCAGAATCACAGACATGGATGAAGGTCACGGTGCCTATTCCCCATGTCTCAAGGTGGAGCATAATAGACTTAAAATCGTGCTTCGACTTGTCTTAAAATATTCCAAGGCTGGGGACCACAGATGATCCCCTACAGGTTTAGTTAGCCTTCCAGTTATAATATTTTTTTTTAGAACTTCTCAATGTCTTTTATTCCATGGCAACTTGTTCCAGCCCAATCAAATATACAAAAGAGTTTATCCTCTCCACCCTTTTTTTTGGTGTCATCTTTGTGCGTTCTCTTTCTCTAGAAGTTGGGCAGCTTCAGTTCTTCTCACCTTCTGGCTGCTAAATCTCCAATCACTTGACACTAGTTAATTCTCATTCTTTGTAAAACAAAGAAGTTCAAGACAGGAGATTGTTCTCAAAATTCCAGATCAAAACAGAATAAAAATCCTGTGATAATGATACATTTTATGCATTTTTTGCTTACTTGAAAGCAAAGTATCAATGAAGGTATCAGCAGTGCAAGAGCAAAAAGAAACCTGTCACTGACATTTATTATTAGACCTGGACAAAAGGAAAAAATTATCTAAATAGTTTAATCTTTGACTGTTTAATTAATTGAACTAATTTTTTGCAAATAGTTCTTGGTTGTTAGCATATTCCCAAGCACATTGTGGCAAGTATTAATTACTTCAAATTCAATTTGCTTTGCTTGATTCACCAACAAGGTCACAGAACTCCATGGCTTTGTGTTTGAAAGAGGGCAAAGATATCTCAAAGAAGCTTCTCAAAGAGCTGCAAGTTTTCTTTGTCCAAATATCCTGCATTCATCAAAACTTTGTTCTTTCCAGAATTATGCCTACAAACAATCTTTGCTAGAATAATTACAGAAAATGGGCAGTGGGAAATGAAAAAAGAAAAACAAAATTCTCTTTCTTTCCCTTCCTATGCGAAGATTGATCTCCTACCTGTCGTCATCTCCCAAACCAGTTCAGGATCTCACAGCACACAAACAGGCACATTTTGATGGGAAAATTATGAAGCCAAGGAGCAAAGTAGAACAAAGGGAACAGCTGCTGCCAGTCAAGGCTGGAGAAGAAATCAGAAGTAACATGGAATTTGTAAATTTAGCAAAGCTATTCTGAGAGTTCGGAATGATGAATCATTCCCCGCCTCCCTAACTTCCGATCCGCCTTGAGAAGAAAGTTCATTTGGCTTAACTCTGGCCCTCCATTGTCTTTGCACCAAAAGAATCCCACAAGTGCTGGGTTTCCAAAGATGAGACCCTGGACTAAAGGTCTAAATACACACATTAAGCTGTTGTTTTTCACCTTTCAGTCCTTTTCATTAATTAGTCAATTTTGCCTATACTGTAACAAGCTTGTTTCTTTAATTACCCTTACAGTTTTACCTTTCCAAGCCCTGGAAAAGACTTCTTAGGAATACTCAGCAGGAAAGCTGGTAGGACCCATGACTGGTCCAACTGAGCAGTCCTGTGCACCCAAGTGCTAAGTGCAGCCCCCACCAGTGGTGCTGGAGACCCCCAGCCCCATATGGGGAACAGTCCAGGAAAGCAGAGAAGGATTGGATTTCACAACTGAGAAGAAGGGGTTCAGCTCCTCTTATCCGTCTCTATTTTTTTTACCCCAACTCTTGTTTGCCTTGCCTACCCTCTACTTAGATTGATGATTCCCTTGTTTTTGTTACCCTACCCACACAACTTCCAAAACATTCTTGGAGGTGCCCTTTTCCTGCAAGCCCCATTGTCTGTAGGCTCTCTCCCTTTTCTATATCTTCTCTTTTCAACCTCCTTTCTCCTTTCTCCTTTCTCCCTGACCCTTTTTTATCCTTTTGCCTTCTCTCCTAGCACTTCTCTGCCCTGTAACCTACCACTTTCTGCTCAAAAGGGAAACCATAAATCAATAGCCTGCACTGTGGAATTGCTGCCTTTTCCACTTTATTTAAATTCTGCACTCATAGAATCAATTCAAAACTCCACTATCTCAGCAAGAAAGGAGAAAAAGTGCATGCAGGCACTTCCTTCACATACAGTGGCCCACACAGAGCTCCAGTGCCTGTACACACCCAGACACACACAGCCCAGTGGCACCTGAAAATACAGGTGGTGTGTCAAAAATCACCCTGTCATCTCTTCTGAGGTTTTGGTGTGCTTTCAGTGTCGAGGGAGCAAGCAGAAAGGAACACTAGGGTTTTGCTCTTCCCATTTCACATTTTATGCTCCTCAGAGCAGGGACTTTTCCCAACAGAATGTTGTGTCAGATGACAGAAATTATTATTTGTCACACAGCAGTGTTGATTTAAATTACCCCACAAACAACTAGAAAGGCTCTGAAGCTAGTACTCAAATCCCCATTGACAGACATATTTGACCACAGCAATGCCAGGCAGAAGTTTTATTTTGATCAGGGAATTGATATTCCTCTACTGACCCACAGTCCTGCTCCAGCTGGAGGAGGCAGCAGCAGCTCAGCAGTGGAGCCCAGGCAGGGCAGGAGCCAGCACTGATCAGCAGCTGGACAGGAGCCCCATCCTGGTCCTTGCAGCACATCCTGTTACCCAAAATACAGTCCAGGTAGTGCTGATTCAACCATCAGTCATAAAAGCAGCAAGAAGTTGGGCTAAAAAAGTCAGTGCCTGTGACGGCAGCCAGGAATGAATAGATTTGTGTTCAGAATGCATTAGGCAACCTGTGAAGACATCTCACCTATCTTTAGTGAAAGGAGCCCACAGCACCTGGGGTCCAGCTGAGACTCTTCAGAAAAGCATCGATTTGAGGTGGGACTAATCTGACTCCTTGTCCTTGCAACAGGGCAAATATGAGTCAGTGTGTTAGCAAAGGACAAGCTGTGCTCCACTGGAGGAAACATTTTCCTTTTCAGGAGAAATTGGTGCTCTTGGGTTAGAATTTCTCATGGCAGAAGCCTCTGTGATCCTGAAGCCCAGGTGCCTGTGGCATAATAATTTGGTACTCTGTAAGAAAGGCATCCAGTTGCTCCTTGGTGCTCAGGCTAAATTCTACTTGGTCCTTTGATGGCAAATGAGAGGCATAAATCAATGGCAGCTGATCAGTAATTATACAAAATTACAGTATGCTTTTGTGGTGTTTTTGAAAGAAAGTGTCATTTTGCTACTCAGCCTGACTAATTTCTGGCTCACATTGAATCATTGTGCCATGTTTGCAACTCATTAAAGCCACACTCCCATCTCTCACCGCTTTGCCTTGGTTTCTGTGATGATAAGGGGGAGAAATGATGCTTTCTCCAGGCTTCTGCAGTAGCCTGTGACTTGCCTTGAGGTGACTGGGCTTTGTCAGGAAAAGCCAGCCCTGCAGGCTGGGCTGACAGCTCACAGCTCACCCTGCAAGTGAAGCAAGGTCCCCTGCTCAGCCTCCCAAAGTGCCACACTGGGGTCAGGCTTGGGGAAGGACACAGAGGCTTTAAAGCCTCCTTAGGCTGCTCAGTCCCTGTCCTGATTCTTGTAGTCCCACCAGACCCAAGGAGTCTGGAGCTGGAGCACACACACACACACACACACACACACACAAATCTGCACTCCATAAAATGTTCCTACAGCAAAAATCCATTTCAATACTTTTTGGTTGGTTGGTTGGTTGGTTGGTTGGTTGGTTGGTTGGTTGGTTGGTTGGTTGGTTGGAGGGTTGGTTGGTTGGTTGGTTGGAGGGTTGGTTGGTTGGTTGGTTGGTTGGTTGGAGGGTTGGTTGGAGGGTTTTCAGTCAGTCTGTGCTAAGGATTACTTACAACATACCTATATTTATTTCCACTTTGGAAAAAACTGACTTTGACCTGAATTTTTTTTTCCATTTGTTTCTATTCTATTTCAACATCCTGGGAAATTTTACCAGAGAAATAGAAAAAATAATTGAAAATAACCAAGCTCACAAAACCGTGTTATCTCTTCTGGAGTACCAGATCAACACACAAACCAATGAGAGGATCCCTTCCTGTGTAAACCTGATGTTCCCAGTGACCTCTTCTATGCCAGTTCTCTGCATAGCTTTGCATTATTTTCAGCAAAAGTGGTTATTACAGCCACCTTTAGGCAGCATTTTCAGACTACAGCCTTGCTCCATTAAGGCCAGTGCCACCCAGCAGGACAGAAATGCATTTGAACACTGTCAGCACCCCCAGCTGACTTCATGGACTGATTCTGCTGTACTCAAGGCAGCCAAAAAGCCAGCTGGAATTACTTTGCTTTCTAGACACTTCCAATATCCTTATTTGTATCACCCAATATCAGCCCAATGCCTTCCGAGTGCCCAGCACTATTCAACAGCTGTGATCACTCAGTCAAAAATTAATTCAGGGCAATATTAGCAGAGGAAAAAAGATAAATACACTTCTCTAGGAAGCTCAGAAAGGGAAGGCAAAGAGGGAGAGACTTGGTATTCCTGGAATCCAGAACAAAATCTCTGTCACAGACAACCAAGCAAAATATTTCAGTGGGGGTCATTGTTTTGTCTCCTTTTTATCAGAAGAGTCAAACATCCCTTTCTCAGAACAAAGCTTTAAATTTAAGCTCACACTTGGACTCACAAGCCCGTTTTATTTTCTCAAGTATCAAAAGCCTAACTTTGGGTGAGATCACTGTCATCTTTGCTAAGCAGGATCATCAGGCCCCCAAATGGATTTAGGATCTTCAGTTAATCTGCCTGGAAAGTTGGAAATCAATCTGCCATCTGGTACCCAAATATATAGAGAGAATAAAAAAACCTTTGGCTATGAGCAAAGAGAGAAACTATAGGTCTGTAACCCTTCCCTTCCCTCCTGCCGTGGATATATGCAGAATATTTGGGGGGTTTTATACTTTCATAGTGTTTTGGTGGACTAGAAAGAGTAGGAGTCATATGTCACTTTAAGAGGCAGAACAAAATTAAATCTTTTTTTTTTGTTACTTTTATGACAGTGTTCAACAATGATGGTTTTTTTCTGTGGTTTTTTGTGGGTTTTATCAACTTCTTTAAGAAAAGGCATTTTAGGCTGTCTTACATGCAGGTTATGCCTCTGTTTGGACAGTTCTGAGCATGTTGGTGATATTAACAACCTCTAGATTTAGGCAAATAAGCGTCTAACCTGAATGACCAATCCATCCAGGATCTCTGCAGGGCTTAATGGGAAAAGAGTCATATTCCTTCAGATGCCAGTTCACTGAAAGCACCTAACCTTTGTAGCTTTAATTCTCTCAGTCAACTTTTTTTCTCTGCTAACTCTTTTTGAAGGCCAGCCTCACACACCTTCCCAAAATTCCAACCTCTGACACCAGAAGGATTAGATAAATTCTTGCACATTTATTGGGAAATAACCATGCCACACCAGAGACATGCAGCAAAAATACTCCTGCTGCACACATTACTCTGATTTCCAGAGCACATATTTAAATATAAACCAGCATTTCTGAAGTAACATTGTGGGTGCTGGCCCCAAGATATTCTTCCCATCAATGACACGTGATCATAAATGAAATGAAGTGTGCTCCATGGCAACCATAATGAACAACATCACTTCAAATGCTGCCAAAATGGCAACATCAGATATTTCATATTGCAATAGGTTGTCTGTTAATTAAAGAGCAAGGGGCAGTTTCAAAGGGGAACTACCACGGTTTTGAAAATATGCCAGGGATAATGTATTTCATGCATTGCTAATTATGTAGGCATTTTCTAAAACAAGCCAGAATTAATTATGTATCAGATCCACCCCCAGTATAAGGGAATAATTGAGTTTCTTACAAAGTTATGGCTCAATAAGAGGCACTGTATGGGCTGCACACTCTGAGCTGTGTCACACACCGTGCTGGAAATGAGCTGCCATGCTGCACTTGGCTCAATGCAAAGGCTGCTGCCAATTAACACTGCTAATACATGTTAATTTAAGATTTCCCTTTTCCAACTAATTGATATCTGATTAAACGCAGAGTAAGTTTTTTTAAGTGTTCATTAAGTAGCTAAAATTTCCTCACAAGTTTCATGTTTTCTATGAGGCCACAATCACGGGATACGTAGCTCATGTAATTTCCAAATCATTAGAGAGTAATTGGACTGATCAGTTACATGCTAATTAAACTTCCACTGAATGCTCTTTCTGCAATCAGTTGACATCAGATAGATGCACGGTACCCATCTCATTATGGCAAAATGGAATTGCTGAGGCACTTAAAGTGGAGAGTGGCACAGAGAGCAGAAAAGTGTGTTCTGCTCTGTGATGGGAGCAGCACCTGCAGCTCTCAGAGCTACAGCAGACCCAAAACCCCAGCAGAGCACACAGACATTGGACAGGCTTCAAAATGGTTCCTAAAGCCTGGGTTAACACAGGTGTTTCACCTGTCCTGAGCTCTGTTCTGCCTTTATCACATTGCCACCAAAAATGAGCTTGGCTGGGTTTGTATCAGTGCATCCCCAGCCCACCAGAGCTCAGTGTCCCAAGAACATCAGCTGCACTCACTGACAGATTGTGCCTGTGTCAGAACATGGAGCAATCTATTTTTGGAGACCTGCTACACTGGCTGCTGGTCTGGATGCTGCTCCTGCCATGCAATTGTTAAGAACTTGTGATTTCCATGGGAAAAAAATGATCCATGAAGAAAAGAAATAAGAGAAAAAGCTTTGATACACCCAAAATTCAGATGTGCTTTCCTCACCTGGTGAAACGAGTTCATCACCAATATGATAATGACAGAAAGATTTGGTGACATTACATGATGAGGAGGAAATCAGACTTACGTCCACTCAGAGATTGACTGGCTTTTGATGGAATGGCACGATTGGGTGAGGGAATTTGGGGAACACAATGTGATGACAATTGTACCTCTTCCTAGTAATTAATAAGAAGGAGATAAAAAATATGATCAAACATCAGGTGCTTTAATATTTTTTTCACTCTTTCTATCTGCCAGAACTTCTTTTCTCTAGGACTGTGCTTAATATCGCTTTTCTCTCCTGGATTTGGTTTTGGTAGCTGGAGTCAAGAAAAATCCAAATGAATTGTCTTTCAGTGAAAGAGGAGGGAAAAGAAAAAGAAATGTAAGCAAGATTCCCTTTTGGTGCTCCCAGGGAGCTGGGCCTTTACTCTTCTCTCTCGGGTAAGAGAAAACCTGCTGAGCTGCATGGGAGGTTTTCCTGAATGTAAATTGTGGGGTTTAATTTTCCAGCTGATCAAATGGGCTGGAGTCCCAGCCACACAGCTGTGAGGAACGCTGCTGCTCCTCAGCCCACGGATCCTCCAGAACCCAGCCTGGGAGTGCTCCCAAAGCACATCTCCTGTTCCTCCCCACGGGAGCCTGCACCAAAATAAGCAGCTAGAACCCAGGGAAACACACATGTTTCAACCCACAGGGAAAAAGCCAGCTCCCAGAGAGGTTCCCTTTGGTTGGTTTTTTATTTGTTTTTGTTTAGTTTTAAAAGAGGACAGATTTCTACAAATGAGTACTCTGTAGATACTGATTTCTCCAGCTGATATTCCTGTAGTGCTCATTTACAAGCATTTTCCAAGTTGTAAGCCAAGCATGAGTGTTTTATTTTTTTAATGAAAGCCTCAGAATTAGTAGGAAGACCTAAAAGAGATGTCATAGTCAATTACTAATGTGAGGTTCTAAAAGTGCAATTAAGCACGGATAAGTATTTGCACTAATTGCAAATCACCTTAGACCAGTTAACCTGTCTGCTCAAGAGAAAGGGAATGTCTATGACCTATGTGAAAAAATCCTTTAAAAAATAGTCTCTTCCATATAAAAAAAAAAGAGAAAAATAATCCTAAACCATGCCTGCAATTATCATCAACCTCACAAGGAAGATAATAATTTGCCTGTAAGCTAAAAAGCCAAGAGCTTTATGTTACTTATTAATGCTGTAAGACTAACTGCTGAGCCTTTCAATGCTGTAAGAGTGACTACTCTACTTTACTCTGGGTTTAAAACAATTTTCCAGACTCCCTGCCTCCAGAGCAGCACATCTAAATTTTCTGAAGTCAGCAATTGTCCAAGGTGGAGTCATCTCTTAGAAAGAAACAAGTAGAGACCCATCTGGGTTTTGGGGCTGCTTTGCATCTCAGTGGCCTTTGGATGTTGCTGGCTTGGGCAGCTCCTGTTCCCAGCCTGGGAGTTGACTAAAACTCCTCATCTTCAAGTGTTGGAGAAAATCAGGTGGAAATCTGCTGCCACCCTTCCCCCTTCCTCCCAGCACCAGTTGCAGAACCAAGGCTGTGGAAACTGAGTCCCCCAATTGTAATTGCATGAGGGTTCTTAAAATTAACATTAATCCCCCTGCCATGCACATTCCCACACCTGGAACAATTTTCCATTTGTTTATAAGATCAATGGGAAAGTGGGATCAGAGCTGACATGCACCTTGTCACATGATCACCACTGATTTGGTTGGCAAATCCACAAACAGCTACAAAACCTGATAGAATCGTGTATCACTACTATTACACGTGTTGGATTTTTTTTTTTTTATTTCAAAATTATTTCCTTTATGGCATGCTGATTTTATTGCTGTATCGAATTCCATTTAATTGTCCCTTGTTTGAATCTTGCAGGAGCTTTTGAATCATTGAGGAGCTCCAAGAATGTCATCTGCTAACAGGTAGTGTATGCAATAAGATGTATTGCTGCTATTATTGCCATTATTAGGGGTGTATGTTATGGTGGGAGTGTCATTTGAGGTGTCTTATGGGAACAAAAAAGCAAAATGAAACCAAGCCTTTTCCCTATCTGGCATTTTGCCATTTCACTGTTTCTTTTTGTATAACTTTTCACTCTTTTCAGTAATTGATTGCTTTTATTTGGAGGAGGGGAAGATGACATGCCGAGTAACACCGTTAGCTTGGAGGGTTTCATCAGAAGGAATGTGACTCACTTCAAGCCAGCTGGGAGCTGGCTAAGTGGGAAGTGGCAAATATTTTAATTTTCAGCTGTCTAAACCAGTATTTCCTTGGCCTTCTCTTTATATGCAGCAGACTTACTTCCTCAGGCAACCTTTTGCACTTCTGTATTTTGCAATTAAACACAACTGCAATTGTTTTTATCATATGAGCACGGGGGAATTTAGCAGCATACCGTAAAGAGAAGGTTGACTGGCATTTTTCCTAAAAAAATTTCATTTTCAATTGTCAAACAACAGTTGGGACATGAATTCTAATCTGCAGTTCAGCTTTATGATAAAGTTTCATCTCAGGTTGTTTACCATTTCCAGAAGTTAAAAACAGGTAAAACACACTGTTTCAGTCAAGGTAAAAAAAAACCATAAAACCATTTAATTGAATTTTTTTTCTGTTCTTTCCTCCTGAGGGCCATTTTGTTGCTTTCTGTGAATAACAGGATACAACACAAATATTCACCTTAAATCCACCTCTGCTTTATACAATTGCATGCTGTTTCCACTGTTACTTCATAAGTTGTCCTGTCGAATATAAACTGCCCTGCATTCACCTAACTCCATTTTCACTTGCTACCACATGACTCAGAAATCTGGTTTTGCTAGAATTTTCTACCATGAATGAGTTTATAGGTTTCTAGCATGAATTTGGGACAAACGTATGTAATTTTCAGCTTTTGAAGGCAGTTGATGTGGGCACAAGAAACAGCACTGGATTCCCATTCCAGTCCATAAGGACCACATCTCTCTGCTCCTACTGAGGTGCCTCCTATGACAATTACAAGTTATTTCCTTTATTTTTCGCTGTACAGCACTTAAAACTGGCAACATCATAAGAGGATTTAAATTAGAGCTTGTTGCCAATGTTTCACCTCCAAACGAACACAGCTTTTAATAAATTATCTTGAGCCTAGGAGAGGTTCCATCATGATTCACTCTGGAACATCTTGAGTGCTGGCGTATGCCAGCAGAAATAATTTCAACAAGGCTCTCTGTTAAGATGCAGCATACGTGATTAAAGGAGCTGCAGTTCTGAACAAATGGTTCAACATGTTGGTGTCAAAAGGAAGCATTTTCCCCCCTCGACTGGCTTGGCAGCTGTTGGACTTCATTATGAGGAGCAAAACACAGAAGTCTGCAGGCAGGTGCACGGCAGATTAAGGGCTCCAAAACAAGGCAGAGCAACAGCTTCGCTTTGCTGGTAACAGAACAGAGACAGAAAAAGAACATCCACGGAGAGCTGTGATTCAGGGAGAGCATTAGTTTAAAAAACACCAAAAAAGCAAAAAAAAACCCAACTCCTAAAAACCCTAATCCTAAATACTAAATACTAATATAATACTAATACTAAATACTAATATAATACTAATACTAACACTAAATTAAAATACTAGAAATTCATACAATATGAGGGCTACCTCCAAAAAGAAGGGAATTGCCAAAATACATAAAGTGATTTGTGCCTGTTTTCTCCCACAAGCCTGTGAGAACGTTTAAAAAGAAATTGTGTCTTGAGCTGGCAAAGCAACAGCTCCATTTCTCAGCTAAAAATGAAAATTAAGAATTTGGCTATTGTTATTTAATGCTTACAGACTGATTTCTGTACCTAAATATGTATTCAGAGGCTTAATTCCCACTGAAATCAAACTGCCAAAGTTCATCTCAGAGTGTCTTCTTAACTTACACTTTTGGGAGTGGGAAAAAAAAACACTTTTGGAAATGTAGGGGTAGACACTTACAACACTCATGGATTGCCTAGACAAAAAACGGGCTTTTTCTTATAAGTGAGGCTCATCAAAGCTTAAAGAGTTAAGCAAGAGAGGACCTGGAATTACTTAGGATGTGTAATAATGACTAAGGCAAGCATTGCCTTGGTGCCTGCTCCCCAGCATCTGGAGAAGGTGCCAAGGGGGTCTGGAGGACCCTGGCAATTCTCCATGGGAGGGAGTCACACGTGGTTGCACACAGGGCAATTGTGAGGCAGGATGGGAGAGCCTTCAAATCATCCACCCCAGAACAAGCCAAAAACACCCACTGAGACCTCCACAGCCCAGAAACTGCCATTAGAAAAAAGATTTCCTCTCCCCTCACAGATATGGGTACTGAGGTCACACCTGGATATTTCAGGATCAGCAGGAATCGGGGTGCTGTGGTGTTGGGCAGCTGACAAACACACTTGGAACCATCTCCACCAGGCCCCTCATCAACATGTACCACTAACTGGGCTGCCCATATAATTTGACAAGAAAGGTCTTTCTTCCAGCCCAGTCAGGGGAGCACCAACTCACAGCATTTCTCCAAGGTTAGTGGGACACTACAAAACCAACAGTCAGCAGTTTCTCAGCTGAAATCCTTCCCCCACATGTAAAGAAAAGTGAAATTATTGGGCACACAGGGCACAGGGGCAAAGAGCAAACCACGGAGGCTTCTGCTGCCCAGGGTGACATGAATAATAAGATACTGATGATGTTAAGTGCTGTGTTTATTTCTTATTTTCCCACTGCAAAGCGATGCTTGCCTGTGAAGAATTGTCTTTCTTTAAATAAAGCACCTTTCAAACAAGCTCATTACAAAACCATCTGAGCACTCCTGACAGTCAAGTTGGTGTGTGAGACAATGGCAAATTATTCATCATGAATAAATTACCAGATGAACACACTCTCCCCTTTTTTTGAGATGTGTTACTGGAGCCCTTGAGGCTGGGGGTGGAACAAGGGCCTCAGCAGAGGGCTGTATAAAAACTATGGGCAGTGACAGGTAACAAATCCCCACCCCACTAAAACTATTGATTAAACTTACAAGACAAAGAAACACGTCGGGAAGGAAACTATACAATGAGGAATACTTTTTGTTAAATCACTCACTAAATCAAAACTACATCCAGGTCTCCTGGAAACCCCTAGATGAATAGTTCAGGTTAGGAGCAAATAAGGGATGGTAAAAAGGGCAGGTGAGTGAAGAATATATGGATGATTTTGCTAGTGTTTGAGGACCACTGGTGAAGAAAAAATCAGGTCACAGCTAGATTATACTGACTATCTGATTTTTATCCCCCAGATTTTCTGCCAATTCCAGCAGGGTGCTGCTGAGAGGAGGGGATAAGATTTTTCTGTGTCCTTCTTTTTACTGAAATGGTCTAAATAAGAGAATTAAGAAAAGCGAAAAGGGTGCAATCAGTGGATAACAATGGAGTAGCTGCTGACAGCATAAGGAAAATTATGGCTGATAAACCTAATGGCCTTCAGTAGTGACAAAAATGCAGTAGCAGGAAAGATGTGAACAGCAGCAAATAAAACCAGGGTTGCACACAGGCCCCAAAGCTGGCTTTCAGGCAATTCTCTCCATATCCTATTCACAGCATTTGGCTTGCTGGCTCTGAGTTCTTCTGTTTCTATTTGTTTTCCTTAAATGAGCAATTAGTCAAATCTGAGTTAATGAAGCTTGCTTAGTCATCCAAGGTCTGTAAAACTTTGCCAGAAGTCAGCATCTTTGCAACCCTTGAAAATGAGGGAGTCTGGCATGACAGGCTTTGCTGACTGGCCTCTTCCATCATCTGAAATCCCATTTATCAGCTCATTTCAGGCATCTTTTGAAAAGCAGGAGAGATGAAGAGGGAAGACTTTGTCCTGTCAGGGTAGTTCATATCAGTTCCTTTAGACTAAAGATTGAGAGACTTAATCATCTCAAGTAGGGATGACAGTGAAATATCAGACTCTCGGATCAGTAATGATCAAGGGGGGTAGATTTATAGTATGTCTGAGAAGCACTCTTTGCTCTCTGGATGGCAATTTGGAATCAGGGTTAAGTCCGCAGGGATTTATCACACATCTGGGACAAAAACTGAAAGTGCTGCTCTGATCAAGAGGAGTTGGATGGCCTTCAACTCTTTCGGGGTAAAAAAAACCCTTTTCCCCTTCAAAGCTCCAACTGCAGACCGAGTGAGAGGCGCTGGCACGGCACATTTTGAAGGGAAAAGGCAAATGTGGTGTCCTGCACACAGCAGCTTGTGGCACTTTCCAGCATGGAAAGGGATCTCCCAGGGAGGGAAGGAAACCCACACCTATTAGACATCACAGACATGCAGCAATTAGTGTGCCAGCAAAGCTTAATTTCCTTGATAGAGTTATAAAAGCAGCACAGAAGGATCTTTTGACACACACACTCTCAGCTAAAGCAGAGCCTTCAGTATGCCTTGATGTCCAAGCCAAAGTTAGCATTAAACATTTTAACTCAGATTTTCATTCATATTATAAAAAATAATAATAATAAAAACCCAAACCAATTTTCTTGGAGGAAAATGGAGAATTAATTCCTCCACCCTCCATGAGTCTATCTTCCCTCAGATGCTGGTGACATGAACACTTGGTGTTTCATTTGGCACACGTGACTGAACAATCAGCCCCCAGGATCAAAGGCATGGACTTCTACATGGGAATTAGGAACTAATTCTCAGAGTGAAGGCTATGGCAGATTCCTATTTTCCTATTCCTATTTTTTTTTTTTTTTTTTAGTGCATCATTCACAGAGATGTACAACCAAGATGTGTACTACAGGATTCCATGCTTGCATCCTCTCTCCTGGGGAGACAGTCTGACCTAAAGTTGGTGCAATGTGCCACCTGCTCCCTCCCATTCCACTCTCCAGTGTCTCCACGTCTCCATCCATTTTGAGGCCATATAATAAACCACCTTTTGTAGTTTCTCCTCTTGCATAAATCCTTTTAAAACTGAAATGCATCTTAGGAAATCAATTAGCTGAAGTAAATTAATGCTGTGGCCTTACATCTACCTTCTGCATTTACTCCTACCTTCTCCACCTTTCTCCTCACTTCTCATGGGGCCAGTGTCTCACTCCTGCTGTGCAATCACTGATCTCCTGAAACAGTTTTAGAAATCCTGTGTCCAGGCCGGGATGATGTAGGATGTAGTCAAGGATTCAAATCCTTTGCAATTCTGTGAGAAGGAGAACCTTCCTGCTTTGGGGACATAAACAGGTTTGAGGTTCATGCTCAGAGTCCAGCAGTTCAAATATTCCCAGGTGAAAAGTTAACCTGGTTTGGAGCCAGATTCCAAACCAGTACCAAGTACTAAATGAACAAGAAAATCATTTTACTTTCTAGTTCTGGGATTTTTTCTTCCACCTCAAGGAACAGTTAAGTACTTTGTGTTCTATGTCCTAAGGGTCAGTAAATTTGAACAAAAATAAAGTTCTTCTTTCCTTCTGGCTTGTTCTTTATGACATAGAGTTCTAAAGCAGCTCCCTTCTAGGATTCTCTCTCCCTGACTGGGATCACCTGTGTACCATCTAAGGAAGCAAGGTTTTGGTGTAAAAACATGCCTCTTACCTCTTTTGGAAACCAGAGGCATGGTGATTACAGCTTAATCATAGGTTGTTAAATATATTAACTAATACCCATAATGAACAGAAAATCAATGTACAATCTGCATTTTCAAGAAAAACAAGAGTCAGTGTCAGCCCTGTGATGATTCACATTAAAGGTTTCTTCTTTGTCTTATTTTTTCTTCTTTTTTCTTCTTTTTCTCCTTTTTTGTTTCAGGGGAAAGAAAACAAGCACAAGCTTCCAGCTTCATACAAATATTAGGAACTAGTCTTCCCATACTAGGAAATTTACTGGTTGTATGTCATCTGCATGGGCTACGCCATGCACAGATGGGTCAGGGCAGGCTGAATTTAAGCTGATTTCACACACAAGGAGATTTTTGCTGAAGAGGACTACAGTTCCTCATCCACTGACTTTACACAGCAAGTGCCTCTTTCCAGCACATTTCTGACAAGTCTTTACTGCATGAGCCACTTCTAGAAGCCCAGGGCATTTCTTACAGAAGCTGCTCTCTCCCCTGCAAGGGCCAAGGGATGATGAGGTATTACAGCCATTGTAAGGGACCTTGGGAAAACACAAATCAAGCCTTTCTCCAGTCCCCAGATACATATAACCATAAAACTGAGAAAACATTGTTAAACGTTACCCTGCCAACCATGAACACAAAGTTTAAAGAGTTGGGTTTTTTCTCAAGTCAGCTCCTTTAGGTTCACTGGTTCTGACTTTTACTTATTTGTTTGTTCTCCTGCAGCAGCTGGAAACTTCATCGTTAACGCATTTTCTGGGGCAGCAGTACCAGAAATAATTCACTATAATAATAATTAACCAGAAATGGGCAAAGCTGCAATCCAGTGGAGAGGAGAAGGAGAGTGGCTCATCCTGCTCAGCCCCCTCAGAGGCTGCAATCACAGCAGCAGGACCCAACTGGCTCTCCAGCTGCAGGCTTTTGCAGACCTTCTGAGAGTTTTGGGGAATGAAATGTGTTTTCTGAGAATTCACAATGAAATCATGCAAAGGAGGGATCTTACTACCCAGTCACCTGGTATCATCCCAGGTTTGAAGACAGAGCACTTCTCTTCTGCCTCCACAACAATATTTTTCTGATGCATTTTATATTTAAAATGCCCTCCCTAATCACAGCTTTTCATAAGGAGTAAACTTCCAAAATGCACACACAGTGCAACTGAAAACTGTTGAGCCAACAGTGCTCAAAATTCTGATACAAGCAGAGTGTGGAGCTGGCTAATAATAGATAAATTCTAACCTCTCATTGAGCCACAGGAAACAGCTGAAATGCAGGTGAACACGTTCCTGGTTTTTTCCCACCTCACAGGACGCTCCAGCCCACCCGACCCTCTTCCAACCCCAAAAAAGAACTGATGGGAGGGAACCCAGAGCAGCCCCAGACTCCAGACTGAGCATGAGGAGCTGGCAGCAGAACCGGTGAAGTTGCCCTGGTAGATTCAATCTGGTCCCAGGACTGGGACTTCTGTTAATAAAATCTCAAAAACAGAGTTTGCAGCAAAGGTTCTTTGAGAAAGAAAATGTTTTTATTTTCTAAGACCTGGTCCCAGACCAGTTTTACTTGTTCTATGCAATTAAAAATCACTGCTGAACATACTAAGGAACACAGATGAATGACAGAGGTTTGTTTACAAGGATGAGGTACTTTCTGGCATTAAGTCACATTATACTAAAATTAAAATCTTTAACCCCTATTTTCTCAGTAGGTTACCTTTGATTATTTTATTTTAAGTTCTGAACTACAAGTCTAAACTAATTACCATCCCAGCACAGTGCTAGGCTCTAATCCAGATGCAATAACTCAGGCACAAGCTCTTCTGGGCTTTTCCTTCAGAATTTTCCACTGAGCCCTCAGAGCTGTGGAGGGGTCTGCCTGAAGCCCAGTAATTCAGAATCCTGCCTACACACAGGTTTTGTTATGATTATATCTCCAATATTTTTATTTGTATCTTCTCACTGTTCATGTGCAAAGTCCTTGAGTTCTGTCTTGGTTTTGAGATTTGTGATGAGGACTTTCGAATATCAAAAAGGCTCAGAAATGTAAAGACACTTCTACAAATTTTGGCAGGTGCAGTAAATCTGAGAAAGAAAATTAGAATTTTATACTTTCTTTTTCCTTTTCATCCTCTTCATTGGAGAAGGAACAAAGGGGATGAAGGGGTTTTTTGGAGCTTCCTTTGAGGTAGCCAATGCAAGCATTTGCAGGGAAATTGAAATGTTCACTTTAAACAGTTTGCTACAGCAACGCTTTGCCTCCCCCCTTTTCCATCAAGTCAGGAATCTGGAAATGCAAGCACATAAAATGCTTCAGTGAAGCTTTCAAAAGTGAGAAGGGGGTCTCGTGGTAGGAACAAACAGTTTATGAAGCTGTTTGAAGTCTCACTGGAAAGCAGTGCTGCCTTTGCAGGGCAGAGAAGGCTTTTGGAGTGCCTGCATTAGCAAGAGCCTTGTGTGGAAAACAGCTGAGATTTCCATGGCAGAGAGGAAACAAAACACAGGGACACTCAGCCACTGGAGAGTGCAGGACAGGAAACGAATGGAACGAATTCTCAGGACAGAGAATGCACAGTGCTGGAATGAGGGAATATCTGCCACCTTCCAGCTTCCACGCAGCTAAACATGCCAGAATCCACACTGTGCATATCCTCACCACACCTGGAAACTGCTGTTGACGCCTGGCAAATGAGAACCCCAAACCTGCAAACGCTGGGGGTTAGATTTTGTCAAAAGGGTAAAACCACAGCAGGGAACTGGAGGCATTCCCCTGAACCCTAAGCTCATTCCTGCTCCTGCACCAGTCAGTCATTTTGTGAGCTCTGATTTATTCTTATTAGAAAAACAAAACACAGCAAAAGAAGGCACAAACCAAGCATCCATCTCATATTGATCCAAATTCTTTCACTTAACTCATAATTTCAGTCCTTCAGAGAAAATGCATTTCTGTCCAGGCTTCAGCTAAATTGTTCCAAGAGACATATTCTAAACATATATTCTAAAAGTTGTCATGTGCCTCCGCCTCTTCTATTTGGAGGAAATGGAAAAAGCAAAAAAGCTAATGGGAGAGGAGCTGAGTATTTCAGAAATTTGTATTCTGCTTCTGCAAACCCAAGGGAACTCAACGATTCAGCTAAAAATGGGTAGCATTTGTTTTTGGTGTTCTTCATTTGCAAGTCTCTGGAATATTTTGAGCTTTAATCATAACACTAAAAGGAGACACGTTCTGCACTGTGATTCACTGGATCACAAAGGCATCATCTACACTTGGACAACAGCTTTTTATGCTGGAAATCTCTAATCAGGATCAACATCTAAAATATGCGTGTGTGCTCTTAGGTGAGTGGGGAACAACACCGTAATTCCAGGCTGGGGTATCCCTTAATAGCCACAGGTTTTATTTCCTATATTATGTCAGCAAAGTAGAACAGAAAGGTGTTAAGAACATCTGGGACCGTATAAATAGAATTACAGGCTGGGGGGGAGGCAAAGCCCCAGCACCATTAATGGAATTTGTAAAAGCAACCCATGTAGTAAATGTCCCAGTATGCTAAAGATTATAAAGATTAACAACTTTCCATCCTGGAATTTTCCTCCTATTTTTTTTTTTTTTTTAATTACTCAAACGCCTGAGTAGTTTCTTCGTTGAATTTTTAATTTCATGGGTAACTCAAGTGTATACAAATAGATAGTAAATACTGATGGGTTTAGTATGTAAAAACGAAGAGATGGGGAAAAAAAGAATTTGGTTATTAAATCCTAAAAGCAAATAAGGCAAAAAAAAAATCCATCGGGAACCTCCAAGTCCCGATGGAGTTCTTGAAAGAAATAAAAATAAAAGTACAGACAAGGAATAGTCTCATTCTTTGGATAATGTTAACTGAAACGTGATTCCCTGCTTGACTCTGAACATTTACTTGAAATAGCACATTAATTTCTCTAATGAAATAATGGGAAGAAACTGAAACAATATTACACTTAATGACATTTTCTCCTGACTGTACAAGTACATATCCTTATTTTCTGTGGGTTTTATCATTCCTATAAAGAACACCAGTTTTCTGCAAAGTAATTCAAAACTGCCAGTTCCTTTGAGTGATTGGGAAGGGGGGATGCAATAGGGAGAATAAGAATATCCTGATGGTACTTTATACTCAGTACTCAATACTCAATTCAAAGTTTACTGGAAGAGGATTTCCAGGGCTCCTCACTTACAGGAACTCCTCTAAGAAAGAAGAATTTATGGTGAGCAAGCTGATTTTATTGGAGTTTTTTCCAGTGCATTACACTGTAATGGAACCCTCGTTCATTTGCAGACAAATGCATGTCCTGGGCTCTGTTTCAAAGGGGGTTGTGCTTCCAATGATTAAATTGTGTACAGAAGGCAGTCAGCTAAATTCCACGCTGTTAATTTTATGCAAAACAGAATCCTATTGACTTCTTGCACATTCTCAGCCTTCTACTGGAGTAACACACATCCCATCAAGGGTATGAAACAGATTTTTCCCTTAACTGGAAGTCCAAGGAATGGTGCACGATGTTTGAAGCTACAGCAAGTCCATGCATCAGAAGGACCAAGGAGAAAACAAGAATGGGGCAGTTTGCTGCAGATCTCACACTTCCAGCCATAGAGTTTACTCAGTAATCTACTTGGGAATTCACTCTGGAATATTTCTTTTTACTCAGTCTCTGCAATTCCCACAAAATATCGAGCCATTCTAACATTGCCATACATATCTTCATTCTTCTTTTCTGGCATGGAAATTTTAATGAGCTCTAGAGCTGTTTCTTCTACCTGCTCTCTCTCTCCCCATGTTATGCTGTCACTGCCACTGGAATGAGGTGCCACTATGGGAGTGGCCAGGTGAGGAAAGTTTGGGATGCTCTGGGACTGGGAGAAATGAGCACACAGCCCACAGCAGTCCCCCAGGCCTGTCCCTCGGGTCTGGAGCCCACCCTGTGACCTGCCAAGGCAAAAAGCAGAGCAGGAAAGCCCAGCTGCTCTGCCTCCCCTGCAGAGGCTGAGCGGGATGCAGCTTGTTTGCACAGCAAAGTCCACTCCAGTCAAGGCAAATATTCCAATTATTTGAAGTGGGCTGTAGGTTGGAGTTGTAATTGAGGCTTGGTTTCTCAGTGTTATTGCAACGTGAGTGCTGATCCATTGCAGCAATCAGCACAGTGCCCTCACTCCCTGCAATTATTTAAAACTATTGAAAAGCAACACCCCATGGAAGCAATTTCTTTTCTCTTTTAGGACATCATTTATTTGTAAATCACCCAGGGTGGGTCTTTGTGTTGCAAACATCGCAAATGAATTCTGTTTCTCATAAAACAGTCATCTGATACCTCTTCAAATTGGAAAATAAAGATGTAATGTTACAAGAACTGCTCTAATTGACCCCTTCCTTTCACAAAACTCACAAACAAATGTGAGCAGCAAAGAATAATAAAGTAAATTTTCTAAAACACATCTTTTTCTTCTAAAAAAGCACAAGGTATTTGTTCAGTTGCACACAAATTCCAGGAGAGGTTACACAAGCTTCACAAGACATTACCCTTCCAGCCAGAGCTGCAATGTTACACATTTGCCAAACCAGATTTCAGGCATTTCAAATGGAAAAACCTTGAGAGACTGTCCAGGCCGTGCAGCAATTCAGATCTGATGCCATGAACAGATCAACTTTCTAATGGAGGAGACAGGGGCATTTGCTAGATACACACACACATCTGACTGAGGCACTGTGTTAAGGCACGTGATCCTTTACAGGAACTTCTAAGAATGAAGACAGTTCATCTGCCATGAAATAACCTGTCAGCTGAGTTGGGTGAGACATGTCATCAGGGTCAAGAAAAGCAATTTTTCCCCCAATCTCAGGTTAAAACACAGGAAGCAGGGTTTTCTTTTTCATTTTGGGTTGTTTTTTTTGGTTTCCTGCTTTTTTAAGGGCAGCTGTAAAAAGTCTAGACACACGTAGCCTCCCTGGAATACCTGATGATAGAGCAAGGACTGGATGTGCAATCCTATGTTTGACTCTGTCTTTGAAAAGAAGTTGTTTTTTCTTCCTCGTGGGCTGATTAGAGTGATACCATCATACTTCAAATCCAATCTGTGCCATCAGCGTCAGCAGAAAGATTTGTTTACCTTATCAAAATCTATTTAGGCCACCCAGAAGTGACTCCACGACAATGCACAAATGTATTCAGAGGGAGAAGATAACAAGTGGTAAATGACTATTCAGTATTTTATAAAAGCACAATAACAACCACCGGATGAAAGATAAAGCCTGACTCATCCAAATTAAAGTATGGTACTAATTATTTAATGACTGCAAGGGAAACTGCTGGCATAGGCTGGCTTGGGACTCTGTCACCTTTGTGGAGATTAACAAGGACTGATTGGACCCACGTCCTGCAGCAGTTTTTCAGGAGGAGCTGTGAGTGTTGCCTTGGGGCAAGAGCATGGGCTTGTGCCACCTTCCTCATTTTCCTCCCAGCCCTCCTTTCTGTCTCAAAACAGCACAGAAGGCTGTAGGACTCCCAGAAATGGAAATGGCCAGCAGAATGCAGCTCAGCACAGCATGTCTGCTCACCTCAGAATCCACCAAATCTGGAACACTGGAATTAGATCAGTGCTAGCCCCTTTGAACTCTGTAGCCAGCAGGATTTGACAACCCACAGGAAAAAGATTAGGAACTGGGAAGAATGTTTCCCAGGTGTTGCGTGATGCTTTTAGACGGGGGCAGCTGCAAGTCAAGGCTGGAGAATCAGTGCCCTTTGATTTCCTCTGCCTCTGGGCCCGGGGTAGCAACACTAGAAAGATGAATTTCAGGATTTGAACAGCTCCTGTTCACCTCTGTAAACAAAGATCAGAGGGGTGAATGGAGAGAGTCTCCTCCCACTTTGCCCAGCCCTGCTCAAAGGCTGCTCTGCTGTGGTGGAAGTGCTGAACAGTTTGTATGCAGAACTTGCATCTTCTGGCCAAAGAGAGCAGAGCTTGAGGATTCTGCTGCTCATGACCTCTGTGAAGGGTACCTGGCTTCAATGTGCAGTGACAATTCAGACATAAAGATGAGTTTCAGTAGTTCCAACTCTACCTCTTCAACTGTTCATGACCAGATAACCCCACAGGTGCCTGCACTCCTCGACTCTCCCCGTTGACCTTCATTTGACATGCCCAGACACTCACAGATCCTTTCACAGCAATCACTATTAATCCATCCCAATGGGAAAAAGGAGGAATAAATCATGTAGCTTCATCTCTTCCCATTCAAATATTCATTTGCATTATATATAGATAATGAGATCTCAGAGACTTCTTTCCTCTTCTCACCGTGCATACTGTCCTGTCAGAATTAATGCTGCTCTAGCTCTTCATTCATTGAATCTAAAGATCAACATTTCTCCTTTTAGTCTTCACTCTCCAGGGTGAAGACCTGAATACAGAAAATGAAAGAATCACTAGTCATAACCTTAGAATGGGATTAATTTCACCTGTACTTCAAATACTGAGAAATCTTTTGCAATGCTGGGAGTGAAATTACCAGTCCTGATGAGACATTGGGCAAAAGCAGAGCTCGGAATGTTCTGTGTGCTTCAGTGCCTTGAGACTGGACACTCTGCTGTGCAAAGCAAGTGCTGGGCTAAACCAAAGTTAAAAAATAAAAAGAAAAATTAGGAGAAAGGAAAAACCCCTGTGCTTTGAAACCCAAAGAACAGCACTGCAAGCAGCCTTCAAATTTCTAGGCAGTGTCAAGAATTAAGCCAGGGTATAGCACAACTGAGCTCACCCTAATCACTAGTCTCATCTTTTCACCCTTGAGGGGTAACAGATTTTGAAATCTTCAAAATATTTGACCCCTATGGAATAAATGGAATTGAAAGTCAATCCCTGAACAGAAAACAAACAAACAAACAAACAAACAAAAACAAAAACAAAAACAAACAAACAAAAAAAACACCAACCAAAAAAAAAAACCCACAAACCCCTAAAAGTGATGTGTGAGGTTATTGAGCCAGTCTCTTACTTCAGGGAAAACAGACCGAGAGAAAATAGGTCTGGTCAAATACTGCACACCTGGAAATCCCTCTTGACATCATGACTGTGTGCAGTCTATCCTGATCCAGTTGTGGCCGTGGGCAGTTTGTCTGTTTAACATCCTCTAATCCCAATTTTAATTCTGCCTTCACCCCTTTACCCCCCAGGTTCTTACCAGCAGTGGTTTTACCTCTTTGAAAATGTGTCCCTCTCCCATCTCATGCTGCCTGTTTCAAAGCCTTACCTGGCTTCCAGCAACAATACTCCACTAGCAACAGTGCGAGGTGGGTGAAACTCCTTTCTGGTATCATTTCTCATGCATAAGAGTTAAACTGTGCTTTCAAGAACTGTGTAAAGAGTTACACAAGCACCAGCCCAGAGGAAGCTGAAGTGGGATGCTCAGGTGCAGAACTAAATTAATTTTAAAGACGCTGAGCAAGTATTTCAGGGAAGAGTTTTATGAATTTGAGCAGGCTCTACAAAGGCTGTGAAGATTTGCAGCAGAATTCAGTTTGAAAATAATGAACAGAAATACCATCCCTACCTAAAATGTTCTCCAAAAGCCCCTTATCCAATGCTTCCTCCAGGCTTCTAACGTGTCTCCCAATTGCTGCAGAAAACATTCCTTATAAAAGCACATAAATTAACAAAATCTATGACTTGCAGAGATTAAAGATTACTTTTTTTAAGCCTTGTAACCCTCCACATTCGATGTAAAGTATACGAAAAAATAACATGGCTAGCAATGACTCTGCTACTGCTCATGGAAAACATCTTTCCTGATCACTGACATGGCAGATCTGCAGCTGACATCTGCTCAGCAGTTTGAGATTGCTTTGCTGACACATAAAATTGAGTTTCACTGTGAAATCAAGATGATATCATTGGCTATTATAATAAGTTGTTAAAGCCCATGGTAATATTTTTCTGTCTTTTTCAATCAAATTGTTATCTTTTTGCTCTCCTCTCTCCCTCCCAGTCACTCGCTCTGATTTTATCTTCTCCACAAAACACTCATAGAAAAAGTATTTCCGTTGTGTTTTTAAACTGCCGTTGCTTTCAATAAAACCAATTAACATCTTGCAGTAAATCAGTTCCCTGGGTCTCCTTGGATTTCAAATGAAGCTGACCTATGCACAACAGGGTCTTCACTTTAGATTGAATGCGCTCATTAGTACCTCGTAATAAATGAGACTACTGGGTGGTGCTGCTCATCCCACCTCCTAGAAAGTGCTGCAGGAGGGGAGGGTGGAATTGGTACAACTATTTGATTTCAGCATGCCCCATACCTGTGCTCTTTTTCACGATTCAGCAACAATTAAAAAGCTAAGGAAAAATAATTGAGAGGCTCAGAGCTCCAGAGGGTTCCTGCTAAAAAACTGGGCTGAACTAGGGAGGCCCCATGAGCAACAAGGAGCCCCCCTGTACCCCCGTGCCCCAAGGACACACAGGCCCTGAGGAAGGTGGGTTTTACCCTCAAAGCTGAGGTGTCAGGGACCAACATCTCTGACAGAGCAGAGAAGCAGCTGAGAGGAGAGTTGTTCTCACATCTCACCTACTCCAGGCTCTGCGTGGCCCATCGCCATCACACTGAAACTCCAAGGGCAGCAAGCCAAGCTGCCTGTCAGTCAGCAAAAGTGGAGTTCAAACCTTTCAGACAAAAAGAGAGAAGTTGGTGAGGCAAGATTTCTCATCCCTAATTGTTCTCCGGCACAGTCACTACAGTCAGATTTCAGTGAAGAAAACGCCCCTGCACAGCACTTCCAAAGGTGATAATCTTCTGCTTCTGCTGATAACCCTGAGGTTACTTGGCAAATTAATGCAACATTATTAACATCAGAAACCCTCAAAGCATTCCCAGGTGGGGCAGGGGTGTGGGACCCCTCAAGCTTCAGCAGGGAGGTTTGCTGGGTGGGCTTTGGCAATGGGAAGGTGAAGGTCAGAGCTGGGCCAACAGCACAGTGAAGGAAACCCAACGACAGTCTCATCACTCACCTGTCCTGTAAGAGATTTGTGTAGATCCAGAGAAAGCATCTGCAGCCTGAAACCTAACAACCAAGAAAAAAAACCAAACCAAACCAAACCAAACAAACCTGACCCAACAAAACCCCACTAGCTTCTTTCATTCCTTGTTAGCCTTTTTACTACTCCCTCTATTTGGACCTAAAATGTGTTCACAACTGGATTTCTTGTTTCTACAGGCTGTCCAACTCAAAAAAGACCCCTTACAAAAGATCTCATCTATAAACCCTCATTTGATGAAAAAGAATATCTGTCTTTCCTGTCTAAATGCCAGGAGCAGCACTTCTTCCTCTTGAGAGCTCCACATACAATCCTGATTAAATTAAACCAGAAAAATGCTCCGTCATTCCTTTTTAAAGTAGCAGATTACCCATAATCCCCTCCCTAGGATTTCAAATTTTCTTTCCCTTAGAAAAAGGCTCAGTCAAGTCACATCTGAAAAGAGACCACTTACAGATCTGCTATGCAGGATTCTAAAGTAAATAAAAGCAAACTCCTGGTAAAAGTGTCTCCTTTAGTTCCCCAGTGATGAAAACAAGGGCTGCAACCAGATGGGCAGCCAGTTGCAAAACTACATTTCCCAAGAGGCCACAGGTCCCAGATCAAATTTCCACACTAAATTTCCCTCTGTAAAAGGCTTTGTGGCCAACTAAAACTTTTTACAGATGATTTGGGAGGGTGGTGATGTCATTTTTGTAGGCTATTATTCCTTAGGTGAGTAAAAGATCAGCGCTTCTGATGAGGTGCTGCTCTCGTTGTTTTGGGTTTTTTTGGTACCTATTTCTTGAGTTAGTAACCTAGCCTTTTATTTTCACAAGTTCTTACATTCTCATTTGCAAGAAGGTAATCTTAAACTAAAGCTTTAAGTTGGCATGACCAAAATTCTCAATTGTTCGGTAGAAGAGGGTTTGAAATGTAGCAAAATTCATAGTTAGGCCTTGGTACAAAGGAGTCAAGCAGCAAAATGTGCATTCCAAGGAGGAAAATCTCCAAGCTGTTTACAAGCAAGTGTGTGTGCCTCTCTTGCCTCAGGCTGCTGATCAAATTATGGTCTGGGTTAGCTGAGGATTCAGATGCTGTGTATTTGTCAGAGTCTACTTGTAAATATAGTTAGCATTTGAAAAACCCTTACAGATTCATTAAGTGCTCTAATAAAACAAGGAAGAAAAGCGAAAGTAAATAGAAAAGCTCTTAATTAACATCACAGTATTGTCTTTTCCATAAGGTATGCAAAGGAGCTTGTTTATTTTTCAGTTCCAGTAGTGTTTAGATTATGTCCACTATATCCTTTTTTTTTTTTTTTCAGGAGAGTGAAGGTGGAGATTTCTTTCTGAATAATGCCTGAGTCGTATGTGTTTGAGTATGGTGCATTAAAGGGGGAAAAAAGGCATTTAAAGACTTTGGGACTAGGCTTATGCTTTCAAAGATACTTTGGTGCTTACAGAATCAAATATTAATACGCTGAGATTTAGGTCCTAAATATTAAGGCAGATGATATCTTGAAATCACACTGCTTCGCTTGCTGGCTTAAAGTGCAAAAGTCTCTTTTTGTAGCAGAGAGAGAGAGATTTATTCTTACAATTGATTAGAAAAAATGTAAGCACACAATTAGAGTTCATTTTCACCGAAGGCTTCAGAACAGCAATCTACCTCCTATGTTCCTTATTGTTTAACAAGGCACCTGCTGGGAGTTTTTGTGTGGAGGTTAGGTATATTTAGAAATATATTCTGATTTAAATACATGTTATTTTGATGTGACCTACTCAATTATAAATGCAGAACTCTGATACAAAAACACAGCTCCTCCTAGAGAACTAATATCTAGGCTTTAATTTAACTATTAAGCACTTCCAAATATACACACTTAATTAAAGCATTAGGGAAACCTCTTGTAGAGTGCAAACAAGGATCCTCCGCATTTTTCACCCCAAATGCCCCTTTCTGTCTTTGAAACTTAGTTCTCCATGTAGCAAAACAAGTTTTTTAGTGCTGCTGGGTTTATGGATCCAAAGGGGACTAATTGCCAGGACGTTTTAATATTCCTCTGCTGCGCTGGAGGATGCTGTTGCTCTTCTGCTTCTGAAGAAGTGGGGGCCCAAAGAGGTTCTCCAAGAAGTGGCAGCCACTGAGCAGAGCAGCAGCCTGGGCTGGGGAGATGTGTTCACGTGGAGCCAGAGCAGTGCACGGGCATATGCTGCCAGAAATGAGTGCTAATTGCCCTGGCATCAGCAGGCCAATAAAGCTGATTGGTTTTTAATTCCTTGGCGCTGGGATTCCAGCTACAGCTCCAAACAGAGCCACATTTCCCAGGTATTGCTGGGGCTCCTCAGCTCTGCTGGTGGCTCAGTCCCATGCAGAGATTTCTGCTGGAGCTCCCCAGGTCGCTCCGTTCTCCATCGTTACCTTGATGCCTTTTTGGGCTACCTAAAAACAGAGGCCAGACAAAATTAAGGGGATAAAAAGCAGTTATATTTGTTGAAGGGTCTTCAGGTACGTTTAGGGCACACCTAGCTCCCCCAGGGGCTACACACAAAAATGGATGATGGGTCATGGGTTTTCATACTTTTATAAATTTGGTCCATTTCCATATTGTGGGTTAATCTTCCAATTACAGCTTCAGGTAATGAAGTCATTTACCCCAAGTTTGCTCCTCCCCAACTCACTTTTGTTTACATTTCTTGAGGCCTGAGACAGTAAGATGTCCTTGATTCCCAGGCCTACAGAAGAATTGTTTTGTCTGACCAAAATGGGAAAGCAGTAGCTAACACTCTATATGGAACGTAGAGTTATACACTACAGAATTGCAGGGTTACAAATACATGAAAAATATAAAAGCTAAAATCCTAAAGCATCGACCTCCCCGCCATCCTGGCACACCGCTGATTTCTCAGGGAGTTGGGCTCTTGTGGAGAGCAGCACAGCAGACTGGGCCTCGTTTCTTCTCTGCCTTTCAGGCTTTGCTCATCCCTTCACCTTATCATGTATCCAACCAAGTTTTTGTTGCAGCATTTGGTGGGTAAAGGCAATATTATAATGGGACAGAAAGGCAAGTTCAGGGAAGCACTAGCCATTGTTCACTGTTCCAGTTATTTCAAGAACAGGGAAATATTCTGGAGGTGGAGCTTGCAGCACACAGCCAGCAATAAGAGAGGATGAGGAACTGCAGTGTTGCCTTTCAGTGAAATAAATGATAATACAGGCAAGTTGTCCTTTCCCTCTATCTTCCTCCGTGTTTGCTGTAACATTGCAGGGGGGAGAACCTAAGTCCTGCCTGCCCAGCACCTTGCCCTGGGTTAGCACAATACAGATCAGTTTATGTGAAGCTGATGGTGAAATAGAGCTGTGTATCTACAATTAACACCTGCTTGGAAGGGTTTGCTTAACTCTGAGTTATTATAAAACCTACTTACTCTGGGTTTGATTAACTGTGGAAAAGAGTTACAGAGTCAATTTAAGGCATTTGGAAATATTTCCAGGAAACTAAAAGTGACCTGTTAGCTGCACATTGAAACCTTGATGGCCGTTGTAAAAAATTAAACACCATTTATTAACTGGGGGTTTTCTTTCTTTCCCCTTTCCTTTCCTTTCTCCAATCTGCTGACTGGGCAGCTGATATAATTTGCATTTCTCAGTTGGAGAAATAGGAATTACGGTCATTTGTATTTTTTGAACAGAGTTTAAAACCCAGGAGTGGATAGCTGGATGTACAACGAGCAGAAAGGGCCAGGAGCTGGCACGACCAGGTAGATCCACCAGCTGAGCAGGTCTGGGTCTGCCAGTTCTGTGTTTCACTCACTTGTCCGAATGAGGAACGTGGATTTTGATTTTTCTTGAGATGCATTTCTACTCAGTGAACTTGTATCTCATAATTTGTCAGGTATTTTAAACCAGTGACCTTCAGCTTTTGCTGGTTTAACTGGAAGTCTACTGAAAGCTCCCTGCGGGGTACATGGACTGCTGTGGTGTGACCTGAGGCCCAAGGGACAATGGATATGATCCTACTGACTCATTGCTGGCATGCCTTCAGAATGAGGGCAGGGGCTCCGAAGAGTCACCAGAGTAGGTACAAACACAGTCCCTAAAACTGTAGGAGAGGTATTTAGGGTGCTTGGCATTTGGAAGGCGTTGGCAGCTATAAAAACAAGTCACGTAAGGAATGTGGGATCTTGGGAGCCTCTTTTGGTCATTTCCAGGTGACCACTCAAATTTTCCAATTACTTCCTCTCTCCCCATCTTTTCTCACTGCCCAGAGATGGTGCCCCACTTCATAGGTTTTGGGGAACCAGTAAGTGATATTTTCCTTAGAAACATGTTGCTTTGCTTGGGAAGTTGAAGATTTACTGTGTTAACCAGGAAGCGAGTTCTGTTGAGGCAAAACCCAAAGAAATATAGGGCTGTGGTAGCTGCATGTATGATTTTGTGTAACTGAAGTGAAAAGTCAAATGAGCAGATGTTCTGACCTGCTGCAATCTGCATGCTCTGCAAACTAAATTGTCTGAGCATCACAGGAATATCTGAAATCTGTGTAGGATGGCACTGAGGTGAGGCTACAGCAGCTGTAAAAGCTCTGTTTGGCATTTGACCGTCTTCTAAACATAAACAGCAAAACACCTCATTCATCTCCAGGCCCAGGAATGGCTGTGTGAGTTAGCCTCAACTTAAACCTTGTAGGTTTAAATTGGCTTTATATCCAAATACACTCAGACTGAGGTCAGACAAGGTACTGGCAGGTTATGCAGGCCAGCTGAATCTTTTATTTTTATAAAACTCACTGGAATCCATTTGCAACAAGAGATGCCATGGAGTGCATCGGCCTGATCGTTCACCACTGATAATGGAGCTGGAGATAGCTCAGTGAGCCTCTTCATCATGAATTTCTATTTTCTTTTATAGTCTTAAATATTCTCTCTGCCTTTATCTTAGAAAACATATTGCACTTTAGTTTCTATTTCACTGGTTTTTGAACACTGCTATTTTTAAGGGGCTATTACTTTTCCCCTTTGCTAAGTTCAGCATCTTATTCTTAAACAAGAAAAAGTATAACTGAATAAACTAAACCCATTTTTTTACTTTGTCATTCATATGACTTTGGAAAGCAGTAAGCTGCAGATACTTTTGGGTTTTGGGTTTTGTGTGTGTGAGCCTGCAGTGAAAATCAACCACTTTCCTATATTTGATTCTATGATTTATTTTTTTTTTCATTGCTTACCCAGAAAAAGACACTTAAACATATGCAGTCAGTAAATGTTGGCAAGCACATAGCTGTGCCGTGATTTTCCCTACTTTTCAAATTTTTATGTTTGGCATTTCTTGAAAAGGGCATTCTTCTCTTACAGAGTGTATTAAATTGGGATATAACTTTTGTTTCCCGCTGGAGAAATCCTTTTCTAACCCTCTTAATTTTGGGTACATCCTTATGCACATCAGATATTGTTCCTGTATCTTTATTTCATCACTAAGATTGGTCCATTTGACAGAGGAGCTGAGAAATAAGATTACATGGCCTTGATTCAGTTTGACAAGCAGCAGCAGATTTGCATTTGCTTTGCCCTGATGTGCTGTTTTTCCCTGCTCAGTAGTAGAACCACTCCTGTGCAAACCTCCCCCTGCTTTCTTTCACAGTCGAGACAAACAGATGTTTGGTGAGATGTTTAGCATCTGAAATGATCAGTCTGCTCAGATCCTTGCATTTATTTACTTTATATTACTTGAGGGTTTGGGGGTTGGTTTGTTTTTGTTTTTTTCCAGTTGTGTTATGAAGAGAAAAACTTCAGCGTCCCATTGTGAGTTTCTCATCTTCAAGCTGCAGCTCCTGCCCAACAATAGGGCAGTGAACAATGGCCCATCAGAGCTGCAGGAAGCAGCTCAAGATTTGAATTGGGTAATGAAGAGCAAATGTTCTCTCGTCACCACAACTACGTGGAAGATGCTCTAAGATTTTATGACAAATCTTCTGCAACAGTCCAGCTGCAAGAGAAATGTCTTGTGGAAGAGCAGAAATAGAAAGCCTTCATTCATCAGCAGTGTCTCTTTGCTGGCTTTTTCCTTTCTCTTTTTTTTTCAGACTTAGTCAGATAAATGGATATGTTCCACATGCCAAGGTCAATGGTACACATTTTCCTTGCAGTAGCTACACCAGAGTCATCAAGTTTGTGTAGGTGAGCACTGGTCTCTGTCACACAAAATACCAAGAACACAGGTTTTTTTTTGTTTTTTTTTTAGATCTCTTTATTATATATACATCATATTTTGGTATTTGCAGAGTGAACAGTGTTTCTGGTCCAAAGACACTTGAGTTGCAGAGGCAGATTTCCCACCTTCCTTTGGCTTGGCATGCTGCAGTGGGTCTGTAATTTATTAAAGTTAGCATTATTAGTGTTTAGTGCTGGGGAACGTCCAAGGTGGTTAAGCCTGTGGGTGAAATTAATGCCATGCAGAACACTAAGTCTCATTATTCTAATTCTGCAGCTAAACTGATGGGATGTTTAAAAGTGTGATGGATGAGTTGGAAAGTAAACCAAGGAGCAAGATCTCTGTGGTCTGTGAAAGGACTGGATAAAGGACAGTAGAAATGAGAGCAGGCAGGCTGGAATATAGCAACTAAAACAGTGTAGTAGTGATTGGTGTCCATGTGCACACCTGGCATAGATAATTAACTCATTCAGAAACATTTGATAGATGAAGGACAGAATAATCAAGAGGAAAATGCACGATCTGACATCTGAGAAACTGATTATGTGTCTGTGAAATGACTGATGGCTTGTTTGGACCTGCTTGCTGGTCTGGTGATGTCTTGAACCAATTCACTGATGAACATCTGAACTCATTACTCACTGAACTAATTCTCCTGGCTGGTAAATTTGGACTTGAGCTGTGGCTGTTGATGGGAACAGACCCAAGGAAGCAAGGGCTGATGGATGAATGCTGGGCAGTGCTTTGCATTGATATTGGCTAATGGGTAAGGAACTAATTATGGAAACAGGAAGAGCAATAAATGGTTCTTGTGAAGGTTTGGGGAGGTGAACCCTCATGCAAGAGCAGCTGCAAAGCAAATTTGATCAAATCTTGGGGTTTTCTGCTCTGTAGTTCTATGATAGAGGAAGAGTCGTGCTTGAAGCACATCTGGGAAATTTATGTTTGCTTGTCAGTCACAGAGTTATAAAACTTGAGGAATGCAGACGCAGTTAAGTTATTTAAAGAATTAAAGAGGCTGCTAGAATATCACTCGTTGTATTTTTCTGGGTGTTGGGGAGAGAAAAAGAATCTATATGATCTTCCATGACAGTTTCTGGTAGAAAGGTGTTTCTTTCAGCATAGGTGGAGACAAAAATCACTCTTTGGTTTTTGATAACAAAACAATTACCTCCCTTTCTGCTGCAAATCCTTCTGGTTTGAGGGAACAATATTTCCTAGAATGAAAGTAACAATGCTGGCTTGAAAAGTACATTATAAGCCACAATAGCTTTCCCACTGCATTCTGGTTTATGTCTCTGCTATTGTATTTTAGTGTTTCTCTGAAATGGGCAAGCTGTGTCTTTTCTTTGTTGCAGTTTTCCAACGAGTGTATAGTGTCAGGTCACTAAATACAGCATATTTACAACTATTACTAACAAATCAAATTAAATGGGCCATGATTCTTTGGTTCTTGGTTTAATCAAGCACTTCATATATTTTTTTCAAAAAGCAGGAATAGATCTCAATTATGTAACTATTCTTCCCTAGAATTCTATGAAAAAGCTCTTTTTTTTTTTCAAACCTTGGTAGGAAAAAAATAGCAATACTGTTCTGAGCTTCTGTATAAGCTCCTTCTTGTTGTTCCTTGCTGTCACTCCATACGGTTCATACATTTTTAGTAGTAGAATAAGAATATAAATCTCTAAATATGTGCTTTATTAGTATAGACAAATAAATAAATGAATTGCCCTAAAAATTGAAAGTGCCCTTTGGGATTCACTGAGCCTTTCACAACCTAAGCTTGGCAGGCAATGATTTACCAGACCATCTATAACTTTTATTAGAAAACAAGGACAATTAAAAATAGTGTGAGGCATTTTGGCCATGAATTATTCTGACCAGGATTGTAACTAGAATTTTATTCCAATGCCTAAATGAAATATCTCCCTGTATATCCAGTGAGTTTCATTATAGCTCCAGTTTTATTACCTCACTTTGAGAGATTTAATCCTTTTCTTGGAAATGCATTACTCTTCAGAAAGTACAAATAAAAATGAAATACAGCAATTTTTTTTTGGTGGGGGGTAAGGGGAGAAGAATAACAGGAGTAAAGGAATCAACTTTTATATTTAAGATGACTAAACTTTTATGGTATTATTTTACTGAGGTGCTCTTAGCATTGTAACAGCTTTTTGAAAACTCAGGAAGGGCAAAGTTTAGAGGCTTTTGAGGATGCCACAGACCTTGGAGCTGTGGTAGCCCTTTCCCACGTCAGCAGCATTATCATCAGCAGCAGCTCTGGTGGGATCCTGGGGGGTCTGGGTGACCTGGATGCAGGGAAGAGGAATTTGCTGTTGTCAAAAGGAAAGGGACGGACAGAATTCCTTCTTTCCAACCCAAGTGCCAGCACCTCACCTCAGCCCCTCACCTCTGTGCTGTGGAGCCTCTTTGGACAAAGGCCACGAGCTGCTGGGGTGGGGGAAAAGAGAGAGGCTTGCAGAGGGCCAGGTTCCTTCTGGTGACTCTGCAGCACCCCGGGGATTCCTCTTCTGTCCCCCGGCGCTGGGCGGGGAGCAGAGCTCTGACACTGAGGCCCCAGGGCAGGGGGGTCTGGTGCAGCTCTGGGGCTTTGAGGTGGAAAAGGCCAGCCAGGAAGAGAGGTCTTGCTGCAGGTGAGTGTTAACAGGTCCAGCATTTTCCTCCACATGAAAGTCACCGTTCAAATAATTTAATAATTTTTAAATTTTGGTTAACCTGACAAGTGTTTCCCTTCACTCTTCCTTCCCTTTCTTGCTCCAGTTTTCATCCATGTCTTGGCACTTATAAATCCAACCTATTTTGTGTGTGAAGGGTAAAGATTAATGCTACTGAATAGGTTTATCTTTTTAGCAGTGCTGTCACAGGCTGAAGCATGTTACCCACAGTCTAAAACAAAATTGCATCGTAGATATTTTCTGTCTGAAAATGAATTTGCTCTTTTGAAATATAGATGGAAATAAAACTATTGTGTTGGTAGATAAAGATATATTTTTTTAACCTGTTTTATTGCGTTTGTGCAAACAAATGCAGCGTGAGTCTTAAAATGTTACTCAAGAAAAGGAAAAGGGAAAGAGAAGATAAAAAAAAAGAAAAATTAAAAACAAAGGTAAGGATTGAGATGGAAACACAAAACAGGAGTGAAAAAATCCTGCAATTAAATGTGGTAGAATTTAGATGCAAAAGACACAAGGTCAGAATTTAAAAAGTATTGGTGCTCAGCTGCTGTGTTTTGTTTTTTGAAGTCAAACAATTGACATGGAAAATGATGGGCAAAGTAAATTGATCTTTCTGCACATTAATGATGGAACTCATATGATAGATCCCTCTGAGAATAAAAAAATAAGAGGATTCTGAATATGAAGCATTAGAAAAACTTTTCTTCTTGTATCATCCATGGAAAGTTATAGGAATGGAATAGATTATAACTTCTTATATATGTAGCAAACATTTGATTGAGATTGAGGCTGGAGTATCAAGGAAGAAAGAGTTTCACCTATTAATTCTTTTTATTTAAAAATTAAAACACCTAGAGGGGACTAGAAAGTCTCAATTTACAGAGGAATTTCCAGAGAGGTACTCTGTGGTTAAACTCACAGGAAATGGAAAGTCAATGGAAATTGCACATGAAGAACATGGATGGAAAAAATGGTGCAAGTCCAAGTGAAGGAAATTAGATAATGCTAAAGGAAGCACAACCACCTTACATCATCCCTGTGTGTTCTGTAAATGTAGTGCCTGCAGAAGTATCTTCAACCACCACAGACAGAATTTCTCTTGAAAAGACTGTCCTGAGCACTGGCTGTGCCCCAGCTCAGAGCTGATGCAGGAAGTGGGGACAGGCACAAGCCAGTGTCACAGACTGCCAGCACATGCTGTGGGTTCTGTGCATAAAACACAAGGGAAGGTTTATCCCAGAAACCTTTAGCAGCTCTCTGTGTCTTACTTCCTGCGGTAGATCCCACTCCTCAAGATCATCTTCTTCCTTTTTTTAATTGTTTGTTGGTTGTTTCTGCACCATGCAGAAGCCGACCTTCCCTGGGATGCTTGTAGTCAGGTAAATACTTCAGAAATGTTTTCTCTCAGCCCCTTCTGGAAGAAGCAGCTCAGGGAGACAGCTCAGAGAGAAGATGCTGCTCACCAAAGCTCAGGCTGACACAAACTGAAAGTACCAACAGGTGTGAAAAAGCTGGAGAGCAGCACAGAGATGGTGATAGCAAACTGGATATGTGGAAGAGACTTTCCAGGAGCCAGATAACTGAAGAAAACATTGTCAGCGAATAAGAAATTCAAAGTTTTCTGGTGACAAGGGGAAGCCCTTTCACCCTAATTTAAGGATGAGCAGCTTTGCATGTCTGTTGCTTCCTGCTCATATGCAGATACTGCTCTATGCCTGATCTTATTAATACTGACAGCAGAAACCTTAACCATGAGTTTCCAGCCTTGGACTCCTTGTCCTCACAGGATGGGAGGTCAACGAGGCAATAAAACTGCTGGTTAAAACATTGTTTAGCACATTGTCATAACTACAAAACCCTCATTTTTACCTTTAGTATTGAGTGCTAAGCTGCTGATTGATGTTACAGACAGTCACAGATCTCATATTACAAGGTGGGGCAAATGTCCTGTAAAGTTGACCCTATTCCCTAGTGAAAAGAACAAGATTTTAGAAGGTTCCCACAGAGCAATCCAGCTCCAGCCTACTGCATAGGAAAAGGTTTTTTGGGAAAAACTTTCCTGAGGCTTTTAGTGTGAGCCAACAGGGATTGCAGCTGCTGCTCAAAATCCCCCTTTGAATCAATGGATATAGAAACTGAAACCCGTTGTCTTGAGCTTGACCTTGGAAGATTACCCAAAGAAAGAGGTCTTAAAAGTTTTCCCCAGTCCAAGGTGTATTCTGGACCTCTTATTTCAGAAGAATTGCTGGCACATTTCTAAAAGGTGTCACCCAACAGGGAGTGTTTAGCAATAATATCTCCTCACTATACACGAAGCTATTTTGCCGCTCGCTCTTCCACCCAACTGCCTGGTCTCAGTTGTAGCTGTCTGGGCACAGATGGCTTCCTCACATCCTCATCTAAGCCTTTCTTTGGTCATCTAGCACACTTTAACTCCCTTTTCCCCCAGATACTGCTCAGATTGACAATGAGCCCTGGCAGCAGGGCTGTGCTGGTGCTGGTGGCAGCACTGAAGCCAAACACGCTGTCCCTGCATGTCCCACTTGCAGCTGGGGCCACCACAGGTGGGGCCAGCAGCTGGTGCAGGCAAAGAAAACCTCACATATGGCCTGGGCTGCAGGTACAAGCTTCATTTCTCATCTGTTTTTGCTCCTTGGCAGGATCTCCAGACTGATGCCAAACCCCCAGGCCAGTTCAAGATCCCCCACGCATCCCACTGTGAAGAGGTAAATACAATTTGTCACAAATACAAGCACAGGAGATTTCAGAGAGCTCCAGGAGCTCGAGTTTGTGTAGACAAAGCTTGGGAGATCAGCCAGTGATGCCATCTGCTCTGGGGTGCAGTGCCAGCTGCTGTGCTCTGCTGAGAAGCCCCTTCTCACAGCACCCACCCCTGCCCTCTGCCCCCAGCTGGGCACCCAAAAACAAGCACTGGCCAAGTCCTGCCTGCCAGCTCTGCTGCTCTGAACACACACAGCATGGAAAGCTCTCCTTTGGTGCTGTGCTTAAGGTCTGCAGTAAGCTTTGACTTGTCAAAATCAGCAGAAATGGAAAATATTTCTGTTATTGTGCATAGGAGGCCATGTTCTGATAGAGAACAGTCTACTTCTTAAGAGATTTTATTCAACTTTATAAAGCATGCTTGGAGACAAAAAGTGTAATAAAACCCCAGAGTCCTAGTACAATATCTAACACTACCTCTAAATGGATTTATTTGTTTGTTTGTTTATTTATTTATAAAAAGCAGGAGGAAGACCTTAATCTGTTTAAAACACAGAGCAGAGTCAGCTGTCAATTATGTAAGTAATATATGTATTTAATCTCCTTCTGTCTCCCTTTTCTTTTTATTTTCAGAAGTAATATCTTTTTCTTTTTTTTTGCAATTCATGCTGCCGACCTGCTCAGGCACAGGTCTCTATTTACAAGGCAGGTCCAACTAACAACAATCCTGCTTCCAGATCCATAACTCTTTTCCCAGAAGTGCTTAGATATGGGTTCAGGAAGCAGGCAATGAAATAAAAATAATGGCAGAAAAGTAACCGGAGTGATTTGGGGAAAAAAAAATCTACACTGAATGCTTAATAATCATCATCATCATCATCATCATCATCATCATCATCATCATAACAAAAGTAACGGTATTGATAATTTATTCTCCTGTCTCTCTCTGCTCCAAACCTGGGAATGTGTTTTTCAGCTCCATCAGGCAACTATTTCCTCTATGGAGAAGTCCAAAAGATTTCAAGTGGAGAATTGAATAGTTTTCCATAAGCTGCTAGAATCTACTACAAAATTATATCCTTTTTGCTGGAATGTTGGTGGGGTTTTTTTCTCAAATGTCGTAACAAGCTGGAGCTAAAGCTGACAGTGCTCTTCAGGGAGGGGTTTGAGATTCGTCCCCCTCTGACCCGCTCCTTTCAGCAGTGCTGGGAGCGGCCCCGGCGCTCCAGCCCCGCGCCCCGGGATTGATCTGCGGATTCCTCAGCGCCACCTGCTGCCACCGGGAAAGTCACAGCACGGAATACTTTTCATTAATTTTTGGGGGTTTTGGGGGTTTTTTTGGGGTTTGGGTTTGTTTTTTTTTTTTAATTATTATTTTTATTTTCAATTACTGCAGAGGAAGTGATTGCTGGGGAGCGCAGGAGCAAACCTGCCGGGCAGCAAAGCAGCAGGGTCTGAGTTCACAGCCCTGGGACTTGGATTTGTCAGCACTGCAGTGACACCTGGCCACTGATGCTCTCCCCAAGCACTCAGCACAGGGGGTTTCAGGCAGAGCCCAAGCAGCCAAGGGCCATCTCAGGTGTTAAATACCCACTGCTCCACACCGCATCTGCCCTGGGAGCTGTTTGTAGGAAGCAAGTAGAAGTGGAAAGGTTTATTTCTTTATCCACTTAAATTAGAAAGTGGGAGAACTGGGCAGAGGGCAGTGCTGACAGGCTTTGGGAAGCTACAGAGCAAATAGCTGGGTAACACAGGCATTATTTATATCTGAGATTCCCAGCTGGATAGGTATCCCAAACATCCCTGCCTGCCTATCACCACTGTATCCTGGGAATATACAGTCAACAACAGAACAACTTATCATGCCTTTTCCCTTGTAATAATCTCAGTAATTTACTGGGGCTGGATATTAAAATGTCTTTCCCTACTGCCAGGCATTTGCATACATCCATCAGCCAGCTTGTATACGTGGGATGGGAGATGATTTAATGCTGCCGAGGAGGCTTAAGATGTGGATAAATGTTTTTGTAAGGATTGTTAATATTGTCATGCTAAGATTTAGGAGGCCAAAGACTTGTCCTAGGCATAATGACTGGCTGAAGCAATCCTGGAAACATCCCTGTATAGGGAAGTTGTATTTAAGAAAGATTTTAGAAAACAATATCTAGTCACAATATCTAGCAGAATAGAGTTTCACTCTAATCATTTTAATCCAAATAAAAAATCAAGTTTCTTGAGTGAATTTTCACAATGCATCTGCAGTTTCAACCTCCAAGTATTACAAAGCTGAATATTTGCACGTCTGATCTGCCTGGACACTGGCCCAAATTAGCTTTGTGCATGCCCTGGAGCAGCTGTTCTGCATACAGGATGGCAAGAGGGAAGCCAGGAGTAGGAGTAGGAGTAGGAGGGTGCATACCTCGGGCTAGGACAGACATAAATTCAATAAGCATGGACAGTCTGTGGAAGTGGAAAACAAGTAGATTAATATTAATTACTGGCAATGATTTACATTTTGTGAAGAAATTACTTTTGCTGATATGGAGTTTCTCAACTACCATTTGAATACTCCTGGCTTCTTTTGGGGAAAAAGAGAAGTGCAAAATCTTGGTACATTAAAAAATGTCATTAACTTACCACTGTAGTTCCTCATCAAGAATATTTTTACTGATATAAGCCCTGAAAATTCAGGAAATCAACTGAAAGACAAAATCACACCCTCAGAATTTTGTGTTTTGCAGTCCCTGTGTGTACATCTCTTCCTGATGTCCCACATCTACTTGATCCTCCTTTCCAGCCCACTTTGCAGCCAGTCACAAGCACCCAAATCCAGCTGAATTTAGCTAAGACCTGGAATGTTTTCCTGGACTGAAGTGGTGTCAGTACCTGGAGGCTTTGAGAGAGGCAGCATCTTACTTGTGCATGATGCACTTGTTACAGAGATGTTTAATGCCTGGGAAATGCAAACAAGCTCTGGTGATTTGAGAGATGCTTGGCTGCTCTTAATGGGCTTTACCCAAGTCAGAGTTCTAGTTGTTTGTCCAAGGGGGATCCACAGCAGGGCCATGTTCATTAATTCAGTATTACAAGACAGAGCAAGAACAAAAGGAATATCTACAATTCTCTCCTGCACCCCACCAGAATTTCCCAGAAGAAATAACTACTGGCTTTACTAAACTGATTCTTATGCTAGTAACTAACAGACAGAATGTAAAGGAATCTGAGCCTCCTTGTCAATGAATTTAACATTATAAGCAGGCACTTTTTCAGTAAAATATTTACTTTTCCTACCTCTGCATGGAGAGGTATTTTGAATTAGAATAAGAGCCTGGTGCTTAAGCCACCTGTGCAGGTTCGTTTGCAGCATGAGAAGTGCAGTGACTCTCCTGCAGACACTCTGTGTGCTAGAGCTCAGCTGGGGCCACGGGGGCCCACGTTCTTTGCTTTTTCCTCTTAATCACTTGCCTTCTCTTCTCCAGGGCATTGCCCAGACATGTCAGGATTTAATTTCTTAACAGAGAGGAAGAGATTGTTTCGCTCGCAGAAGTGTGGAAACCAAACTCTTGCTGTGGAGGCTGGAGTTTCTGTTGGGATTAAAGGATCTTGGCCAATTCACCACAAAGATCTACTCTATTGCCTCTTGCTACTGTATGATTTTTGTCAGGAAGGATTCATGTTTCCAGTTGGCTTTGGCTTTGTGGATGTCTGTTGAACTAAAAGTATTTTTAACATGTCACTTTATCCACAGTCCAGTGTGACTCAATTTCCATTTCAAACACAGCTCAGATCTGACTAACCTTTTGCTTCTTCAACATTTTCAAGGAACTGTAAATTCCACTATTTAATTAATGGGTCAAAGAGGCTGAGCTGCCTTCATGCAAAATAGAACCTTACAGTGATTAATTAAAATTGCTCTCACTGTTCCAGCTTGGTAGATAGACTTGAGCGTGGCACATTCTGCTACAGAGTGCAAAACAAAGTGTGCTAAACTTAGAGAAGCAAAGGGAAATGTGATTATTACAAATGGAGGAGCAATTTTTGCAGTATGAAGAGACTGATTTTTAGAGGACACTTTCAAGAATCATGATGAACTTAAATTTGATCAGCCTTAATGTTCATTCCCTTATGCTGTGCTGGCAGATGTCTCTGGGTTCAGAGAGCTTTTACACACCATTTTACCCTTTTAGAAAGAGGAGGAACAAAAATACTATTTACATGAATTCTGCAGAGCAAAAGTGCATCATGCAGTCTCCTCTGGTTCTTATAAAAGCAGCCAAGTAATGAGAAGTAATTTCCAGAATAACACGTTTTGAGTATGCAGAAGGCAGCAAACAAATTAAACAATATTAATCTGAGATGCTATCAGACATATAAGGGAGAATTCTTTTGATTTGTTGGAGAGACAAAAGTCTTTCATTGCTTGCTTACTTTAGACCTCCTTTATGAAACTCCAAGCTATGGCATGACTGGAAAGAATACTGAAAACCTGAATTTGAGGAAGGACATGCTGATCTCTACTTGCTTTTCTTGGTCAGGTAATGTGTGTTTTGTTCTTTTTAATACAAAATTCAGCTTTTGGGGAGTGATAGCTTTGTAATTACAATCACAGTTTGGCTCATCCGTGTTTAAAGGACTTCAGGTTTTGCCTTGGTTCTCTCTCTGTGTCATAGCCATCATATACCAGTGCCTGAAGAAGCATAAATCTAAATGCATTACCTGTTTTCCTATCAAGATAAATTATCTGCTTTCTATCAAGATGGTCAGTTTACAACTGGGGGACCTAAGGCTGAAACCTCAGCAGATGCTTGGATGGAGAAATGAAGCTGGAATATTGTCCCAGTGATGTGGGTCTGGAAGTGACCTGAGGGACTCCCTCCCTGGGAATGTCACACCACTGTGCTCCCAGGGGCTCAGCACCCCTGCCAGGGCGTGGACAGGGGGCACAAGGTGCTGCAGTGGTGATGCCCACTGATGCTGCCCTTCCTTTCTGGGTGCCTCGTGCAGCTTCTCCTTTGGGACTGCAGCCAGCAAGGTGTATTACATGTTTTCTCCTGGTTAGTAGATGGCAAGTTCAGATCTTTCCACAGGTGTGGGACTGCACTGGTGATGGTTCTGTGTTGGTGTGATGAGGGGATGCCAACACAGCAGCTAGGAATGAGGGCAGCCAGCAAAATGGAATATTTGGAGTTATTCTCAGTTGAACAGACCTCTTATTTATTGTGTGGTTTAGTCTCTTGTGCCTTTCTTTCAGTAAAATACATCCATTTCATTCTTCAAAAACCTTCTCTAGCTCCCAATGAGAGGATTCCTCGGGAGAAACAGCGGGTGAAGTTCCGACAGTGGATAATATCAGTGATTTCCTTTGTGCATTTCAGAAGCCTCAGCTCAGCCTGTTTTCCTTCCTTCACACACACTCACACGTCCCGTGGCTCGCGGATCCGCCCCTCAGTTAAAAGTTTAAATGCTGATCAGCAGGCGTTGACTTTAATCACCACATAAAGGGCACTGAAACAGCTTTCCCGGTATGGATCCTGTACATGCTTTTGCCTTTCCACACTGCATTTAAATTCGGAATTAACCCCACAAACCCCCCTAATGTGAGATCCAGACCACACTAGCACTGCCATCTGCTAAAAGATCAGCAGTGCGACCCAAGGCATCAATGACAGCACGAGGAGGCACTGGGTTTGTGAATTGAATCCTCTTGCTGTGCCCAAGTTACATTTATTTTCCTTTGCTGCTGGATGCAGGGTGCTGAGGGCATCACTGGGTGCTGTCCTGGGTGGGTGCTGCCCTCAGCAACACAAACACAAAGCCTGGGGGCTGGTTCCCTGCAGCAGCCAGCAGTGATTTCCATGACAACCAGCAAGCTGATTACTCAATTACAGCCTTCCTTTTAAAAAGTGACATCAAGCCAAGGGGACAACACATCCTCAGCTTCCCATGGTGTTTGATTTTCAAAGCACTGAACTATGTTTAACTTTTTAATATACCTTGTGATTATGTTTGCCAACCTAGTTCTGGATCTCTCTTTTTTTTTAAATTGTTATTACCTTCATCATTGTTTTCTTCCAATTGTTCTTTGAAATGCCAAGAAAGTGAAAAGCTACTTAAAACACACAGTTTTTCTTGTTGCAGGAAGCATACAAATCCAACCAACACCCAGTGAAAAGCCTTACTGGCATGGGGGGACTGTGACAGATGCACTTTTAGGGGAGTGCTGGAGCCATGATCTGTTTTGCAAAATGAGCCAAACCTGTTACAAGAAACCTCAACAGATCTACCCATGCTGCAGTCTGTGAAACTGAGTTTTTTCTTCATGCTGTGCAAGCTTTTCATACCTAATGTGCTCCTGTAGGTACCAGCGTGCTGTTCTCAGAGCTGATGCATTTTTCATCCTTCTGCATGAGCAGAGATTATGGGATATTTTTCTGCAACTTAAGAAAGGGGAAAAGCTGAGCATACACTTGTGATACTGGCTTTCATTGCTTTGTTTAGATCAGTTCAGATTTATAACATCAGCTGTGCACAGACTGAGGAATTCCTTTGTTTTTTTTATAGGGATACAACTGCTGGTATAGCTCCTTGAGGGGCTGGTCAAGGTCTTCCTCATGGTGGACAAGAGAGAGCTGTCCAGTGACAAACCTCCTTTACCAAGCAAAATGGAAGAGCCAAGCTAAGCCAGGGAGGAAAATAGAAGCATGGAAATAGAAAGTTGCTTTGCTGATGGCCTTGCCTGTGTTCATTGGATCATAGAATAGTTTACATTGAAAAGGACACCCACAGGTCATCCCATCAAGCCCTCACTCAAAGCAGGGCCAACTTCAAGGTTAGATGTACTTTCAAAGTTAATAGATTTTTTCCAGCCAGGGAAAAAGACAGCTCAGGGCCCTTTATAGCCAACTCTGGAGTATTTCCACGGGCAGAAATAGCCCAGGCTCTCTGGGCCGCTCTTCCAGGGTTTAACACCCTCACTGCTCTCAGTCTGCTCTGTCTCACGTGTTCCCTGCACAGTGATGCTCTGTAGGTCTGCTGGAACAGATCATGGGAACATCTCTGAACTTCTCATGGCAGTTCCAGGATGAAGCTGTTTTCACATCTTCACTTCCAAACTGCATATCCAGCTTGAAGCGGCTCTTGGATTCTGGAGGAAGCTGCTCCAAAACAGCAATGTTATCTGAAGTGCTCACTCCTGGTTCAGGCCAAGAGAAAGAGGATTTTAAACCCAAAGCTTGTGAAGGACTGGGTGCTGCTTGTTCTGTCCTGAGGTAATCCTTGGGTCTGTTAGAAAAGTTTTTGCAAGTGGTTTTCCCTTCTCTTTGAAGGTGCCAAGGGGCTCTGGTTGTAAGGAGACTGTGTGACTCTGCAGAGACAGAATGGTAGGATGACTGAGACCTTTCCAGAAATTTCTTCACAATATTTCTCCTCTCTGAGTTTGGATCATCTCCCCAGACAAGAAAACAGCTGCTTCAACCCTCATGGCCTAAGACTGAGGATTCACTTATTATATCCTAAAGAGGAACCTCTTCACAGCTGTTTTCAATATTAATGCTCCAGGGAAAGAGAGAGCTGAAGATGTATTTGCTGAACAGTGGTATGGCAAGGCATCCCAAAATGTTGGTTTCTTACAATATTTATTTTCTCAGTATAGCTGATTAATCTTACAAGGGTTTCAGTTTTCTAAACTGCATCACTTTCCTTAATAAAGGAAGACAAAAACCTTCTTTCAAGCACTTTATTGGTACTTCTAGGAGCACACTCCCAAGCTGTAGCAGTTCCTAAATCACAGACTGTGAGGAGGTAGCAGAGCTTACCAAGACAAAGATCTTTGTTGTCCCCTTTTCCCTAAGCACTCACCACTGACCATTATCAGGCACAGGCTAAAATTAGCCTGTTTACAACCCATTTATCTGGTTTTGGGACAGCTAAGCAGAAGGTTTTCTGCAGGGGAAAACTGTGAGTTCCTCTTGTCTGTCAGAGTGGAAGAACCTTCCCCATCTCTCCCCACAGAGCAGAGCTTTATCCAAAGTCCAACCCATTCGATGAATCCCACAGAAGACAGATGGGTACATGAGCCTTTCTGATTTCCCCAGATACTCTTAAATTGATTTGTGTGGAGTATAAACAGCAACAACATGGTGAGGGGAACAGAAAACCACAGCAAATGAACTGTTTCTATGCATTTGCTCATGCCTTACCCCTCTCCAACATTTTTAAGCTAAACCACAGCCCTTCTCAGTGAAATGATTGACTAAAAAGTCAATAATAATTGACTGATTATTGCTGATTATTTCAGCATTATTTGCTTTGCAAACTGCCTGTGTTATTTCATTTCAAAGCTATGAAAACATGATCTGATTTTCCCACCCACGGGAAGGAGTAGCTGAAGATGAGGTTTTCCAGTCATGTCATTTCAGCACATGGTGGAGATGTCAGACTGAGCAGACGAGGGAGCTGCCCTGCCAGGCCTCTGGGGGAGAAGGTGCAGGGTGTGACTGGCACAGGTGTTGGTCAGGAAGGCAGGGACAAGCTCAGAACACCAAATTGCTGTTTGCTGCTCCTCACCTAATGAGTGAGCTTCCCAGCCAGGCACACTCCAGAAGGAGAGGTGGAAGGGATCACTGGAATATTACCTGAGCCATGCTACAGAGTGACAGTAGAAACAAATGGGGATTTCAAAAAGGTGACAGATCTACATGGGGTGGAGGTCCTTCACTGACTTTGGGGCCTTATAAGATGGGTAGGTGCATGAGCTGGGTGTCTAAATTATGGGATAAATGCAGGCAAATATAATCTTGGTATTTAAGACAGCTGTGATGAGCTGTACCTTGGCCCCTGGCCTTCTTTTCCTTAAAAAGTCACCGAGAACCAGAGCTGGGAAACCAAACCTCACTGATAAAGGACAAGTACATGTATGCTTTAAAGGGCAGGTATGTAACTAAGTTATGGGATCTGCAGGTGCCATCCTGTCTCCTCTCAGAGCCTCAGACACACAAAAGGACATTTTTTCAGAGCACAGGCAGGAAGCTAAAGAGAATTGTGGCTGGGATAGCTAAAATTCCATGTGATATTTTGAATCATTATATCTTGGGAGAACACTTTGTTTCAATTACTTGGGGACACGAAGTTGTTTCCTCTCTGTCACTCCTGCCTTTATCCCTTCCCTTCTCCACCCTCTTTGGTAGCTTCTTGCTGTGTGAAGGCATCAAATTAAACAGAGACATCGCTTCCCTTTCTCCCACCACTATTTATTTTGCAAATGGTAATGATGAATCACATAGGGGATCCATTTTCTGTGCAACAGGGTTGTGCTTTTGCAATTTTTCCCAGTACATCATTATTTTCTCTTGTGGTCATAAAGCCAGGCTTCTGAAGATGTCTCCTGGGGATGATCAACCAGGATGCTGGGTGAGATGAGCAACGGCCTCCATTTTCATTTATTCTCTCTAGGTTTTATTTTATTTATGTATTTGTATATTTTTGAGAACCTGGAGTTTAGACAGTTTAATGGACTGGAAAAATAATTGAGAGAAAGATCCAAATATCTTTTCCCCCCTCTAGGGACACACAAGCCATTTCACTGGAAATACAGAAAGTGGAGAAGTTTGCATTCTTTCCATTAGTGCTTTGGTTTTGTGGTAACCATTGTAAAGGCAGAACTCAAAGAGAGGAAGTGACTCCTGCTCTCACGTGTGACAGCCCTGGAGTGCAGTGGGACTTGTGTCAGGTAAAGCAGACAGGGATGCAGGAGACTGAGCAGCTTTGCAGAGCAGTGTCAGTGCAGCTGGAAGAGAGTGCTTGAATCTCCCAAACATGAGGCGTTGCTGCAGGGAGGGATCAGAAAAGAGCAACAGCAGCACAGGAGGGCCCACAAACATGGGTCAGCAGCTGCCACACAGCACAGCACTGAGCTTCACAAGACCTCAAAATAACTGAGAGAGACCTCAGTCTTTCTCTTGATTTTAACTTTCCATCCTCCTTCAAACCCCACCTCCCATTTCTTGATCCATGAGCTCAAACACATCCACAAGTCATTAAAATCCTCTCCTTGGTCTACTACAAATACTCTGCATTCTCTGCATTTCAGTCAGTCTCTGTGCCTCAGGATGTCCATTATAGGTTGGATTGGGATCGGGAGTCAGGCTGGGCTCTCCTGATTTTTTAAATGAAGCAGTCCTTGTGTCAGTGGCACTCAGGTGCTGAATTTCATTCCAGTCCGTTGGCTAGTGAAAGAACAAATTCTTTGGCATTTTTATTGAAATATGTTCAGTGCACTTTCAGACACTCACTGAAATTGAGATTTTTCTTTACCATGTAATTTATGATCAAGGGAACAGAGCCAATGACTAATTTATTTTACCAAATAAGTCTTTACTCTTTCCATTTATGTGCATGTAATATATGTTATCATTTCTATTTTAGAAGGGTGTGATTATTCTGTAGTGCTTTCCAGCATTTATGTCATCTTTGCTCTTCTCCACATGAAGAAAACACAGAACATCCACTTGAAGAATTCCTGTACCTCCAATTTCCCATCATTTTCCCTAATTCAGGTGATATCAAAACAAAGTTTAATCAGATCCCTGAAAATGGTAAGCCAGAAAATGCAGCCCTGTTTGGGGGTGTTGAGTTTCATTTTATAGCCTCGTTACAGCTATTGCCCTGACTATTAATTTGTTCTGTTTTGGGAGATTTTGCTTGCTGGTTAAACACATTATTAGCAGCAAATATCCTCTACAAACCTGGCACAACAATCCTGTCAGAGACAGCAGATACCAGGAGACACCAATGCTCTGACCTGTGTGATGCTCTGTGGGTCAGTTCCCTAAGCTGTGTGAATCAGGTGTCACTCAGAACCTCTTCAGTAGGGCCTCTGTAATTTCTGAAGCAAATGAAGAATCAGCATCAGCCACTCCTAATTAGCAGACTTTTCTCCTGGGATATGGCACAGAAAGGGTAGAGGAGAGAAAAGAGGGCTCATGCTCACCTGTTCAGTGGGAGCCTCAGAGAAGAATCTGTTCATTCTTTTGGGAGACCTGCATGTGAATGAGCCCCAGTTGTGCTGGGGGATGCACAGACACAGGATCTGTTGCAAGAGGAGCAATTAAAACATCAAGAGGACTTCAACAGGCTCTTACTTAAAGACATTCAGACCCCTGGAACTGGATGGATCTACAGCCATCAAAAGAAGGTCCTGCCTCCAGCAAGCATGAGGGTGGTGTTGCCATCAGTCTTGACTTTCCAGTGGTTTTAGTCTATTTTTTGTTACATTTTGAGAATACAAATAAAGATGGAGCAAAGGCGAGAGTTCTGCTTCTCTATCCAATACAGTTTTATATAGAAAGCTGAACAAGAACACTTAATCAAACTGCTCCACCTGTGTCAACACTTCTGATGGCTTGAGATGGCACCACTAATGCCTGGACATCCATCACGCCTCTGTGACAGCAAGGTACCCCAAGGAATAATTCAGGAGCCTTTTCCCAGGATATTGCTCAGTGTAAAGTCAGTATTTTAATGGCTTTTCCAATGGGAATATTGCTTATGACAGTTTCATGCAGCTGTAGTATTACTGCTATTTATCTTCAAACCCTCTGATGGTGCTGCGCCCTCATGTTGCCCTTTTATGCATTGGAATTCTTGGTCTCTACTTCCACTCTGTAGAATAGAGAGGGAGGAGAAGGTCAAATCCACAACCCTGGGGAGAATATCTTCACAAGCAACATTTAGAAACTGAGATGAGATGTTTTGGATGATGTCTTTGTACCCTGTACATATTTTCCACAGTGCTAGTCTGGCTACCATAGAGTGATCTAGATCCCAGACAATCTGATGCCTTGCTCAGAGTGTCAGCAGAGTGCCTTTGGCAGGACATTTGGGTTTAGCTCAACAGTTATTCAAGTACCTGGGAATCCATGTAATGTATTTTTTTTAGCTGTAGAAGTAGACTGAGTTTGTGAAGGTGTGAGTGCAGAGGTTGCTAAATCTCTTTAACTGATGTCAGTGTCTGGGAAGAGTGCTCAGCATCTGCTGCAAAACGTGCTCTTCAACAGTCTACCAATGTTTTGGGAACAAGGGGCTTATTTTAGTTCCTTTTGCTGTGTTTATATAGCCTTTGCAACAACTTACACAAGCATGAGAGTCCTTCCAGTGCTGAAATGTGTTCTCCACATTTGACAAAGTGTTCACTGTTTTCTCACTGTTTCTAGATTGTTCGTCTCAAGTGAAGGCTGATTTTCCAGTGATTCACTTCCAGCTTTTGAGAGTATATTTTCTGTCCATAGAGGTACTTCAGAGAGAAGTGAGGAAAAAAGGATTTTTAATGAAATAAATATACAATAAATATACCAGAACAATGCATTTTACAGCTATGCCCCCTGCCTTTCACCAGGAATATAATCACAAGATAACATAACAATAAGATACAGAATTTGAGATCTGCCTTTACAAAACTATGAGGAATTGGGCTGTTCCAGAAAACCTCATGATGTACTGGCATGAGATTCCTTCCTTGTGGTTCTTTCTGCTACTGATTTTTCCACAGATTCTTCTCGGTGGGTTCTACTAGAAATGCCAGTTCTTTTCAGTTTGAGGAGAAGGAGAAAAAAAGATGATTATAAATAAAGGGGGAGGGGAAAATAAGAAAATATTTAATCTTCCTTAATGATAACTTCATTATATCTTCTCATTACAGTAATTGCAGGTTTAAGTAATGATTTTCCCATTGTGCAAGCTCTGGAGAGGCTGGGAATTTAATAAACAGTTAGAATAATACCACACAATGAAGGCAAAAGGTGAAATTGCTACTTGGATGCATCTCTTTCAGCTAAACTGTGCAGGATCAAGGGGTCACTCAGCAGAGATAATTGTTAATGTGGCTCCGAGGGGCAGCCAGGCAGACAAACACCCCCGTGTTCCATTGGGTTGCCATTTGATTACAACTCCAGTCCTTGATTACACTTCAGAAATGATTAATTGATTAATACTCAGACACTCACCAAAATGGACAGTGAGGAGGGGACACCGAAGTGAGGACATTGCATTCACCTGCAGGTGACCTTTTTAACCAGGAGAGTTTTGTGGTTCTGTTGTGGTCCCGTTTAGGGTAATTTCATTAACGTCAGTACAGCAGGACGAGCTCAGGGCCCAGGTGTTGCACAGGGAATCAAATAACAGTTCATTGCTGGCTCTGCAAAAGGCTTGCTCCCACTGGAAGGCACTTAATCTCTCCCTCCTTTCATTCATCATCTGTAAAGTGATGGAGAAAGGTCGTTTTCTACAAATCCGCCTGGGCAAAGCTTCTTGCAGCACAGAATCCATACACAAGACAGATTTTAGGCTGAGAAGAGCCTTCTGAAAGTTTCAAATTCAGCAGCCAGTAATAATGCAGCTGTTGTTAAGATGTGAGGACCTAGAGATCTATTGTAACAGTATTGATTTACAGTTTTAAGACCAGGGAGCGCTATCAAGTCTGAAACTGCCTCAAAACATAGACACCAATTTAATTTCAGCAGCAACTGGCTGGCAAGAAGGATGTCGTTACCAAACAATTTGTTTAAACCAAACAACTTTCATACCTCTTTTTTTTTTTTTTTCCTGGCGCTTTTGTGTGGATTCCTGGAAGCATGAAAGCAAGCTAAGATGGATGATCATCGGGAGCAAGTATTCCATTACATTTCCCTTGCTTCTCTATATAAATATCATTACATAGTATTTCTTACTTTTTTTTGTACTATCTTTTAGTAGCCAACATTTGAAGTTTTAAACGTCTCTTAGCTTTTTTTAATTTATCAAAAATGTGAACTTCCATCACAGTATCTCTCATAGGTGTGGTTAGAGAATTTTCTGTCCCAAACACACCTAGCCCCAAATTGTTCTGTCTGATCACAATCAAAACCTTGTAACAAATAGCACAAATAGCTTACCTTACCCCTCTTTCTGAACTTGCTCAAGGAATCATTGCTATTTTACATAAATTACAGTTTAATATTAAAAAGCAATGCACTGAGGTTTAAATATTGTTCCCCCAGCTGGAAAAGTACATTTAATTTGCAGTGGGTAAAGGTCCGCTTACAATTAAATACTGAAACATTCATTAGGATGTTCTGGCTAGCAGATAATTCTGCCCAGTCGTGTTGAAAGAGCATCACTGTTATCAAGAGACAGATGCAGTCATCCCTTCTGTGTGGGGAGTTTAAAAAGAGACCCTTGATTAAATGGTGACTCACGAGAAAGCCTGGGGAGAAATCTTGAGGGTGATACAATCACCACAGAGAGTTTGGGTGCATAACAATAGGGTAGGCACAAAGCATCCCCCTCCCCGGGGAGAGCTGTATTCAAGGTGAAGCTTTTGCCTGTGCCCTGCTGCAAGGCAGCACCTTGGCAGGTTCGATGGATGACACACAGTGACAAAAATCTTTTAAATTCAACTTATGCTTTTACCTCTTCTTTCATCTCCGAGTCTTGGAACTTGCATTGTCTACAGTAGGGTGATTTCAGGACAAGTGAGAAGTAATTAGGTGTTTGGATACTAAAACCTGATTTATTACTGGCATTTCCGTGTACTGCAGGGCAATGTGTGGGTGTGCCAGGACATCCCAGGGAGTTGGTAGCTGAATCTAAGCAGTGCAGAGGGGGAACACATCTGGGAGTGGTAACACACACCTCTACCACCACCAACACCCTTCAGTCCCAGGCTGGGGAAAAGGGGAAAATTACCCAGGGAGTAAATCCTTCCGAGGCAGGTGTGGCTGGACATGAGGAGAGCCTGGAGGGGGAGATCTCTCAGCAAAACCTCTCCTGTTTAAAACAAAGGCCCTTTGCTCCAGGACTGATGACCAGGGCAGTCTCTTTCCTTCCAACACATCACACAGTCTAGGAGTTTGTGCTGCTGCTTTTTGCCTGCATCCAGTGCCTGCAGGTTTTCCAGCTTCTACTGCTCTAACTCAAATTCCCTTTTCAGCTGTGACTCATAAGCACTTTGCAGTAATTTTGTAGCACAAACCCTTAAAAAGATTAAAATCTTTGGAAAATCACCACCTAAAGTTGAATGAAGCTTTCAGCCACAAGCCTAGGGAGGGGATTACCCAGTAGTGTCTTCAGCTAGGAAGGTTCTTTGACCATGGGTATTTTTGATACACTTTATGTTAAAGAACTCTGAAAATCTTCTGAGCAGAAATTCAGGTATACACTTGATAGAAACTGGCACTCTGAACTTTTCTTTCAGGGATACTGATGTTCTTACTTAGAGAAGACTGTGTAGAAAATTAAAGCAAAAGTAATTTTCAACAGAGGATAAGAAACAATGAGGAATAAATCCAATTTGGTGACAATTGGTTGTTCAGTAGCTGAATGAGATCACAGCAGGTCTGTGCTTTATGGCCCTCTGGAAAGTTACACAGCCCAGTACCAACCACTCTGGATCAGGAGGAGATCTCATCTCAGTATAAGAAGGTTCTATGGGCTGGATCCTTCTCCCTTTGAACACAGGAACTGGCCCCTGTGCCATGCTGGCTGCAGAAGACATTTATTGGCATTGGTCATGTGGTTTTGGGAGGATGCAAGGAGCAAAGCCCATAGCAATGGAAAAGTAAAGAGTCTCCCCAGCACTGAGTGCAGAAGAGGAGAAATTATATTATTGTGGGGGCATGGTGCAGAGATGCCAGTTTTCAATGTTCAGCCTTGCTTTGGAAGCAACATGGATTATTCATTCTTCTTTTTCAGGACCCCAGATGGGTTTGTGTTTGTGGTGCTGCTCTGGTCAGTACACCCTCACCACTCCTCCCACACCTGGCCCAGGGGAATTTATAATGGGAGGAAAAAAAAGGCTTGAAATTGCAATATACACTTCTAACTTTGAGCAGTGAGTCCTTTGGGTGGGTTTGGGGAAACTCATCTCAGTGCCAACCCCAGGAGGATCCATTCAGCCCCATTTGTTTCTTTCCCTCCTAGTGAACCCTGCAGACAAGCACTCAGCAATTAGGGTGATTTTGTGCACTAATTACACCGTATTATTGTTATCTTTATGAAAAATAGACCTGCTGCAAGTCTAGAATCAGTATTCCTCCTACACTTCTGCTTAAGCTACTTTCCCTGCAGGCACTCTCTCTCTGCCTCACTCTCCTCGTCTCTCTGCCTTGCTGGTAGCTTTGTTTTAGACAGGAATGTTTTTCTCACACTCACTACTGAATGAGAACCTCTGCTTTTTGTGTCCTGTACTAAAAAGGAGAAATCTTCAGCAAAAATAGAGAGCAGCTGAGTGTGAGAGGACAGGTGCAAGCATTCCTGACAAAGCTACGGAATAAAAGGCAGGGAGGGGAGGAGAAAAAGATTGGCTGCTTTGCAAAGGATGCTCTCTGGAGAAGATTGTGCTACGTTGGCATGAGTGTGGATGTAAAAGACATCAGCATGGGAGAGGCAGAGGTAAAGGGATCTGTGTGTATTGGAATCTCTGGGGAGAAGGGGGAATTTCCTAATTCTGGAATTAGGAGATTAACTGGGCCTTACATTTCCAAGACTGTAGAGGTTTTAGTAGGAACAGAAATGCATTCCCTGATTCATGTCCCTGTGTATGGGGCTGCTCCTGTTCACTGATCCCAGGGAAAGCTCTCACCTGCAGCAGGCAGGTAAAGACCTGATGTCTCCACATGCCACAAACCCAACACCTCCAGGAGGTTTCAGGCTTGGTGCCCATTTCCCACAGCACGTGCCATGGGCCTAGCCAGGAGTCTCTGATGTGCCTCTTCTGTGCCCAAGCTATTGCACAAAAGTAAAAAAAAATCTTCTAAGTCTGGCTGGAGGGAATTTCTGGGTGGAAAGGAAAATGCCCAAGGAACCCAGACGCTCTGGTGTGGCTGTGCAGGATGGGCTAAGTCAGAGCATGTCTGGGTTCTCTGCCTGGCAGTGCAGCTGCACCTGACTTTTTGGACCAGCACAGAGCTGCTGAGCTACTGTGTTTGTTCATTGGCTCACCTCTAAACTTGGCAGCTCTCTGGATGTTAATAATTCTGGAATCTCAGTTGGATACAACTGTTCATTGCATAAGGTTATTTTTTCCACTCTCCAGATCCCGTTGTCACTTTTCAATATTTGAGGGGTGCTGCTTCTCTGTCTGAACCCCTGAGACCCCCCATGCTGCACATGTGTGAGTGACCCTTCCTGCTCAGTCCCTGCAAGCCTCAAACACAACTGAATCACTCAGAACAATTGCTCCTGCCTTTATCTTGAAGTGGTTTTGGTCTTGCAGAAGGGTTTGTGAATTCAGTGTCTCGCCCACTATTTTCAATCTATTTTAACTGATGCAATCACAGAGGTGGTCGGGGAAAGGAACCATCTTTTTCTGGACTGTGGTGTAGTGCTAAAGGCTTTGATTCTCCACAGAGCTCCAAAGAGCTACTTCCCCCTGAAAGACAGACCAAAAACAACTTCTGTCAACAAGAGAAGTTGAGCCATGAGACAATGATACATTCTTAAAAATTTACTTCTACAGGGATTTGCTTCTGCAACCCGGCTATCAGCAGTAGCTGGGCTGTAAAGTTAATGTGTAAAGCTAATTTATGTACATCTGGATGGGTTGGTCATCAGTTCTTGTATCTGCAAAATACTGCAGAACTGCTGCTGCTTTTGAAGGAATTCAGCCAAGAGGTTGGGAAGCTTTTGCCATTTTATCAGCCAAAATTCTGGTGTAACAATAGCTCTGTGCCTTTTCAAAACATATGTTAGGAAAGTTACTAACATCACTTCCATATTTCTCCCTTCCAATTAGTTTCCTCAATGTAAGTAAAAACCTGAGAAAAAACAACCTTTCCTAAAGGGATATCTGGGTACTTTTCAATACTATTCCAGAAGGAATCTGAGTAGCAAATGTTGTATTTTCTTTTCCAGATTTCAAATGCCCATCAAGCCTTTGAAAGGAGTATTATTTAGCTTGTTATTAATAATCCGGCTGTTAGCTTAGATTGCTAAATGAATCTGCAGAAAAATAATGTGTGTACTCCAGTTCCTCAATGTTTAGACTCATCCAAGCGTTTAAGAACTGTCAAACAAAATACACTGTATTCAAGGGAATATACATTCATTGAAAAATTAAATTAGGTACTGCAGCAAAGCCCCCCCGTTGCAGTGGAGAGGCATTTCATGCTAACAAATAACTACAGCACTATTATAACGAGACCTAGAGGCATGTGATTTCAACTCACTGCACATCTTTGCTCTCCGGGTGCCTGTAATTTTTTTTTTTCCCAGGCTGATGAAAGAGCAAATAGTGGTTGATGTGGACAGAGTTGTTCCCTTAAACAGTTTTAAAAGATTTGGTAGTATTTCAAAGGCTGTCTTCAGAGTGGTTTCCCTGACCCATACCTGTGCTTTCCTTTCCATCTACTTCTTCTGAAGCACAGAGAAGTTGATATGTCTTAGGGCCTCCAAACTTTTGTGCAGAAGGAGCAGAGGTTATAAAAGGTAATCATTAAACCCATTCTCTGCCAAGAAGTTTTGAGTTAGGAACCACAGACAAACCAATAGTCCAGTTAGTTTGTCTTTAAAAAGAGGGAGCTCTCTCCCTCTGTTTCCTGGCATGCTCCCCAGTTTTCACTTGGCTTTTTCATATCTTTGTGTTTCCCCAGCAGTCAGCAAAGCCTAGATAGCCTGTGCCATTGGACAAAAGGTAAAATCTCTATCTTACCTCCTTTGAGACTTGGACACAATTCCTGCTTTTTTTCTCCTTATAGAATGAGAAATAACTTCTCTTTACCCTTTAAAATATGGTGCCTTTGGAGGAACATTACCTCCTTTCTTGCCTGTATTTCAGATCATAAACCAAAGTTCCCAGGAAAGCCTAAAGGAAAAAAAAAAAAAGTCCAATTTATGGCCAGCCACAATTGTGCTTTCCAAGATGTGAATCTAACGTGGCACTGTTCACACTTACCTAATATCCAAGGCTTGGTTTTCCAGCTCTGGCTGAGCCCAGTGTAGCTACCCCTCTTGAAATGTGGGGTCTAGAAAAAGAAATAAATGCTGCTGTAACGGATGAGACAGCTTGTAAAAAACGTGGTATATTCAGCAATTCAGCCACTGAGCACCAGCTAAACAAATATTCATGTGGAAGCAAAAGTGTCCTGACGTGGGGTTGTGTACTTTTGCCATCCTAAATACTGTACAAATGTCTCTGTGGGAAGTATCAAAGATGCTTTATAGTACCAGACAGGTTATGAAGATGGTTCTTTACCCAGTTGGATATAGTGACTTATGTGTAAATGGAGGAGGTTGAAAAACAAACACTAAATAATTTATTCAAGGAATCTCTTAAGTTTTTTCCTGCAGCCCTTTTTAGATGAATGTCTGTGCACACAGGGATCGTTGTGCCTGGCTGTTGTCATGCAGTGAGAATCCAATGATGACATTTCAGAGCTCGATTGCTATTGATTCCAGGTCATTTAGGTCATTGGAAAACTTCCCCTTCCCCCCCAGTGGAATTGAGACCAAAGAGAAGAATCCCAAGATAGCACATGCACCCCCTGTGCAGAGAGAACTGTGAACATCCCAGGGCTGAAACTGGATTTACCAAGTATCAGTTTAAAGAGTCAGAAGTGATGGTGGGGATTTCACCTGTCTGGGCTATATCCCAGCTGTAAAAATACCAGGTTTCCTTCAGGAAACAGCATTCAGGAATGCTGTATGTGCATCTGTTTTATGGGCAAACCCTTTGTCCTGTAGCACTGTACAGGTGAGAGAAGCTCTCAGCAGGCAGGGGCTGTGTTTCCTGCACTGAATCCAAAACACATCTGGGCAGCACAGTCCTAGCCTGGCAGGAGGCTGGGTGCTGGCAGCAGCTATTTGTGCCTTAATGTTTGTCTGCATCAAGCTCTGACACAGGAGCAGCCAGTGTAGATCAGAGATGAACAAAATCAGGCTCTGCTGAGAATTCCCATCCCATCTATGTCAACAGCCAACCATATTATTTTAGGGACTCCTCTTTCTCTCTGGGGTGGGCAGGGTAATATTTCATAAATCAAGGCTTGGTCATCAAGTGAAATGCTCATTTCCAACCACACCATGCTGAGGCTGCCAGGCTGTGACTGAAATGGCACTCAAATAATGCCAAAGCAGCTGAGCTGCTGCAGTCCCTGACGGTGGGGCGTGGAAAGAGCCCGGCCCCTGAGGAGGATCAACCCCCAAAGCATGCTTAGTCTGTGCCCTGAGTGGTTCTGGAAAGGGTGACCTTGTTTACCTTTCCACCGCGGTGAACTGAGCTCCTCTGATAGAAGCCAGCCCAATCTGCAGCACTGCCAAAGCTTTTCTGTAACATTAGAACAAAAGAGACGAGCCAGCCACACTCTGTAGCCACCTAATTGAAAGTTTCTGAGCCTGTCGGGGCTGTGTTATCCCGGCTCTCTGGTGAAAACAGTATATTCCAAGTTTTCCCCCAATTATAGCTACGCGCAGCGCAGGCAGCAGCTCCTGCAGCCGGGCTCGGTCCTCCCACACACCCGCTCCTCGCTGGGTTGGTGCCTCAGGATGGAGTTGCCTGGCAACAAGACTCTGCATCTTTGGGAGACAAAAGCTATTATTTCTGTCACACAGATGTGCTAATGTGATTATTGACTGGAGCGGGGCACAAACACAAGACAGGTCAGATTCCTGATACTTGAAAATTTCCAGGCAAGAGGATTTTAAGGGAGGAAGGCAGAGAACCTGAGAGAAAGGCATCAAGGGGGAGGGAGAAGGCAGGGAGCTGCCAGGTACAGTGTGAGATAAGGTAAACCTGCTCATAGTTTTCCCGGTAAAACAGTTTAATCCAAATTTAAAAAGAATCAACAAAAAGAGTGGTTTGGTGTGTTTTAACTGATGAACTTTCACTGAGTCCCTCCTGGGTTCCTGCAGATGGGCTGGTGGCTGCACAGTGCTTGGGGGTACCGAGCCTTCTGCTCTGGAAAAGCTGGTGGTACAGCAACTGGGTGAGGAGAAGCTTCCAGGACCTTGCAGGTGCTCAGCGAGTTCCAACCTCCCTGGCTAAACACTGCTGACAGAGAAATGTTCCTTTCACCAGCTTCATGCTAATTTGGATCAAAACTAAATGGCAAAAAGAAAAACTTTTTTTTCCCCCTGCCACCTTTCTTTCAGTGTTTATAAGTCACTTTTTAAATAGAACCAACCAAAAATCTCCACTGTGAAAACCCCACTGTCCTTCCTCTGGGTATGAAGCTGGCTTGTGTAATGCCTTTCTCTGGGCAGGCCTGTGGGAAGAGCTGTGGCTTCCTCTTGCAGGAGGTGTGGGATGCTGGATGCAGTCGCTGTCCCTGGTTTGCAGCTCCGCGGAGCTCCAGCCCCCTCTGGCAGCGAGCGAAGCTGCTCGATGGCACAGCAGGGTAAAAGTGCTGCTCACACCTGCCCTGCTCGTGCTGCCCCTGCTCCTGTGGGTGGGGAGTGTTTTCATCTGTCTGAGAACAAGCTCTTGTTCATGGCTTTGCACATATTTGCACTCAGGTTAGCTTACATGAGGGCTAGGGCTGCTTGTCCTAAAAACAAGTGGCCTAGGGCTGAGGCCAGTGCATGAAAAAATTTAGGATTTTATTTAAACTTCTATGCAGATCAGTTTTGTTTTTCTAAACTAAAGAGTTTCCACAAAAATCCATCAGGCAAAATGGATTAATTTTACTGATGCAGAAGTCCCGACCCCGTAGCTGCACATTCCCAGTGAGTTGTGATGTTGACTGACTAACAGAGTCTGTTGTAGGCTACACACAGCTGAGGCTGCCCCTGCTCATTGCCTGGGTTCTCTCATCATTAGCACTTTTTAAATGAGCAGGTAATTGACAATGCAACCAAAGTACCCAAACAAGTATCGATGCAACGAGCAGGACTGGTTAAAAGTGAAAGTCATTATTCACATCGTGTTTGTGCTGTTCTGGTGGGTTAGGAGCCTTGCAGTGACGCTGCTGGTTTTGTTGCAGTTTCCCCTGCTTGCTGTTTTTCTGGCATAAGTTGTGCTGCTCAGAGAGATGAGGCATGACAGGAACCAAGGGAATTGCCCTCTCGGGGAAAAGGATGGCCCAGTGCTCTTTCCCCAGCAAAATGGAATTCTAATGTCCAGAGCGTGAAATGCACTTTTCTGCTCTCTTAAAATGTGAATTAACAGGAGAGAGGTCAAGGCAGGAGTAACAAATGTCCCCCAGTCCCCAGCTGAAACTTAAGTCACGCCTAGAGCAAAATGCTGATGGAGCGTGTGAAGTGTCTGTGTAGGGCAGATATTTCTTTTCCAGAGAAATCATCTCAAATGTGTGAGAAATAGGGACAGGTGAAAAAGTCTTTCTGGGGGAGGGGGGAAAGAGGAGATTCCAGTATTTGTCTCATTTCCAGAACGAAATTAAGACTAGACCTTTAAAAGAGCCTGTGAAAAACAAAATAAGGAGACCACAATGTAGTAGATTTCTGGGGTACTTTCGTTGGCTCCTATTTTGTTTTGACTTTCATTTCAATGTGGAATAACTTGAAAAGATGAAAATCTTCTCACTTTGTTGAAAAAAAAAAATAACTACAAAATGTTTTGCCTTGTCTTGAGCTGAAATATTTTTCTCCTGAATTTTCAGAGGGGCCTTCCAACCAAATGAAATTGTAAACATTTAGTTTATCCAGCCTGAAAGGTAAGCTTAAAAAGACCTCTTGAGCTCTGCATGTGTATGAGATACATATATGTGTGTGTATATATATATGAGTGCAGTAGTTGAATGGAAATGAGGTGTTTCTTAGTGTTACATCCTGAAAAGTACCCTGTATGGATGTCTCCAAATCTTAGAGAAAGGCAAAAAAATGATTTGCTGCTGTAACTAAATTTCTATTAAGGAGAGGGGGTTGGCGTTAATTTTTGCTTTTCCCCCACAGCTGTAACTGTGGCTTGAGTGCTAGGATGTGAAAGGACCTTCAGATCAGATATTGGGATTTTCAGTGGTGTGTGTTTCTGGGAGTGGTAGGTGAAGTGGAAAATAATGGAGGAGCTCAGTTAAAAATAAAAGAAAGCGGATTTTTTGATAAGTTAGAAATTGAAGGTTGGAGCCCTAAGAGGGAAGTTGAAAACATACCTGCCCTTAATGAAATATTTAAATAGAAGGATTGAACTCAAGACATGCTTCTATCCAGCAGTGAAAGAAGCTGAGAATCCCTGCTGAAGGGCTGCATCTGTTATGAAAATCATCTTCCAGCCATGGCTTCAGTCTCTTTTGCAGGAAATCAATTCCTTGGTGAAGCTACTTCTCACTTACAGTGTAAGATACAATAATAGACTAGGAGAAAAATGCATTTTTGGCACCTTTTGGCTTAACCTACTTGAAAATGAACTTCCCCAGCTTCCAAAATGAGCAAACTTCTCTGCAAGAAGGGTTGCAAGGGGAAGCCAATCTGTTTGTAGAGCAGTGATGAAGTGTGATAAATTCAGATCTCAAAATTTTTGGTTTATTATAAGGTTGTCACTCAGGCAAACTTCTCGTTCTCCTTAATAACCATGGTGCTTTGATGGGAATTGAGTCCAGGCCTCAGGATTTGTCCATATAGCTTAACAAATCCTCGCAAATATTGATTAAAACTGGAGTGAAGGTAGCAGGAGCAGCCAAAGCTGACTGCCTAATGCAGTGATTTATTACACAACGTGATGTTTTTCCTTTGGCTGGTGTGCACACAGGCTCCCAACACCAGCCCTGAATTAGAGGAATTATTCTGTTCAGCCACTCAACAAATTCTGACTGATGCAAATACTTCTCACTGAAGGAACTGAGTCACAATTTCACAAATAAACCTTTTTCCAGCTTTAATTGCTTAAAAAGAAAGAAAAAAAAAAAAAAAGGAACATTTGAACATTATTTCTACTGGCGCCATCTGGTGATTTCCCGGCAAGGGCTCAGGCTCCCCAGCCAAATGCCAGAGCCAGCAGCTCCTCCTCAATGTGTTCCTGTACGTGCTCCCCCAGAAGTTTCTGCCAGTCTGAAATACAGGGAGATAATTCCGGCTTTGTAACTATCCACTGACTGTGGAGAAATACAAGTGGAATTCGGTTCTGGGTCATTAGTCCTCTCCCTCCCCTACTTATCTCGGGATCTCAGTGCCTCTTCCTAAATCTGATGTATAAAGATCAGCACATCCCTTCCTGAGGGGCTGTGAACATTCTTGGCAATGTGAGCTGGAAAACAGCGGTGAGGAGAATGAATCCATTCCACTCCATACAGCAAAGCAGAGCCCAGCTCCCACTTTTCCAGACCCATGCTCTTGCTACCAGAGCATACTTGCTGTAATAATCTAATCTCTCCCACCATTAATTCTGCACCAGTTTCTCTGTTTTGTTAATAAAATCAAATGTCAGCCTTCTTGCTGTAAGGAGGATGGACTGAGAGACATCCTGCTTTTAAAGGAGCCAGAAGTGTTATGGCTTTTATTTCATGGAGGTACTGGGACAGCTGTACCTTTTCAGGTTCCCTCTGCTCTGCTCCAGGCAGAAAGTTTCCCTGCTCCCTCACTACCCAGGGAAGTTTGCAAAGAACTAAACAGAAAAGTTGATAACCTCTGTCCTTTTTACCTCAACACCCAGAGAAGTGGATGTTCAGGTAAGGAAGAGGCACAAACAGCAGTGATGGGGTAGAGGAGGCTCCTTTACATCCCCTGCAGGCTCACAGAATCAGGAATGCTATGGAAAAGGCAAGGATGCATGGAACTCACAGCTAGATGTTCTATCCTTACAGAATGGGAAGAATTTGGGCTCCCCCATGAATAACAGTGCAAAAAAAGCATTTATCCAAAAGGAAGAAAAGATGTCCCAATGAATGGTGACTTCATTGTCTCTTGAAATAAATAAAATCTTCCTTACTTGGACCAACAGAACATCCTACAGTGGAAGAGACCGAGGAGGGTGTAGACACATTGATGTAGGTTTTCCTTTGGGTCTCCTGCTGGGGGAGGTTCCCACTGGACCTGCTTTATGGCATCTCCACACTGGGACAAGGACAACCACCCCATGGGCAGGACTCCAGGAGCTGGGATGTGCACAGCACGTGCTCCAGGATGTCCCGTGGATCTTCTTCTCTAATTTCATCCCAGAGAAGCAAGTTGGAGGGAGGGAATTTTCAACAAGCTCATCAGCATAAAGAGATGCAATGTCTAGACACCTGCCTAGGATCAGTACAAAATTCAGGATGAGGAATTCAAGGAGAACTTGGCTCATAATAGAAATGTGGAGTCGCAGAAGTTCTGTGTGGATCTCAAGTGTAATTCAGCACATTTTGCCCTGCTGTGGCAGGCACCTTTCCTTGCAAGTGTGTAACTTGCATCTTCTCTGTTCTCTTGCCATGAGCTTCACTCCTACAAAACTTTTTTATTCCACCAAAGAAGAGACATAAAGCACAGCCAGGATGGTTTCAAAATCCCAAGGCTGATGTTACAAGATCAGCTGGTTTAGCAGTCACATCACAAGTACTTATTTATTTTGTGAAGGAATACAATGTGTTTGTACTGAATGCTGAAGCTTCGATTCTTCTATCATTTGTAGGAGGCTTTGTCACCAATAAATCTTTGTATCATTGCATGAGTGATGCTGGAGCCTCAGTAACCTTTCACAGCACAGTATCGACCACCAAAATAGCTTCATCCCAGGCAGCTTCCTATACTCTTAAGAAGCAAAACTAGTAAATGACAATATAGCTTCTAGTTTTGTGCTTTTTCAAGTTTTAAATATGTCCCAAAACCAGCTTTCTTTTGTAATTTAATTAGAAATATTAAATTTTTAAAAATGGTATCATTTAAGATAACTGGCAGTGTTTTTCAAAAGTGCATGGTAAGCTCCTTTTGGATACAGCGTGTAGAAAAACGATGGAAAAGATTCGTGTTGGTTCTTTTTTATTTTAATGACATGCAAATCATGGTTCCATTTTAGATACTTGGAAATAAGTTCTACAAGTGCTTGATTATGTTTAATAGGGGCTATGCAAGTCCTATCCGGAGGCTGGAATGCAAGCCATAATATGCAGAAGGAATGGAAAGACTGATATAGAAGCAGAAATTAAGATCTTCTTTAGTGCTTCGGCTTTCTTTGGTTTATTTAACCCTACTTATACAAAATGCAGTGCACTTGGGAAGCTTGTTTCTAGACAAGAAACCCTTTTGCTCTTCAGCAGGACAATTCATCTAAACTGGCTTACACGCATTTTGATAAATGCAGCCATTTTCACAGACACACATAAAAAGGGAAATGGAAAAGTACCGTGGTATTTAACACTCTTTAAAAAGTAATTCAATGTGCAAGTACTACTTCTCTTCTAAAAACATCTGTGACTTCAGGCTGTGGGTCACAGGTGTGTGTGTGTGTACAAGGACAGTCATGTGCAGTTAAACTCCATGAAACTCTGATGAACATTGTCCAGGACATTTGCAATACTGCATTTTCATGATGATCATCATCATTATCTTCCTCATCACAGGGAAATCATTGTTCCTAACTCACCAAAATGTGTTCTGACGCATTGGTTTGGTGATTAAGTGGGATTTTCAAGGGCAATCCAATCAGGCCTTACCAGGCAGAAGCCCATGGCAAGGGTCATTTACATAAGCATTTAATTAACACTTATATTACCAGCCATCTCTCTGGACTCTTTTGTCTCTGTTCCACAAACCAGCTCTACCGCTGAGTCTTGTGCTGCTGCAGCTGAACCCTTCTCACGTGTCAGCAGCTCTGCCAGCACCTCGCTCCAGAGCAGCAGTGATGCCATTGTCTTTAGTTCCACATCAGAACAAGCCCGAGGGGCAGAGCCCTGACCTCTGTTGCACAACGGAATTCTTGGATTTTCACCAGCCCTCTCTGTGGGGTCAGGATGATCCACCGCAGCACAACTTTCCTGCTAAGTGGGTGACATTCCTCTCAAGCCTTCTTTTACGGATTGAAAGACTGGCAGAACTTTAAAAAGTGGCAGTGCAGGTCTTTAACATGTCGCTGATGCAGTATCACCCCAAGGCAAAAGCATCCCTTCAGCTGTCATTCCCAGTGACCCCCAGCGTGCTGTTTGGGCAGGGATCTCACTGGTGAGTGCACCTCCGTGTAAGCCCAGGGCACACAGTAATTCAGTATTAAAAAGAGAAAATCTTCCTCAGTCCAGTCACTTTCGTTGTTTATGCTCACTTTCAGCCAGTAGCCTCCAAATGTTAATTCAAGAGAATGTTCTTCCCAAAAGGGATGGGAAGGCCATGAATAAATGCCCATTTGCTGTTTGCAGGGCTAAGCGGTATTTCCAAGGAGATCGTCCCGAAGCAGCGCAGGGATCAGTTAATTGCCCATCTTCTATAATAAAGCCACTCTCCTAATCTGGAGAGCAGCTCTGGGGGCCTCTGCAGTGTTCTGCCAGTGTTCTCCTTGGTCCTGGCGGGGTGTGGGGCAGAGAGGGAGCCCAGGCCGAGTGTTCAGCTGTGCCGTGTGAGGACCACATCCAATTTCACACAACAGCAGCCTGTAGAGCCTGCACAACTCAATGCCTGCCTGAGAAGCTCATTTACATTTTAAATGAACCTGCTGATGCCTTTGGGCAATCTTGATGGTTAATAGCTTAGCAGTAAAACATACCATTCTTTTCTCCCCTCTAAAATAAACAAACAAATACATCTAGGCATCAGAGCATCTCTTCTCTGGCTAGGTGCTTTATCTCTAGTATGAGGTCTGCATTTTAAAGGCATTCCTAGTGCTTTTAAGCACTTCTAAATCCCTAATATAGGCAGTGGCACTGGATCTTTTTCTTTCCTCATAAAAAACTAAAGGAAACAGCATCATACACACACACACACAAACAAAAAGCAACAACAACAACAAAAACAAAAAAAAAACAACTAAAAAAACTCTTTCGAAAAGATGTGGGACTCCTTATCATGATCTCCACAGAGGACAGCACCACACTGCCATCCTTTTGCACAGGCAATACAGTTCACTGTCACAGCACTTTCCTTAATACCTCAGTAATCCCTAGAGCTACTTAAAGTAAATTCCACTGGTAATGGGGAGATGAACTGACTGTTAGCAGGTTTCCCCTCCGTGCACCTTGGTTCTAAACAGGATCATTGTGATGGGGATTTGACTACAAACACCCATCAGCCACGTTAGGTGAGATGAGCAAGAGCAGCTTTTTGTGATTAAGCCTTCTCTGGGAGATGCCTTTGCTGATTTACAGTGATTGCCCAGACACTGAGCTGAAGGTATTTCTGTTTGCTGCTCATCCTTGCTGCAGTTACGTTTTTAGATAGCACTCATCCATCTTCCACTGGCCAAGTTTTCACCCTGTAGCTTCTCTCCACAGCCTGTATCCTGTTTCTGATTTGCTGCCATTCCTTTCAAGGACATTTGTGTTGCAGATGAGTCTTAGGACAAATAAGCATCCAGCTACCTTCTGCTTCTCAATGTAGTGGCCGTGACCAGGAGGGATTGCAGAACTGCTGGGTGAAGATAATAGAAAATTTCACATTTTGCTGTTAGTCCAACACTCACAGCAAACTGGAGAATTATTTTGTGAATAAATGATTATAGATACACATATAGCTATGGCTGGTCAGGTGATGGCAGCTATACATCTTAAAAAGTGCCTCCAACTCCCTCAGGCATGATGCAGGTTTAGGAGCATAACACAGATCACCTGTGGGCAGATTGAACAGTACCAGATGATGGAGAAAGAATTAAAGGAAATTGTGATGTTTCCTCTGGGAGCCACAAGAGCAAGTCGCACAGCCCTCCAGAGAATTAGATGATAAACAGGAAAAGGGGATCCCAGCTTGCCAGATGGGTTACATGTTTCCTTTGCAGGTCCCCCCCGAGGCTGATCCCATCCCTTGAGCCAGCTCTTTGGAAACCTGCTGCCATAAATGCCTCCCTCCAAGCATCTGAGGGTGAAGGAAGCACTCTGAAAGATGCTGTTCCAAGCCCCCTGTGCTGCACTCAAGTGATTTCTCTAGCGTTTAGCACTCTGGAAGGCAAATGTCAGCACACTGCCTTCTCCAACAGCCCCTGCAGAAGACTGAGCTGACAGCCCTTCAAGCTTGTCCACAGAGCACATGCGAGCAAGTGTTGTGCCTTATGGCAGAGACACCTTTGCTGTGTGCTGCTGAAACAAGAGGCTTTGCTCAGGCTGCGTGGCAGGAAAGCGAGTGGGAAAACGCTGGCTTCCGTTTCACCCAAGCCTCCCACGGCAGATGGGTCGGAGGTTTTAGTAAAAACCTCATCTGAGCAGGTGAGCTAAATGTTTGAGACCACATAAGCGCTGATTGGAGGGCCCTTGGGTGTGTCCCCATGCTAACGTGTCAACTTTGCAAAAGCAAGGAATGCGAGGTTGCTGTAGTGACAGAAGAGGCGAGAGAGAAGTCAGGGGAGGGTAAGGAAAGGCTTTGAAAGGGTAAAGCTCAAACCCACCTCTTGGCTTCTGGCTTTCTGTGGAGATGGGCTGAAACAGAATGGGAGATCAGATGCAGATTTAAGAGGGTAAAATTGGTGATACAGCCAAATAGAGGTTGATAAGAGGCAAGGACTGGTGGAAAGTAGATGTGAGACCTGTAAGGAGGGGGGTTTACAAGAGACCTGTCTCCAGAGAGTCTTGCAACTTATTTTCCCCCAAAATATATTTCTTAGTGGAGATGCCAGATTGGGAACAGCACAAGGAGCCCAGAATGTGCTAGCCTTGAAAACCAGCTTTAGCAAGAGAAGGAGGAAATAGTCTGTTTGTTTACTGGAAAGCTCTCCCAGGGCAGCAACAATCTGCAGTATTGATTGGGAATAAAGGGAACACATAAAATGGGTATTAATTTGTAAAACAAGCTTACATATTTTGCAAGAATATAACATGGCACAGTTACCTGTAGCTGGTTCTTTGTGGTTTAGGAGTGGCTCCCGTGTCCCCCTGCACTGCCTGCACTGTGCTCTCCCCAAACTCCTCAGATTCACCAGCAGGGACTGCCCAGGCAAGACCACAATTCTGGATTTTTTCCAGTTACTACCGATCTGTAGAAGCTGCAGCATATCCACCCACAGTGTGAGGATGGTATGGCACTGGGATCCAGGCAGGAGTGTTTGTGTGGGCAGATGATGAGAGGACAGAGAACAACCTATTAGTCACCCACAAACGAGAGTTTCTGATGGGATGTGATCTGAGAAAACAAAATCCTTGAGGAAGTGACGGAATATCAAAATTGAACATTGGGATGAAAGGTTATAAGCCATTTTTCTTTGATGCTTTTTCCTCCATGGGACAGAAACAAATGGTTCAAAGTCCCCTATGAAGTCATCAGTTAAAGACAGAAGAAACACATCAGGATGGAATTAGACCTCATGGGCCAAAACTCGGTGTTCAGCTGAGAATTGTAAACTAACAGCAACATTCAGTCCTGGAATCTGAGTCCTCGCTTAGGCAAGAAACCAAAAATAGGATCACAGAGAGGCTGGGTCAGCGCATCCACTGGCAAGCAACTCTTGGGGCAAAATAAAGAGCACTTGACTGGATCATTGCACTTGGGATTCAGTTGGAGGGAGACCTCTGGTAACTTCTCCCCCTAAAACCCACAACCTCTCCCTTTTTCCCTGGGGCCTGCAGAGCTGGTGTCCCTTTTCTGCAAGGAAAGTTTTCTTCCTCAATTCTCCCTTTCTCTCCCAATTCATTTTTTGATCAGGAAAGTGGCAATTGGAGGAGATGTTCATCTCAGCTGCAGAAATGTTCCTGACAGTGTAGTATCACATGCATTTGTCAGTCCTGCTCCCAGTAGCTAAAGCAAAGAGGCTCCATCACTTTTGCTATGGCAACCACTCCATGCACTTCAGTTAAACTTCGCTTAACTTATTTCCACTTGGTGATATTCAGATGAAATTGTCCTTCCCATGGTCAAAAAGACTGCAACAACCACTCTGAATTCTACCTGTATGGACAGAAATCGAAGGCTCAGCCAGCCCAGCCACTTTGACAGTGCAAACTGCCTAGATTAAAACATCTGCAGTGTCTCTACCTAGGCAAATAAATCCAAATTAATTCAATCTTACAGAGGAAAGTTTGTTTATTCATTAAACAGAGTAAAATGGTGAGTCAATTTGTAGACACTTGGGCTGGTATCAGCCTTCTGACACTGCAGTGTGAAACCGGCAGCCCACGTTCAGAGAAAGCTAAAAAATCTCACTCTTCCATCTTCCAGACAAACAAAGAAGGAAGGAATCAATTTTAAGGTATCTCTTTCTTTTTTTTGGGGGGGGATGAGTCATCAAGGAACCTTCTTCAGAGTTCACCTTCTCCATCCCACTTCTGGAGGAGTCTCTTTCCAAATTTCTGAAGATAAGTAACTCTTCCTGAAGATAAGTAACTCTTCCTGTACTCCTGTGTCAACCCCCTCCTCCCTGCCTGTGCTGGCCCTGTGATCTGTCTTTTTGCAAGATATTCCTTATCAGGGAATGACTAATGGCACAGTGATGGCAACTGGAAAATATCCCCAAACCTCGTTATCATTGTCTTAGATGTCATCCCAAATTCAATGTGATCCTTTGGAGCCATTTTATGAAGAGGAGCACGTAAACTTATCCTGCCACTGGTGAAACAGGAAAGAAATTTAGGAACCATTAGCCTTTGAGGCACAAACTAAAAGTAGTGGCATTTCTGTTAATTCCCTTCGAGTCATTGCATTTACTTCCTGCTTTGTTGTTATTTAATCTGTTTGACTATTTATATATTTGAATGTCACAGGTTTGAATCTGATCCAAATCACTTCCCAATAAATCATGAGTAACCTTGGGGAAATTAGAGGTGTGCTGGGGAGTTCAGATGAAATCATAATTTCCAAAAGCTTTCTCCCCAGTGAAATTTCTCTCCCCCAGAGGATCTGGGCAATGCATGCAGGCAGTTTAAAGCCTAGGGATTAGACTCTTTGCCATGTCCCAATCCAGTTTGTTTTACTCTTCCAGCTTGTCATATTACCAGTCCACTCCTGCACGGAATTTTACCTGGTGGTAAATAGATTTGCCTGGAGTTGCAGATTGCTTTACAGCCCAGATATTTGCAAACCTCAGGATATTTGTAAACAGAGAAACAAAGCAAGGGGTAACTGTATGTATATAGACATATACATATGCAAATCTTTTCTGCAACTTTGCTCACACCTTCAATTGCACAGGTTTAATATTGGCGGCTGCTGCTGAGATATTGAGATTCAGTGGCTTCAAGTCCTTAAGCAACAACTCTGAGTTGTGCAGAAACCATTGGTGACAGGACTACTTTGTGCAGGTGCTGGTGCAGTTTCCTTCCGCATGCCTTTGCCGGTTCTGAAGGGCTCCTGGTACTCCAGCTCTGCGTTCCAAGCAGACAGAGTGTCACCTAGAGGAGAAAGCATGGCCATGCACACCGAGATACAAAGGGAATACATTTTTTAGGGGAATAAATGTCCCGAATGAACCCAGTGCCCGTACTGATGCAGTTTTCCCTTCCTCATTATCTTTCTGGGATGTGTGTGTGCGTGGGCACAGGGCATGACATGAAGGTCTCTTGGGAAACTCCTTTGTGATAAACCATAAAGAATATCTCACTGATTTGGGTCATTTATGTCTTTCTATTATCTCCTCCTTATTTCCCTTCTCAAGAGCACGGTGGGCTAACAATAACTTTTGATACTTCAGTGCTCAGTTTGAAATGTAGAAATAGCTCAGATAGGGAATTATTCCTTTGTAATTGGAGACAAGAGCTAGCAGGAGCCAGAAGGAGGATGATTGGCTTGCATTCACATTCTCCTTCTAAAGGCCCTGCTGTTTCTTTGCTTCTACTGTACAGGAAGCAGACAAGCTGTTATTTCTCGTTGTTGAGTACAATAGGGCTTGGAAGAAATGTGTTGGGTTAATATTAACTGCCTGTATTGAAAATCTTGGCAGACTTAACTCAGTCCTGTACCTTTGCAAGATGTGATAGATAAATGAATTATTGAGCAGTTCACTGCATGGGAGGTATTTCAGTCCTGCTGTAGAATAAAAGATCTTTCCTCCCTGGGCATTTCAGAGCATCGTGCTGGTTTTGGCCAAAGTTTCCTTGTGCGTGTCCCTGCTGTGCAGCCTCTCCTACTTTTGGAGAGCTGGTATAATTTGTCCTCACAGATGGATATATTTATTTTATAAAGCACCCAGACAACTCACTGGCATTTCTACTTCTTAATGATAGGCATTAGGAGAACATTAAACATAGTGGTCCTGGGGTTAGTCGCTTGATTGCGTGTTAGGATTTCATGCCGTGTGGGAGGGGGAAATGAGGAGTAACAATAATGCAGCTTCAAAATATGCTCTTCAGTGAAAGTAAGAGCAGTTCCAAAAAGGCTCTCGTGTGGGAGAGGCATTGACACAAGCCTGGCAGGAAAGGTGATCACAGTCCAAAGTGAATTGTTCCCAGGTCTTGGAAGAGAAACATCCATGAGCAGGGATAACCTTGCAGGAGTGAATTCTTCCCCAAGAAATGCAGATGACAAACTCATTTGGAGAGTATTTCTTGAGATTAAATCAGCTGCCTGCAGGCTTTGGAAACAGCATGTTATTTAGATATTACCTCATGGGAAAAGGGGTTTAAGACACCTTTTGTTTAAAAGTATTTGCTTCAACCAAGACCAGTAATTATAATCAGAGGACGTGCTAGGATCACGTACAAAGGTCACAGGAACCCCACTTAGTTTAAGAAAAATAAATGTACCACTGGTACAGAGAAAACTGAAAAATAACAGAGGATAACCCTGATAAAAACATTCCATTCAAGTGCCAGTTTCAGACGTTCTGGGTTACAGAGTTTCAGGATCACCATTAGGGGACAAGGAAGGTCTTGAATCTACATGAGAGGAGAAATAGCAAGTCTAATTTTCCTGCTTCCCATTAATAGAGAGCAAGTCTCAGTTCTTCATACCACTAGATCTCATCTCTGCCAGCTACCTGCTCTTGGCAGGCATTGAAGTCATGGCATAAGTGTTCTGCTCTATAGCAGCACATATGAGTAACTCAACAAAAAACCCTCAATTCTTACAAGATGACAGGGCATTTTTTAATTTCTTTTTCCTATTAGAAGCCACAGAGAGCTCTTAAAGGTTAGGTTTGGCTCAGCAAGCATGAGTTCTTGCAAAGAAGCACCTCACTTGTTAGCTGACACAAGAACAACTCCAATTTAAATTTAGAGGACGTGAGTAAGAGGTCGTATAGGCATTTCTTTGGCAAACAGAGCTATTAATCATTGTATTTATTGTAAGATTAGACACAAGGCTGAGATGTGCTGAACAAGAGCTGATCACTTGCAACTTCAGTTTATGTGAGGGGCAGTTTGCAGGATTTCGTGCCACTCTGGATTGGCTCTTAAGTCTTAAACTAAGACTGTTTTAGAAGGCTGCAATGAGTCATTTTGAAGATAATTTGATGATTGGTTCCTGATCTGGGAGTTTGTTTGCCCAGACACTACTTGTGCTCACTCTGTAGTTGGTGGGATAAGTCACCTGCAGCATAATATTTAGTCTCCATGAGAACAGCAGACCTGACTTGCAGATGTCTTTTACATCTGGTACATCAGTTCATTTTAATTCAGAATACTCTACCCACCCAGCTGTCCCTATCCTGATGACTTGGAAGAGTCACTCTGTGTAGGCCATAAAATCATAATTATGCAGGTGATTTCTGAGCACTTGTGTGCAGTGGGCTACATGCAAACTTGGTGGTATTTTATTATCTGGGACTTTTGTGCTGTAATGGTTCAGATAAAAGTAGATACCTGCAGAAGAATTGGGGTGAATTGATTCAGATCTTCATACTCAGAAACATCTGACTGGGATAGACATGAGTTTGTTAATAAGAGCTCAGGAAGGTTCTTCAGTTGTTATCATGGCAGGGGAGTACACAGGTATTTTATGATCATTTGTGATCATATTCCCAGACTGGAGTGTTCCTGTAGGTTAATAGGTACAGGAAACCCATAATTCCTTACTCATAGCAAGCTAATTGATAGTGGGTTGGGGACTGTGCTTAACATATGACAAACCTCACATTTTGGGAAAGGGAGAAAAGCAAAGAGCAATCCTATTAAGTCTTGTCCTCCACTAACACCGGACATTCTGCACATCAAATCCTCTGCTTGTGTGTTAATCACTCCACTCATTAAGCAGCGGAAGCTGATTAAGCAAAAGTCACTCAGAGGGTCTGATGATGGAGGCTCTGTTAAGTTCCAAAGCAGATCAAATTAGATGGCTGGATAAGTATTTGCATACATTAACATTAACTAGCCCTTTCTTTTGTAAAGATCCAGGTAATACCTTTCTGGGTGAAGCATCAGGATTTTAATCATATTCTCTCATGATTAGTTCACTTATGTTTCTAATATTGCAGGTCTATATCTACAAACTAAGAGATGATACCTCATTAAAAAATCATGAATAAATACATGTTAGGTAGCTGTAAAGATTGATAGGAAGGTTGTCCCTTTTAAATCAACATGCATGGAACAGTTACAGCTACATTTTGTGTTGCTTTAGATTCAGGAGTCATTGAGATCTAAATCCCCAATGACCTAGAGATTAGATGTGCTCAGTGTCCCGAGCCACCCAGACCCTCTGTCATCTGTGTGATGTATTAATGTCACTGCTGTTGTGTTTCAGAGCAGGGGTTATCCAACCTTGCAGTGTCATTTCAAGTTCCAGCATTATGAAAACCCGTGGTGGCAGTTCAGGTGCAGGTAGGTAACCACATACAGAAGAACTATTTGTACTATTTCCCAGTGCTTCCTGTGCTGCTTCTGACACACTGGACATTCAGGGATCCTGCTGAAATCTGTGGAAGCTGCATGTCTTCTGCCCCTTGTACAGGAAAGGAGGTGCTTCTGGCACTTCCATCACAGACCACTCACCTGTGAGTGATTGTGGGAGGAACACCTCCCACCTTCACACCCATCAGGAATGGGAGTTTCTGCTCTGGACTGCTCACAGGCAAATAAATAGGAAGCACTAAGCAAGAAAACTTCTTTCATTACTTCCAGTATGAGAATATCTGTGTGTAATTATGGTCAGAATGTGTCACCCTTGCCACTATATCCATAGTAACAGATCTGTATTGTCCTGTGAGCAGCAGCGAGTTCCCACAGGTTGCAAGATTTTTAAAAAATAACAGCAAAAGAAGTGACAAAACGCAGCTGTTGGCAGGTACAGGCAGCAAAGTAGGGGGGAAAAGGAGAGCAGCCATAAAACTTTATCATTCCTTTCCTGCAGAATAAATTCAAATGCACTCTCCCCTATCAGTTTTAGGCAGACAGATGACAGATGCCTGCAGACTAGAAAGGCTCGATAATATTGCATTATTATTATGACTCCTTTAGAGAGGATAACATTTCAGCTACTACAATGACTTGCTTTGTGCTGGCTCATTGTTAACGACCTACTTTATCACCATCAGTAACCTGAATAGCAAAGCTCTCTCTGGATATGGTAATCGAGAATCGATTTGCAGCTGGAGCTAAGCCTGGCTGCCACTTTGGAGTCTCAGTTGGCTGGAGATGAGGAGTGGCTTCCAACCTGCTCATTTTTCTTTCCCCTTTAAAAGCTGGTTAGGAACAGACCAGTATCACCTCCCTGGTACATACCTGAGTCTCTCATACTGCAAAAGAAGCCGATGTCATGCTTCTGGGATGAAACCTTATGAAAAGTCCTGGTCTGTCAGGATTTGCTGTCAGACTGCAAGTAGTTGATTCAGCCAGTAACTCCTGACTGGTATAAAGAGCTGAGAAAACATCTTCCTGGGAGAAAAAATCCTTTTGCATCATTACTCAAAGACTAAATATTCCTGTGGGTGGGCTAATTGCTGGGCCCATCAGAGTTCAGGTTCTTTGGCCATGGTGCACATGAAGCATCACAAACTACTTCCTTATGCTGATGATATTATTCTTTTAACACACAAATATTTTTTTCCTCAGTAGTAGGAATAGGTCTCAGCACTGAGCCTCTGTCACTGCATTTTAAGCACAGCAATCAATAATCAGAAAACCTTACAGACTTATCACATAACTAAATTGAAAACCTAGGAGTGGTTCTGAATTCAGGTTTGAGCTGTCTCCAGTTTACTGTATCACTTGTGTTAAGAAAGTGAGGCTGGTTACCTTGTGCCTTCAAAGAGAAACAGAAGTTCCAGATGTCTGTTTTTCTACAATAGGAGGTGTGCTTTGAAGTCTGCATGTCCCAATCTCAAACCTGACAGATAATCTCCAAAGCAGTGTGTTACAATAAATGTAGTCTTTATTCTTGTCCCCAAACACCCTCTAAATTCACGTCCTCTGAATACTCAGGATGTCAAGAGATTCTTTAATTCACTTCCCTGCCCTTGGACACAGATCCATTCTTCTGAACAGAGGTTGCAAAGTTCCCCAGTTTGATGTCACTGAACACCTCCAGGGTTCTGCTCAAAGAATCAGTGAGAAGAGGTGCTTTCTAGTTTATTTTTGTGTGAATTATTGGGTTCTTCTGAAATGGACAGAAAGTACCATCTCAGGAGCCTCCTGTCCTTATAAAGATCAGAGAGCGTGACAGTAGTTTCTACAGCAATAGGGTGAAAGAGCTTGGATTACCTCTTAGGGCACTGAGAATATGATCTGAACCTTAACATAACACAGCTGAAATTCCTCCCATTCTGCAAAAGAAGGAAAGATGTTGCTACCTAGTGGTGACTCACTGTCCTATGAAATATTGTCCCACCACTGTCAACAGGACCAGGGCATGACAAGCCACAAAAAGCTCAGTTGGTTCTGGATACAACAGAAATCCTTCCACCTCTGGGGGGCTGGAGGAGAGGAGGCACAGTTTGAGCTGCACCAGTTGGTCCCTCAAGTCTTTGTTTACTTTGTCACTTGATAGAACCCTTCCAAAGCACCAAGGAAAGAGAAAGTCATCGCTCATAATTGCTCATTATGAATTGTTACAGCTCCTTGAGTCCAGTCAGAGTCTGTGAGCCAGTCTTTCAGCATTGACATTATGAGATGTATTTATTCCATATTAATTAGTGCACACATTTGGGATTACTGAGCATCTTCGTCTTGGGATATTACACTTCCAGAGAAGCTGCTCACCTCAGGATAAGATATCCCCCAGTAAGCAGATTCCCACTGGGCAAAGCTCATTAATTAATCAAAAGCTCTGGATTAGCATTTTGAAGCCAGGCATGGAAGTGACCAGCTAGGAGTAGCTGAATAAAAATTAAACCCGACTGCCTCATGACAGCAGCACACAGCTGCACTCTCTGCATTTCCTTTCTGACTTCTCCATTTCTCTGTGAGGATATTCAGCTTCAGCAGAATCTGTCAGGTATTCTTTCATTTCCTTCAGAAAGTCCTGGTAGTGCCTGTAAGAAAAGGGGGGAGAGGGGGAATTTGGCAACACAAGGAAATGACAGTGCCAGAGATGGCTGGAAAACACTGTCAGTCTTAAGACACTCTCAGCCTGGAGGCTTCAAGAAGATTTTAAGCTCCTTAATGGGAGCAGTCTTATAGAGGGTGATATTATGGAAGTGTTTACAGGGAGAAAAGCTTTCTGTCACAGAGAACTTATATAATGCTGACTCAGCTTGTCTGATGGGTGGGACAAAGGGAAGGTTGGCAGCCAAATGGACCAGCTGCAAACCACAGGGCCCTGGTGAGGACCTGCCGAGTGCTGGTCAGCAGCAGGTGATGGAGGATTTACAGATGCTGATCACAAAGAAAGTTTTAGATCTTGGCAGTTCTATGTAGGCACAAAAATATTTACTGTACTGTTCTGTCTGCAGCAGAGTGATGAAGCCTCAGCCTTGGTTTAGGAAGGTGAGTGTCCCACTGCAGTCAGTGGAGAGAAGTTCAGCCCTTGCTGAGCCTTCTTGCACTGGCCAAAGTGAAGTTTTATACACATTCCCCAGTGTAATCTCATATTCTTATGGATTGGCCTCTTTAGATGACTGCTGAGAGAAGGCAGCAGTCGCCTTCTGCTTGTCTGTACTCCAGTTTTTATAGAAGGAAAATTTGGAAGTTTCAGGGGTTTCAGACAGACTCATTCCTTTTGTCCCTCGTCTTGGAATCTCAGCTTTCATGACCACAGGTGGAAGGTGCAAATTTCTCTGTGAGGCCCTGGTAATCATGTCTGCATCAGCCAAATGAACACCGTTCCTGTTGAGCCCGTGAGCATGACCTGGCTTCTTGAACTGCAAGCAAACATCTCCAGTGCTGATTTAAGGGTTCTTGTTATGACTCTTGCCTCTGCTGAAGGCAGTGCCTGACATGCCCTGTTTCAGCACCTCAACCAAGAGAAAATCTCACATCAGACAGATGTGTAATACAGTCAAACCTCAAAACTGACTGAGCTGCTGCCTAATGAGTTTTCAGTTTAAGCAGACATGACAGATTAAGGGTAGGAAAAAGACTGCTTTTCCTCCTATATCCCTCTCTTCATTCTGTCAGACAGAAAAAAGAAAACCTCGACTGACCTAGAACCCCATCAGGTTTAATATTGGGCTGAGGGAGATGAGGACCTTGGTGTCAGCCGTGGCTTCTGTGACCAGGGCCAGCAGCTGGCCCAGGTTGGGATGTCCTCTAGTGGAGCTGCGGGAAAGAAACTCAGCTTTCTGGAAAGAAGCTGATAATAGCTTCCCTAAGCATTGCTTTGGCTTCCTGCAGAGAGAAGTCTGGAGAGTTCCAGATATTTTTGTCTGTTGTTAAATTCAGCACACAGTTGCCATTACGGGCCTCCCTGAGAGCCTGATCGCTCCCAGCGTGAATCCCACATTGCAACACTGAATAAAGAGAAGTACTTGCCTTGCCTGCAAGAAGGAGAGAGATAATGCTCCTACATTTCTGTAGGGGCTGTGAAGCAGATCTGAAGGGACTGTGGTGCCAGGCTTCTCTGGGTGCTTTGAGCTTAGCTGGTGTGCAGGCACAGAGCTCTGGCTCCACGTGAACACCTCCCCCCTTTAGGATTAAACAGTGGATGGGGCAGGGAGTTTGGAATGAGGCCCCATCTCTAAACAGGAAGGATCTTGGTCACATACATGAAGCAGAAAGTTTAAGGGAAGTCCATCCTAAAGCTTGGGTCACAGCAGCACATTTCACCAGTTGGAGGTGAGAGGATAGATTTAGCCTCTGCCAGTTTTTTAAAAGCCATACTCAATTGAAGTTGCCAAGTGTTGGGAAACACTGTAAAATTCAGCTGCTGCCTCTGTCTGAGGGGAAAGTGATGAACAACTCTGGTGGTATATTTCTCCATAGGCAAAGAAATAGGTGCAGCCTGAAGAAGCCAAGACTTATCTTTCACCCAGATTGCTTAAAAATTAGTTCAACTTGAAGTAAATGTTCCACTACCCAGCCTGCTTTGTTAGTAATGCAAGAGTAATAGAAAAAATATATTGTCAGAACTGCATCTGCAGAGTAGAGAGCAGAGCCTGCCCATGCTCACGGGGAACACTATTACTGATTGCTGCAAGAGTGTTTCTCAAAATGGTTTATAAGGCATCAGCAAGTCTTTAATTTAACTGTGTGCCATTATTACATGCTGAGTGTGGTTTATTATTGTGCTAATAAACCATAAAGAAGACTCTATAACTTCATTACCACAGTCAATTGCCATGTGCAGTGTTAATTTGCCAACAGATCATTAATTGCCGGTACTCGCTGCAATGTAGACATAAAGCAAAACTATTGGGCAGAGTTTCTTTTCCAGATCCCGTTCTGCTGACAGCAGTAAGACTGAGCACACACAGAAATAACTCTGATTTGCCAGCAGAAAGGCTTAGGAGAAGGAAGCCATGGAGGTTGCCAATCCCAGCAGTAGAATCGTGGAACCAGAGAATAATTTGAGTTGCAAGAGACCTTTAAAGGCCACCTAGGTGCACACCCCTGCCATGGGCAGGGATATTTCAATTACATCAGGCTGCTCAGAGCCCTGTGCAGCCTGACCTTGAATGTTCTCAGCAGTGGGGTATCCTGTGAGAAGGGGTTACCACCCTCAGCAGAATAAAACTTCTTTATAGCTAATCTAAATCAACAGTCTTTTAGTCTAAAATCATCACCCCTTGTCCTATTGCTACAGGCCCTACTAAAAAGTCTCTCCCCATGTTTCTTATAGGCCCCCTTTAAGCAGTTGAAGGCTACAGTAAGGAATCCCCAGTGACTTCTGTTCCCCAGGCTGAACAACCCCCAGTTCTCCCAGTTCTGTTCTCTCAGTACTGCCCTAACTGACCTCTTGGCCCAATAAAGGCAGTTTTCAAATAAAACCAGATGTATTCTGATTTGAACCTTTAAAATTCCATGGTTTACGCTATTTAAGGATTTCATGAATGTAACTGGGGACTATCATTTTTCTGTAGGGGGAAAACCAAGCCAAAATATCTCATTTGGCTGAAATAATCTCTTCAGTAAAGTGCTAAACTGCATTGTTATATTTGGTCTATCTGGGGGGATCTATTTTGCACATGAAGCTGGTTTGATCCCCCTTTATCTACCTAAAGGAGAATACCTCATGTACATATATGGTTGTGTCATTGAGACCTCCATGGTCAGCAACAGCTTAAAGTGCCTTGGGAAAGCTGCAGGAGTAGGAAAATGCAGTTTAATGCTGACAGAAATAAAGATGTTTACATCAGTCCAGCAATGCAAAACAAAACATTTTGCTTTTGAAATAATGGAAATGCCAAAACACCCTTAAAAATCTCTGATCCTGTGGGGAGTTCATCTTTTTCCTGATTCACAATAAACCTGAACACTGGAATTTTATCTGGGGATGAAATTCCAAATTGTACTCTGCTGCATCAGTACATTTTTTCCCATTTCAGAGCAAAAATGTAATGGTCCTGATGCTGCATGTGGTGTAGCTCTCTCTCTTAATGATGCTGTTACAACAGGGAATTTTTTAATGCTCACTTTCCCTGGAGATATACAGCCCACTCAGTTCAGGGGCAATATGGGGTTTATTAAGCTTCACAGGAGGGGATCTTTAAATTCCAGTCCAGATTTGCCAGCATACTAACGTCCTGTTGCAAAGGTTGTCTTAGACTTTATTACCTGGAAATCTGAAAGGCTATAAGGTGATAAAAAATTCCTGCCAGAGTCATCATGGGATATTCCTTTACTTATGCACCCCAGAGGATTTACAGAGTGGGACTTGACCCTGTGAGACAGAGATGGAAAAGTGCTCTGCAGCCCTCACCACACCACCCTGGGGTGGCCCTGACCCCTGTTTTGGGGAAAGAGTTGGTGTCTAACTGGGAAGTTTCTGTGGCTCTGATGGCAAGGTGGTAATGTAACACCGTGGTCAGCTTTACCCTGCAGCTTGTTTCTAATTAGTAGGAATAAGGTAGGGGGAAAAATACAAGAGAGAGAGCGCCTGAAAGTTTAAGGGCATTAATTGCCTCCCAGCTGTCAGGGTAGTAATTAAATTCATCTTGTTGACTTCAGCTTTGTTGTGATTATGTGAAATTAATCTTCAAGCGCACTGAAAGCTTCCACTGCTGTCTGTTTTAGTGCTGAAAGCAGCAAATCCCAAACAATATGCAGAGAAGCATTGGCATGTATCTGGCTGTCACCCAACTAAAAATGTCAAGTTAGAGAAATGCAATTAAACTTTTTTTCCCAGTTTGCTTTTGTGCATTGTTTTTCCCCTTGTTTTTTCTCCCAACCAGGCTAAAACCATGTCTATCTCTCTGCAAGGGCAGAAACTCAACTAACAAATCATTTGAGGAGGTCACAAAAGTCCAGCTGCAATTCTCCTCCCGACCCTTAGCTCAAGCTGGATTAGATGTAAAGGATTACTTGGAAATTTCAGCTCTCAAAGAACAAATCCCTCCTGCTTTTTAACTTTCGATTAGTGCTGTCAGCCTCCTGGTGCTGTGCATCACACACAATTAAAGGCAGTTTCTGCCCCAGAAAGCTGGAAATCAAACCTCCTGCTTAGTATGCAAATGCATTACCTGACTCGTGCATATGTGTTAAAAATTTATGCATCAATGTAGTCAGTGAAAGCTTGCTATTAACATCAACTAGTACTCTAAGCCCTTTTTATGTAAGTGAGGTGTTCATAAATATGTTCATGCATTTTACATCCCTACTTTCAGAAAAAAATGTCATTTTTCCATGAATATATAAATACCTTGTAGCTGCAGTTACTGTATTAATTAAATGATGTTCACTCTTAAGCAGCGATGTACCAAGGAGTAATCGATGGGGTGGGTGCTCACATCTAAGCAGAAATAATGTTTATTATCTCTGCTTGCTGCTTTTAGCTGCTAGGTTCTGCCTATGAGAATTTGATAAAACTGCCAGCATGATTTAGTTTTTTCTGCTATGTTTTGATGTCATCTTTGAGAAGCCAGCAAGAATCAAAACCTGCAGCAAGAATCACCCACTTCTCAGGGTATGAGGTAATCAGGTACCCCATGAGGTGTGAGATCTGTGTGGAGAAAAAAAAACAGTGAAACCTATATTGTGTGGACAAGAAGGCAGCAGAAACCAGTACTGTTTTCTCTCCTGAATGTGAACACTGAGTTTGTATTGTTGAGTTGCATTCACTGAACAAGTCTCTGCAGGTGAACGGAATGCCTGAACCTCCTGGGCTGCAGTCAGTGCTGCCTTGTGCCTGCTTTAACAACAGAGAAACTCCATGGAGGATGCTCTTTCTCTTGCCCTTGGAGGGGGCAGTTGGCACAATAAGGGAGTTGGGATGAAGGAGTTTGTAGTGCTGAATTTCCTGTGTCTTGGTCTCCCGTCGCAATATTCCGCAGCCGCTAGCAAAGGAGGACACTCAGTGGTCCCAGCAGTGTTGCACCTGTGAAAGTACCTGGAAGCAGTGTATCCATGCTGGAGAACACTAGGAAGTGCTGGAATCTAGCTGGATCCTCTCCAGCTCCCCAGAAATCTGCTCAGGTGAATTGCTCTGTGGTCTGATGGACTGAAAAATCCAGAGCCCCCTTATCTGGATATTCATCCCCACTTCTTTGTGGCCCCTACCTGATTCTCCAGCTGGTCAGAGAAGGTTGTAATCAATACCTGCCTTTGGAGGCTGTGAACAAAGGCTTCACAGGACTCCTTTGGGGGTAACTATTTGACACCAGTCTGGATGATGGAGAGCCCTACTGACTCCTTTTACCTTCGAGGGCCACATTCAGTCCTGTGATGCTGTGTCACAACACATAACCCCTGTTCCTTGCCTCTAATTCAGGTTATGCTGTACAAAAATGTCAACTGAGGGAGGGCAGAGCTCAATTTTCCAGAGCGTGTATTACAAGGGGATGGTTTGGATGTGAAAGCAGCTGCTGACTGGCCAGCCTGTTTCTGAAACCATTTGTTTCTCTGCATCTTACTAGGTATTGCCTTGCAGTCTAAATGTGCAGAAGTCCCAGTACAAACTAAAAACACTGGGGCATTTTTACCCTTCTGGAAACCGAGAATTCTTAATAAGCCAAGTATTATCCATGAATAATTCTACTGCCATTGGCTACACACCTGACAAGCATCCCAAACCACAGGCTTGTGTTCTAGCTTAGGGCAACTCTTGGCCTTGCTGTTTGTCAGCTGCCCCTGGAGAGAAGAGCCATGAGGAATTACTGCCAACACCTGTAATATTGCAGGACAGGAGTCTCCATCAGCAGAAAGAGATGAGACTGGCATCTCAGAGAAATTGTCTTTCCTTCATTGACTGCATCATCCAAAAATTCTCGTGTGGATTTCAGAGGGAAGTACATACATATCCATGTGGGCTGGATCAGCATTTGATCTATAGGTAAACCTCTATGAGAGGATAGTAAACTACTAGAGTTTTGGGTTTTGAATTTACTAAAGTCCCTGTACTAAGGAAGGTCAAGTGTGCTCTGTTAGGTCAGTCTGACCTGGCTCCTTTTGCAGAAAACCTGGCTTGTTTAACTGGGGTGTCTAAGCAGCCTAATTGCTGGAAGCTGTCTCTGCAGCCTGTAGATAGAACCTGTAAAAACAAGGAATAGCCCACCTAAGGCATGGTATAAGGGAATTGAAATGAAGATTGTAAGGCACAGTGTGGAGGGTGAGGGTAGTGAGGGAGGACAAACCACTGCAAAGTGTGTTGGGTTCTGAAGGAAGTGCTGAGGTCCCTGGAGTTCATTGTCCCAACACCTGCTGACACCTCGTTTAGCAGAACCTGCCCCAGGCATTTGCATGGGTTTGGCTCATCTTCTAAGATCCCTGAGAAAATAAATTACAGGCTTGGGGTACAACCTAACTGTTCATTTTATGACCAAAACTAATTTCCTCATATAATTTGACTATGCTCCATTGAAAGTCCTCTGGTAAGTGCAGTCACCACTGAAGTTTCCTTAGGTTACAATTCTGAAATCTCATACCTGCTCCACAGACAAGCTTTTCATCCACCCTCGCAGCCCAGTCCTCCATCCCAGCAGAGGAGGGCACCACAGTTTGGGTTTGCAGGAACCCCATCAGGGTGGTGCTGCTGTTATCAAAGCCCAGCTGGAGCATCTGAGGTTGGGGAGAAGCAGTGCTCTGCCACCTTCCCAGCAGTTCTGACCTTCTGTGCTGCCAGGAGTCCTGGAGCCCAGCGAGGTGGCTGCAGCTCCAGGGTCAGCAGGAGCAGATGCTGCCCAGGAGCTCCAGGCTTCTCCCTCCTGGAGCTGGCAAGATCTGCACTGCAGATGGATCCCGGGATCTTCTGGGTTATGAGGATCTTAAATACAGATTCCCCCTTACAAGGTTTTTTCCTACCTTCCTCATTAAAAAACAGGAAAATTGCTGACCCTAAATTTAACCCCAAGGTTAACTTTTTAACCCCAGTTTCTTTCAGAACTATTTATTTTAGACTGCTCTATTATATTTTGAGCAGTGCTGACAGGCGATAGTTCTGCAATAGTGAAATGTCTTGCAGCCATGGTAACACAATGTACTCATTGGAAAGTTTTATGATATTAAAAAAAAACATTTTTGCCACAATCTTGCCCATTAGATTTCCTATGATATTCCAAGGCTTTTTGTTTGAATGCACAGAAACCTTTGAATGATCAGGGTACATTGCAGAGAATCACTCTGAGGTGATACACAGCATGTGCCCTTGGAGCACATGACAGGAAAAAGCCCAAAGGAATCTGCTTTTGAAAGCCATCAAGCTGGAAATATTGGAGATATCATCATTAAAGGGTGCTTTTGTTCTGGTCCATTGTAGAATTCCCTTGCTTCAGATACAAATACAGATAATGAAAAGTGTTTTTATAAATACATTAACAACAAAAGGAGGGCCAAGGAAAATCCATCCTTTTTTGGACACAGTGGGGAACACTGTCACCAAGGATGAGGGAAAGCCTGAAGGATTGGGCAATTCCTCTCCACTTTTTCACTTTGTTACCCTTTCTGCCACTGGGATAGAATTCCTGCTTGCTGAAATCACCACTTTCTCCTCTGTAAATATTACACACAGTTTACCTCTCTCCATTATCGCAGTCTCTCTCCTGAATTTATAGCTAATCTTACTCTTTTGCTCCTGTATTATGCCAAATTAAAATCTCCTAAGTGCATGAAAAGTGGTGACTGTAATGCCTGAGCAAAAATTAATAAAGCCAGGAGAGAACATGAAATCAATAATCTGATTCTGACAGCTTGCTTTGTCTCTGTGGCCAGGCTCTAAGGATCTACTAGTGTTTCCCTCTGTTTAAAATTAATTGAACTATTTTATCATATCAGATAAGAGTGCACTCTTTGTGCTATTGAAGTGATAATTATGACATGATAATTACAGGCTGTGGCCAGCATGATTCTGTGAATGAGTCAGCACAGGCAATTAGTTTGAGACAGCAACTTTGTATGAATGTGTCCCTACAGACAGAGCTAAAGGATGGTCTGGCTGCTTATTATCTCTGTTCCTCAAGCTTCCTTATTCACAGGAGGCTAAGGCTTTTTTTAAAGGTTGTTGTGGTTTGGGGAGAGAACTGGGGGGGGTTTGTTACTGATTTTGTTTCCAGTTTGGCCAATCCATTTGTCTAAATATAATGACTGCAGGAATCAGAGACAGAACAAGACAGCAACAGGGCCAGTCCCTAGGGCTGTGGGTTCTGAGCTCTGTGATGCTGTCCTTTGAGGAATTCTCTTTGATGCCAGGGTGATTTGGGCTCCCTGTGTCTGCTGCATCTTAGCCTGACTCCATTAAAGCTGACCCACCTCCAAGTTTCCTAAATCATCCTTCACTGTGATTTCCTGCTGACAAGCCTGTGCCCCCCTGAGCTCACTGAAAAGCCTAAAGAATGTCCTGCAAGAAGGAAGGCAAAACACTTGTCAGCAGAAAAGGCAAGCAGCATCAAATGTTGCTGAAGAACTGCTTGGTTTTGGCCAGCTCAAAGCACGAGGGTATTTCATCCCAGTCCATTTACAGTCTGAACCAAGAGACAAGGTAAGCAGAGATATGTGCAGATAATGGAAGAATGAAACAGTTTTGGGAGAGGAGAGAGAGTGCAGGGAAGTAAACTTGTTGGATTATTTGCTCCTAGAGGGAAGGTAGGAAAGGAGGGGGTTGGTTGATTCTAGGAGTTCTTGCTCTCTATGATTTCAAGTGAAAAAAAGAATAATCCTCATCTCAGAGCACATCAGTAATTCATTGCAATAAATAACACGCAGGGCAGCAAACTGAAGAATGAAGAGAAAACACAACAAGGAACAGCTGCTGACTAAGGGAACATCATCCATCCTGTGAGCTGATGAGACAGTGGAAGAATCATTATGGGACTGTGCAATTAATGATGATGCCTATCAGTGTGATCCAACAGAGCTCATTTAGGGACAGCTTTCCTTGCTTTGCAGGGCTCAGGTTTGCAACCCTAATTTTCTTTGGCTCTGCGTGTAATTATATCTTAGCTGTATTATTCATTTATCACAGTGTTTATTTCCAAGCTGCTTCCACCTTAGGTATGCAAATATGAATGTCATAAGATCAGGCCAGATCCCAGGCAGCACAAATGGAGAGGGCATATTTTTATTCCTCGAATGCTGTGGTGTGTCACCATCTGTGCAATTTCATGAAAGGTGCCACTGCCTCATCCCAGATCCCTGGTGGATGAGATGAGCTACAAGGAGCTGCCAGCAGGAAGGGCTTGTGTAGAACATATTGCCTCCTGATAAAAGGAGCCAGCACGTCAACACATGTACAAGTCACTATTAGCTCAGGGTTTGCAGTTCAAGAGACAGATGCTCTCTCATACCCCAATGCTCCGTGGAATTCTGCAAGCACCAAGTGAGAATGTGATTCACAGAAAACCAGGGGCCTGTCCTGTGGCTTGGAGGAGAGAAAAATCGTGTCCTGTAACCTGCAAAAGAAAGGCATTTTTATTTATTGGGAAAGGCCATGTTGGCTTGAGGATAAACACGTGCTGTGCTTGTGTTTTGCAGGTCAAAAGGAAATTGGAAATATTGTCCCATGCAGCCAAAGTGAAGCTGTTTGAGTGGCACCCAGCAGAACTCCTGGACGTGTAGTGCCTGGCCTAAACTCAGCTGTAAGAATAGCTAGAACATCTATGTCAGTATGCATTTTTTAATAAGGTATTACATTCCTTATTTTTCATTTGTTCTCTTCATGTGGCTGCAGTACCTTTATAAACACCCTGTCCTCTCCTCTTCCCCCACTGACTATCAGAGAAAATAGTTGGACATGAAGGCCAGACACAACTTCAGAAGCATTTTCCCTTCACTTACATAACTGGATATGAATATTGATAATTGCTATCTCTGACACGCTTCTTGTTAACAGGTTTCAACCTGCAAAAGAATCCAAAATACCATGCATAAAATCCTAAATATTAAAATTCCTAGTCTCTGCCAAAAATAAAGTTTCTAGCTTTCCAGTTTCTTCCCCTGAACAAAGAGGGGAACATATATTAAAAAATAGTAGAACGAGAGAAATGTTGGCTGGAGAGGACCTCTGGTGGTCAGTAACTCGAATTCCCATTTGGAGCAGGAATATTGCCAGCAGAGCCAATAAAGAAAGCTGCTATAAAGCAGAGATGTTCCCTGCTTGTGTCTTTAATTATGTATGCTCATTCACTTCCCACAATAAAGCAGGTTTCTGTGGTACTGGGGAAGCCACAGCCCAGGAACAGAGTGCAGCAGCCCAGGTCTTGGCAGGCAAGGAGCTCTGAGCTGAGAACAAGGGGGCACCAGGGCTAGAAAGGTGTTTTGCACCTGAAAGGTGCTTTGTAGCTCAGCCCTGCTGTCCTGGTGGTTGGAACCAGCAGGAAGAGCTGCTCCATGATGGTGTCCCATGTCCCACAGCAGGGATGTTGGGGTGGAGATTCAGGGTGTCCCCATCATCTCTGATCCAGTGGGATATGGCTGGAAGGTCAAAATTAACAGCTGAAGTTTTTTTGGCCAAGATTTTGTTAAGGAAACAGAAACTGATGTTAAATGTGATTTGTTTATTTACACCAATGTATGATTTTCTGAGACTGACAGTGGTGCTGAAAACCCAGCAGGATCAGGAGGTGAACCAAAATGTCTGTACACGGGGGTAACATTTCACAGAGCCACTGACAGAAGTGGAAAAAAGTAAATTAAAAAACATTGCACTGAAAAAGAAGCTGTATGGGTGGGACTGTGCAGTGTGAGGCTATTTGCTCTGGCTTTAACTTACTGTGAAATCCAGCCTATAAATGTGATCCAAGTTCCCCAGTTCCTCTCGTTATGAGTGAAGGAAAGCAGGGCACGTGGTCCCAATGATGCCCTGCATGGAATTGCTGGAGAACCAGTGAAATAATCTGAGTGTTGTTTGTGCAGTTTGAATAACATTTCTCAAACACTTTATCCTACAATGACATCTGGTGGTTGTTTTCTTTGACAGGCGATTTCTTGCAGGAGTATCCTGCCAGGAGTTGCTTGTGGGTGAATATTCCCGTGGCAATAATTCCCTGGGGTTCTCCTTTTGGTGAAAAACTGGAGGACGCTGAGACCACTCCCTGCTCCTGGCAGCAGCCTGGTGCCCACTCAGGAGCTGGTGATGCCCAGTGTTTCCCTAATCCAGGAGAATCTGCAGGGCAGCCCGGGGGTTCTCCTCCCACCCTCGTGGCAGCGCCTCACCTCTGCTCCTTGGGTGCTTGCTGGCCCGTGGCCATCGAGGTGGACATTTGGCACCTGCGGCGATCACAGGTGGTCTCCTGGCCACCAGGTGGAACCCAAGCCGTGTCTGTCTTCTCAGATTCTCGCTGCCAAAAGCTCCTTTCAGATCTTGCAGGCGACTCAGTGCTCCTCTTCCGTGGGTTTTCTCCTTCTGGGGTGCTGCCCTGTTCAAGGAAAGCACAGGTCCTCAGGGGGAAATGCCCAAGGGAAAATTTTGCAGGCAGTGGCAAGACATGGAGTTTTAAAACTGATTGGTGGAAGGAGTAACGTGAATTAATTTCGTGGATTTTGGTCCATATTAAAGGGATGCAGCAAGGTAACAGCTAAGCCCTGGAAGCTCTTGCTTCTTGTGGAAAATAGCAGAGAACTGCTGAGCTTGGTCTGCAAAGGTCTCAGTCACACAGTCAGGGTCCAGCTATCCTGGGTTGGATTGCTGTCTGATACTCAGCATATTCAAACCCAGCATTTTTAATTAAAATTGTTTCAGTTAGACTTCAAACTAATTTCTTCATTTTGATATCCTCTCACTACATCCTCAAATGTTTTTGCCTTGGAAATTCACTGGTTAATGCTGGGAGCCACTAGTGGTGGTCAGTACTGACTTTTGTTTGCTACAAAATTATTTTTATTGCTTCAAGGTATTACAAAAGACTTGGGGGATGTTTGTAAAGTATGTGTTTTTATAAAAGATTAACAGAATTTTGGTTGTGTTTTATTTGGGTTTTTTTTTTTCCCCTGTGGCCTTTTAAAGACATGGAAACTGCTAGGAAAAAATGGTGTGTATATATAAATATATATATATACATATGTGTGTGTATCCCATTTAAAAATATTTTGGAAGGTGTGTATATATATATACATTTATATAATCTTTCTCCTAGGGTTAAGAAGGACCTCCCACTTGCCAGAGCAGGGTGAGGATGCAGCAGCTGTTGCTGTTTATGCTCTAGGATTGTGCAGGCTCCCCCAGAGAAGGTATATGCACAGTAGCTCACACATTGGGGACCCCTATAGCTCTGCTGCTACTCCTGCAGCTCTTTTCCCCTTGTTTCCCTGCCAGGACCAGCAATTATGGGCTTTTTATTCCTCCCCTCAGAGAGGGAGCCCAGAGTCAGCCCATGAAGGTCATACATGGTTAACACTCTGTGGCTTGTTGACTCACACATCGAAGATAATTTCTAAATATCTTTGTACTCTTTAACCTACTGTTTCTTCTCATTATTGCCACTGAGAGAATATCTGTGGTTCCTGCTGAAATCCCTGGCTGCTCAGGATGCACCACGGGTGCCCTGCTCAGCCTCTCAAAATCTTTATAATCTTTATCTACTTCGCTCTAATGTTTGCCCTCGTTTATTTGCAGTGGTGTCATGCCACTGAGGTATCAGGATCTGAACTCATTTCTTCCATGGTTTAACACTCTAAATGTGTGAACATCAATGATGCATAAGATGCCATAACCCAGCTCTACCATCTGTCTGCTGTCTGGGGAGGGGAGCATTAGGATGTTCCACCAGCAAATGACAGTGTTTTGCTTCAGCATCAAAACCAGTGTGAGTTTTGTTCTCTTGTTCTTTTTAAAAAATGTTGTTCTTCCATTAAAATTTGACTTAATTAGGGCAAGCAACTTGAAATCAAATATTTCCTTTACAGACCAGTGAAAACTTTCTAATTGACCTAAATTTGATCAGAGTGTATTTTCATTTTTCTTGAAGGGGAATTGCCTTTATTGATCTTGCCTGTTCTTCTTTCCCCCTAAAGGAAATCTGGCTTGAAGCCACGGTGGTTGGAAAACCATGTTGATTGGAAAGTGTGGTGCTCCCCTGTCCCTCACAGGTGGTTTCTTAGTGTGGCATTTCATTCTCTGAGGTGTCCTGAGACCCGGAGCAGGATTAGGGCTCTGACAGCTCAGCTCTCACCTTACAGCAGCTCCCCCACCTCTGCCTCTGCCTGAGGTTGCCTTTGTAGGGACATGGCAGAGCTGGATGTGTGTCACCTCTGCACGTTTGGCTCTGCAGGACCAGCTCCAGCCCCCTCTGGAGAGGGTTTGTGTCACCCAGGGAGCAGCACATGTTCATTTCTGCAGCACCTTGTACCAGGGCAGCAGCCTGTGACAGTGACAGGGCAGAGGGGACCTCACTGTCCTTCCCAGAGCAGCGCCCCTGGCACCTGTGCACCCTTTATGTCAGTGCCCCTGAAATAACTTGAGCTGTGCTTTCAGCTGCTTCCTTCCAACCAGATAAGTGCAGAAGTGAGTGACAGGCACGAGATGATATAAATGAATTTTTTTATAATGGCAAAAAGATTCAGGAAGCTACAGCAAAAGCGGTTGGATATTGTATAGAATGAAATGAATATGCAGAAGGGTAGCAGATTGTACAGGGAGATTTTTCTGTGTGTAAAATCTCTCATTTCCACAGACATCACTTAGCAGGAGCCTCATCCCTCTCAGTAACTGGCACCAGTGTCACCATCTGCTCCCTGGTGCTGCCACTGCACAATGGCCTCGCTGTTCTCAGCCTTCCAGAAAGTCAATTGCTTGAAATACAATTTTAAAAAGCCATTCTACTACTTTTCAAACTATGTCCAAAAAGAAGTGGGTAGGAATGAAGGGTTTTAGCAGGACTGGTGAGAAATAATCAGGAAATACTGATAACACACTGGAGTGCTGCTGGAGAGAAAAAAGCCAGCAGTAGCCCCAAGCGGTCCGGGCAATCATTTCCCCCCTGTGGATTGAATTTATTTACACTTTTCTGAGCTTGTGTTGAGCCAGGCTAGAGCAGCTGAGCTACCTGGTGTGGTCATTCGTCCTCTCCACTCAGCTAAATCAGGTTTTGGGGGAAATGGAGATTTATTTCAGCTGCTTTGTGAGGACCATACCTAAACTCAGCCGTTACCTGCACAAAACCTGGGCACAGCCTCCATCCCTTTCTGCCTCTCTGTTCCAGCTGCATTCTCACGTTCAGCAGCAATCTGAAATTAATTCACAGTCTGAAGGCGTGGGTGGGAGGTTTGCTGAGAAGCTCTGAATGGCCCCACTGCAGTCCTGGGTTTATGACTTAAGAAGACAGTGATTAAGTTCCATTTTCATAGGACAAAGCACTTAAAGTATTTCATTGCCAGCAAATTTTGAGCCTTTGGGGGAAATTTTAAAAAGATATTTCTTCTGAGAAATACAGATTTTACTTTGTTGCTACAGTGGTCACTGTGGACTAATATTGCTCAGCTAAGAAATACCTGAGCTAGGAGAATTTAGTTTTAAGGCCAAATGTTTATTTGTTTTCAAATAAATAAGGAGAAAATAAAAGTAAGGCTCCTGAAGAGGGGAAGGATCTGATTGTCCATAACAAAAAATCTCTGATTGTGTTCAGGTTGGAAGTGGCCATGAACCAGCACCTCCAGAATCTGAATTTTCAGCTTTGGAAGAGCAAAATAACAACCTGACTGAAGGCTCTGGAAAAGGAGTAAATAAACCTTCTGTCAGGGTGTGAGAATCAAGTAGGGAAAAGGAAGGGGATGTGTTGCCTTAGACACTCAGGCAACAATTAACAGATTTCTGACAGTGAACTGGATCTGCCAGGAAGTTCTCTTTTCTTACCTCAAAAAACCAGTATGTGTTTCTTCTTTCTGGTAAGTCAATTATATGAATATTTTTTGTTTGTCTTGTGTTAAAATGAGATTCTTATGTCCATTTTGATAATGCAAAAAACATGGGTTGCTCTATGAATTATTACTTTAAATAAATATTTATTGAGTTTTTTAGTGTTGAGTGCCTTTGTCTGTATAGTCAAGCAAAGAAGGAAATGTTGAGAACACCTGCTCCTGCAATAATCAATGGGAAAATGGGAGGATTTTAGCAGGTTAGACTGGAAAACCCTCATTAAGGAACATTTCACAGGCTGTGGAAGCAGGAGTTATTGGGGCAGGCTGTCTCAGGATGATGTGGGAATTGAACTGAGCTAAGAAAAGGCCCTCTGTATTGAGCTATTAACCTGAAGAGAAGAAGAGCTGCTCCCACTGGATTTGCCTATGGAGCTGAGGCTTTGTTTTCAGCTCCTATTCTTGGTTTTCTAAACCTCTAAAATTAGAAAATACCAAAGACCTCTTTTAGTTGGCGTTTCTCACGAGACAGAAGTATTTATTCCAGTTTGAATCAAACAAAATCATACTTGTACCATCTTGTAAAGCCACGGTCTCCGGACAGTTGTGGGTCTGCCAATTTTCATGTCCAGTACCAGTGAGAGGAGCAGCCAGATTAATGCAATTACACTGTAAAGACCCACTGAATGGCTGAGCTCTAATGCTAAATGTTCATCTTCCTGATGGGGCAATTTTTATGAGCAAAACAGGCAACAGCCCAGGGTAAGTCTGGGGGTGTTGTACTTGAATAGGAAATTGTGCTCACTCTGTACCAACTCTGAATCACCACAGCTTTCTGTTATCCTGATTGATCAAGAAATTACTGACACTGGAAGCCTTCAATTTCCAATCCATACATGTAGTGCCATGAGAATTTTCTCTGGATTCAGCACCGCAATTTAGCACAGCAGCACACGACTGGAAGAAAATGATTTGCTGATTAAAAAGGCTGAACTTCACAGCAGCAGCCCAGCTAATATTTCCTGAAAGTGGTGTTGCACTGTAGACAGACACACAGTGTTGGCTGTAGGGCAGTCTCATCTGGAAACACCCATTTCACAGTAGCTGTACAAATAATAGATATATTCCCGAATAACTCTTTGTCGGAATATTTTAACCTTTTTTTTTTTTTTTTTAATACTATTTCCTTCCTTAAAATTTGTCTACTACATTTTAAATCACACAGTGCCTCCCAGGATGGAAAGGCTCCCCCAAAACCCATCTCAGTTCTGTTCCTCTCTGCACAAGAGTCGCCGTCTCGCTGCTCGTCCCCCCGCGGTGAGCAATCCCTGTCCTCCCGGGAAGCCTCAGCTGCCCGCCTTTGCAGCCCGTTTGGCGCGGGGTGGCTCGGAGCGATGTGCCCAGCAGCCGTGGCTGTCTCGGCGCCTTGCCCCGGGCTGGCCGTGCTGTCGCCCGGCAGCAGAGATGCCCGGGGTGCCCGGTGCGCTGGCCCTGGGGGATGCGCTGGGCCACGACCCCGGCGCGCTCGCCCAGCCCTGCTCATCGGGGCCGAGGCACTGCCGCCGCTTTCTTTCTTTTTGCAGCGCCAGGCTTTAATTTTGTTTGTAAAAGGATTCATTTAGCTGCACCTTAAGGCGCATTCTGTTTCCATCTGAAGAGTGGGGGGCACTCACATATATATTTCTGTTGTTCATCCTGGAGATCCTCATTTCTCAGGGGAACTGGATTCATGGAAAGATCAGTAGAGTGTGACCAAAGACTGAGGCAGCACTGCTCCAGGAAGGATGTCTTGCCTAAAGGTATTGATAGCAGATATGTGCAGGAATTAGCAAATATTTTCAAGCTCTAAGAATGGCTGAAGTTGTTCCCCAACTTTTCTGAGTTTTGAGATTTTTTTGTTTGGCTTTTTTTCCCCTTTGTTTGGGGTTACATTTATTCTGAAGTTGGACAGGCTCTAGAGAGCCAATTAAGATTTGTAAAAGAATAGAAACATTTGCCAATGCCACAGGTATCCTGAGATATTTTTTGTGTTTCTGAGGGCGTTATCTGGATACAGAGGTTGATTTTTTCCTTTGTGTCACAGATGAAAATGAGGATGTCCCAAATCCCCAGAGATCTCTCCACTCCCCACTCAGGAAAAGGGCAGCCAGGAGGGTGGGCATCCTCTGTGCCAGCTCCACCTCGTGATCTCTGAGGGGGCTGTGGAAGGGACAGAGTTTTCCATGTCCCTGCAGGGCAACCCACACCTTCCTTCTGAATCCTCTCTTGCCATCACAAAACCTGTTACTATTTAGTCAGGAAAGGAGATTCATAAACAATTAAAAAAATATTTATGGCAAAATTACAATCTTTTCTACTCTGACACTGCTGTCCACAGATGGTCCTCTGAAATATTTTTAAAATCTTAATCAATAGTGCATATAACAGCCCTCTATTAATACACTGGGGGTGATTGCCATGGAGCAGTTTATAAAATGCAAAAATTACAGAATAGCTATTAACTGCTAAATACTATGAGAATGGTAGAGTTTGGGGGAAGACACGCTGCTGTGAAGTAGAAAGAAATTGATCTGTTTCTTCTACAAAAGGGAAGTTGAAAGTCTGATAAGCCTCCAGCATGATAAAAAGGGGTTTTTTACATAGGCAGTAATCTGTGTTTCACCATGTTCACAAATCTGGGATGTAATACAAAACCAAAAACCTGTAATTGAGATATTAAGAAAAAAAAATCTGGCTAAAGAAAGTCCAGCTTTTGGCAATGTCATATCACATTTGGGATTCTTTATGAAGATGTCCTTTGAGAAACAAATTTTAGAACAATTAATGTTATACCTTATGGCTCTTCCTGGTTATGCTTTAGGCTGGTGGGACTAAGCTGTATTTGGAGGTCAATGTGTCTGTTGGAGGACACAGATAAATTTAGGCTGAAGGTGGGGTGAACCTCAGAGCCAACTCACTGTACCTTCCCTCATCGTTTTTAGTGACACTCCAGTCCCAAGGTTTACTGGTAAACCATGAAAACATCCCCCAAACCTTCCAGTGAATGGACTTTGCTGTTACTCTGGCACTGGGGGAGAGGCACAGGGGTGAAAGGGAGTGGGACACAGGTGACAGGACAGCCACGAAGGCACCCTGGGACTGCCACAGCCCTGCCGGCTGCAGGGAAACCAGCCATGAATAATTCAGTGTATTTTACCTTGCTGCAATGAAATAGCCACTTGCTGTGTCTCGCTGGCCGAGAAGTGACTTGGAGCCACTAAGCTGTCATGCAGTTTGCAGAAAAGGAAGGGATTTGGGGGATTAGCACTGGCTGGATCAATCCTCTCATATTGAAGCGGCAGCTGAAGTTGGCGCAGAGAGCCAATTTGGGGGAATTATCTGCCTGTTAGAGCTCAGGCCCTGTCTTCATCTCATTTTCTGACATTCCCCCCTGGTCTGGCCCTTTGTGAAACAAATAATTTTTTTCTGGTAGCTTGTTTATGGTGCTTTTCTCACAGTACGAATTCATTGCCAAACACTTTATGAATGGGAAAGTTGATTACTTAGACTCACCTCAACAGGAAATTTGAAGCAGGCCCAAGTATTTAATTAACATCCTTATTTCCTTTACTCTCTGATGCCACTTCTAAAAATTGCTGAAATACTCTTCTTACTGACTATAATTTTATTTTTCCTGATACGATCCTGACACTGTAGGTGGTTCCTAGAGCTCTCTGGACTCCTAGGCATGATTCTCCGCCCCAGATTATCAGCAGTCCATGCACTCCCTCCTTCTTGCAGCTTAACTGGTCACAAGGCAGTCAAATTGGAGCTGAGTCCCAAAACTGAACAAAACCATCACTTTGTTCAGACAAAATTAAAGAAACTGTGGCATTGTTCCTTTTTGCTGGTGGTGGGTTTTGTTTGGGGTTTGGTTTTGTTTTGAGAAGACAGATATTCTCTCTTTTGGCTTCGGTTAGGGTGGGAGAGTGAGCCCTACGTTCCTGGAGGTGTTTAGGCAGGAGCTGCTCGCAGGGTTTGTTCAGCTCTCTGCCCCTGAGTTCTGCAGCATTCAGCCTCACACTGGGCAGCTCGTTCAGACAAAGCCATGCCTGAGCAATGGGATTTTCCAGGCCTTACTTTTCTGGCTAATAGAAAGATTATCTTCTGATTGAAATATTAGCTTTTGTTTATCACATTGTGCCCACCAGAGGGAGAAATTCACTGAGCTGTAATGGTCCTTATTTATAGGATTATATGAAATTGAGGCACTCTTCCTAAGAGTATTTGCTGCAATAAGAACCTAATAGATTTTGCAGATAAAGGGTTTACAAAGATTGGGTTTTCAAAAAGCTCTCGCATTTCCTTATCTCTGTGCTTGCTGCATGATTATTTTTTCCCCCCCCACTGAATTCTGATCCTTTCTATACACAAAGCTGAGGAACCACTAAATTAGCCAATGTGGGCTCAGGGTGAGTTGGCATTTTGCTGCCACACACATTTGTTTTGCATCTTCGGAACTCTACTCCAGCAATTCCACTTCATTTCCTGTGAAATTGTCACAGGCTCTGCCATTCTCAGGTATTGCCTTGTGGTGTTAAACAGTGGCAGGAATGGAAAGAAAGGGATGCTGTTACTAACTGGAATTTAAAGGCATTAATTACCTCTATTTCTCTTCCATGGCAGAAGGTTATTACTGTCTTGTAGACAGTGTAGAATTCTGAGCAGGTTGTTTCTCTTTGCTGCCTGCTTTCTGCTCATCTTTAGATAATAACAACAGTGCCCTTTTTAGAATTCAACCACTTTGCCATTAAGTAGTAAACAAAGCACTCATGCTCTTCATGCTGGTCTGCATTTCCAAGACACATCAATAATAAACACAACATGCATTCTTCTCAAATCATGGAAGACATCTGCACAAAAATATGGAAATGAGAGTTGAATACTCAGAAGGTGAGGAGAAGGCCAGCTCTGAGGGAACAAGGGTTGGGATGATATTTTTTAGCAGTGGTGGATCATCTTTACTCCTTAAGCTCCACTTTCTTGGTGTCATAACAGATCATAACATATAAATTTCCAGTTTTAATCCCCTTGGGTTTATAGCATGTTCACACACTCCCATCTGTGTCAGATGAGGCTCATGGGAGATGGATATCAGTGTTAATGAACTTAATAACACACTTTTCTGTGGCAGGTGTTATTTGATTCTTAGCAGCACCTGCGAAAGGCTGAGCAGATGTCAGCCTTACATCCAGGAGGAAGTTTTACAGGGATGGATAACCTGGGAGTGGTGAGACACCTCCCTGCTGCAGAGTCCAGCAGCTGGAGCCCTGGCAAAGGATGCAGCAGTGCAGGCAAGCCCCAGCCATGCTCATCTCCCTGCAGGGCAGGAGGAGCTTCCTGAGCATCCCCCGTGCAGACACTTTGCAAATGCAGTTAATTACTCTGTGATCTTTCATAGCTGCAGTCCTGCTTGGGCTTGGGCTTTGTCACTTTTGCTAATAAGGAGGTGAATAGATTCATTAAAACAAGGCACTTGTCATCGAGTTCAGAGGAAAAGCAGGAGTTACCAGCTCCTGAATACAGTTAGAGGCAGAACAAAATTAGTCTTGCTTGCAGAAGTTTGGTTCCTTATCACTCTCATTTCACTGGGCTTCTCTTATAAGACTTCTCCTTCTCCTTCTAGAAATCTGCATCCTGAGCTATACACAGAAAAGATAATAGTCCAAAGAGAGTCTTAAATATGAGCCTGACTCTGATGTAAGCATCTTGAAACAAGTGCAAGTCTATTTTCATGAATTGGGCTTTTATGTTCCTGCCACATTCAAGGCATTAAGATGATGATTATTTTTTAAAAATGGAAGCAGTTGTGCTGAAAATTATATTGATATCAGGTATTAGTACAATAGGTCATTTCTTGAAGTAAATTTCAAAGTAAAATTACCAGAATATCTTCCTAAAGATGCAAAAGAAATTATATATGTAATATTCTGGTTTGTTTGTATGTAAATAAGATGTAAATTAGATGCCACTGCTTTTTTATTTGCTTTAAACTGCCTACCTGTTTACATTTTCCTTTTCCAAGCTGCAGGGGTTTCATTGCTGAAGGTATATGTCTGAACTACTTCTGAACAGCCTAACATTTAGAAGATAATCTTTATCTACCAGTTAATAATTTCAAAGCTATTCTAAACAATCCAATTTTTGTCATTACATAAACACATGTTGTTTTTAAAAGTTCCTTTCTATACTTTAGGGCATTTTCAGTGTGCAAAGGAAACAAATAACACAGCACAGGGAGGCAAAGAGGTGTCTGGGAGCCATGAACATTGCATTTTTACAGAAGTTGAATTACTGACCCATTTTCCAGCCTGGGGAAAGTCACAGAAGTTTTTACATTTTGCTTGTCATTATTAATGACCTTTGTTTGTCATATAAGGGAGAAGAAAGGAAGAAAAGAATTTTTGCTTATTCTTTGGAAAAATTTCAAAGCCCTCTCTGTTTACTGTATCTGCTCATCCTTGGTGGGAATGTATCCTCACCAGAATTTCCCTGAATCTCAGCTACCTTTGAAATAAATTTCAGATCTTGAGGAGAAATGCCTCCTCTGCCACATCAATACTTTGGGGTCGGTTTTTAGATAAAACAAAAGCTGTACAGGAATGTTACCCTGGGCAAACCCAGAGTTTATGTGAGTACCAGCCTAGGGGGAAGGGCTCACTCCTGGTGAATCCAGGTCAGGCTCTGACAGCTCCACATCAAATGCCCGAGTCTGTTCACCACAGGAAGAGTTTAAGTGCCAGACCTGTGGCTGCTTTGGATTTAATTTAAGAAGGGTGTAGGAATGGAGAGCTGACCCTGCTGTCACACACGCTGTGTCCATTGCCAGAGCACCCAGCTCCTGGCTTTTCTTGGAAAGGGGCAAAGTCTTAGAAACCCACCCTGACACAAACAAATCTGTCTCTGTGCTCAAAGCCCATGCCTTTCCAGGAAAAGTTTTGAGTGCAACAAATGGACATTTTCTGATGACAGCTTGCTTCCTACTGAAAAAAAATATTACAGTTGAATTAATTGCATAATTAAGTCTAATGCATTCTGTGTCCCTTCCCCTCACTACTTTGGAATACTACCTATACAAAACTGCAAAATTATTTCAAAACCTTCAGCCAGGATCTCACTGAGCTAAAAATTTCCATTAGGGGGAAAAGTTTTTGTATTTGTCCACACTGAAGCAGCGTAAGGGAGAATTGCTTTTTTTATCTGCACTGAAGAGGTTTAAGACCTCTATCTTAAGGAGTAGATATTGTGCAGAAACTGTGCTTAAAATGCTATTCCCAAGATCATTAGAAACTATTAGTTGTATTCAGCCAAATCTGGGCAGATAAATCCCCACAAAATCTCGTGTCACCTCACACACTTAAAATGCAATGGAAATGCAGACAGAGAATAAGAAGCACTGATTTTCTTTCCAACAACATCCATACTTTGACCTTTTTGGAATAATACAAAAGTTTTAAAACACTGTCAGAAGCACAACTCATATTTTTGTCTTTCAAAATACAGACTAATACAGTTTGCCACAGTGGGCAGGTTATGTGTATATTTTCATTTATTTAAAGACTTATTTTATGTTTAGAACTAGGATAGACAAAAGGAGGACTCCCCATGTGTACTTCCATATCTACACTTCATAAAAGACTTTACACACATCCATAAAACTGCACAGATAGAGAAGCCCAGAGTGTGCTGTATTTATCTTGTTAGCATTTAACAGGTTCTCTCTGCACTGAGCCCTGCCTTTGCTGCCCTCTCTGTGCGTAGCTGAGGTCCTGCCTGAGTTTGTCTGCTTGGCATGAAAATGAGAAGTCTGATGATGCACCCCTTAAAAGCTTGTCTGCTCTGTATGTAAATACAGTCCTGCCTGCCTAAGGTCTCCGGATCCTATTTGCAAAGGTGACTGTGGAACATTTCAGATGTCAAATATGCACATAACCAATCTAAGGGAAAGAAAATTGATGCTTATTAGAGTTTGTTGGGATTTTGACTTCATTGGAAACACTAAAGCTTGAAGAGTTATTTTCTTTCTGAATCAGGAGGAATAATTGAAATACTGAAATCTGCTGCTGTGGGGGGAAAAAAAAAAAAAGAAAAAAAGAAAAAAATACTAAAATTCCCATGGTTTTTATAAAATAATGTAATTTTTAATATGTTAAAAAAAATGTTCCAGGTAAACACCAGACTATCAAAAACAGCTATTCCTTGTGTAGTGCTTCCAGTACTGCTCTTTCCTTCTTGATTAAATGAGAAACACTCTGAAAGGCTTCATGGTGCTTTTCCAGTTCAATCTCTCCTCAGTAATAACTGTACTTAAAACTTATTGAAAAGGTCAGAAAACATGTAACTGTTGTGCTATTTCTGGCTCTATTTCACACTGTAACTTGACATATTCCTAACAAAACCTACTGAGTAATATTTATGACAGACCTGAAAGAATACAGAAATATTCAAACTAATATAAATGAAAAGGCATAACAATATTTTTATATTAAAATCTTTATTTTGACACATCCAAAGCAGATCAGTTTTTACTCTCAGAAGTTTTCTGGAGGGGAGTGATCTGATTACAATCAGTAACTCCTCATGAGGCACAAAAAGTTCTGGTTTCCATCAAAATATTATTTCCCAAAAGAAAGTTGGTTTAACCACAGGATTGCAACGAGAATTTGTTGCTACCAAGAATTTCATTATTTTGTCTTCTATACATCCATTTGTAAACTTAAGATGGATTAAGAGTCAGGACCAACCAGTGAAATGTGCAGGAAGAGTTCCCACGCTGCCAGGAAGGTTTGGAAAGAGAATAACAATGAAAGAGAAAGCACTTTGAAACAAATATCTTCATTGCATTAGAAGAGGATGAAGCATTCCCAACATGCAGACCATGTGTTTTAATATACTCAAGGTAATCTCTCTTTGCAGTTAAATACAAAACTGTTCAAAAGAGGGTTTTTTTTTTATTAAAGAGCATATTTAATTTTGAGCCTCGTCTTTTGGGCCCAGTTTTCATCTTGCAGTTGCCTTCAGATCTCAGAAGTCCAGCTGCAACAGAGCAATACATCTGCAGCAGCCTGGCTGTTACATGGAAACTACACATTTTCCTATTTTTACCCTTTTCTTTAATGTGAAACCCTTTCATGGTCTGTACTTTTAAAATGCCAAGAGCAGATAGGAAAAGCATCCACACCACGGTCAATATGCAAAAGGTCTGAAGGAAAAGCCTTCAAGCTAATGTGTACCAAATCCATTAGCCGTTTAAAAATATTCAAATTATCATTGCAGCAGACTCAAATGGGCTTTTAAGATCTCAAGGGCTCTTGACATTATGGTAATTGTTGTCAGAAAGGACATAACATGTCTCAGAGAAGAATCTACATAATGCTCCAGAAAAGGTGGAAGGAGAAATAGCATTTCATTTGGAAAGAGGCAAAATTGCCTCATGAACTTCCTACAATGTGTTCTTGGTACAGCACGGGACAAAATGCCACAAAGTTGAAATCTCTACATTTTTTTTAGAACTTTAGACTTCCTCTTTATATCTGGGAGAGAGGGACCATCTTTCTTTGAAGGGCTAGGTTATCTATAAAGCACTTGATGATCACATGGGAATTTTATAGCAAAGCAAGAGTGGATGTGCTCAGGAAAATGAGCTTTTTCCCCACCAAGCACAGTCTTTTTAACCTGTGAAGCACCATCTGCATTTCTATGTAGATTGCATTTGAAGGAATCACTGGCAAAGTGCACAGGCCTTGATTCTCTCATCTTTGGAGACAAAATCATGGCTTGAACACTTCCTCTGAAAAGTACCTGTTCAGCTTAAAGCCAGGGTGGGAGCTGCACACTCACCATTGGAAGTCTCAAAAATGTTCCTCAAAACAGACCAGAGATGTGCAGATTGAACATTTTTCCACCTAGCCTCTAAGAGTGGCTCTTTATTTTTTTCTGTCTGACTATGAGATACCCTTTAAACCTTGTGCCTTCCCAAACATGAGGAAATTCACTGGTTTTCCATAAGCTTGAGAGCAGATATTCTCCATACATTCTCAGGGCCCTATAAAACTCAAAGCAAATACAAAAGTCACACGAAGAACTGCCTGCACCTCTTCCCTTTCAGTTCTGTTTGCTGTTAAATCACTTCAATGTATGGGAGTGTTGTGTAAGACCCTGATGATTGTCAAACAAAAGAAAGGAATCTTCCTTCTCGAAAGGAAGGGAAACCACAGAGATGCTGGAGGGTTTGGCAGCCCTGGGACACCCAGAAGTTTTGGGAGACTTACAGATCAACACTATAAGGGCAGTGCAAGGGCAACCAACAAGGCTTGGGGTGAGGAGCTTTGTTCTAACTCTGCAACTCTTTAATGCCTTGAGAAAAAAAAACCCTAAATGTTTTTTTACTAGTGCTAGCAGACTATCCAGTACTAGCTCATCATCCATTAAATCTTCCAGGAAAATGGCAAGGTGGATATTTAAGTACGACAGTCTCAATTCTGGGAAAAAATTGGTGTTACAATATTTCTTTTCTGTTATTGGTAACATAAGCCTGGGCACCAAAGCTCTGAACAGCCTTTAAGATTCAAAATCTCATTACTAACAGAGAGATTTAGGCTCCCAGACACCTCATAAATTGAGTCTGTGGATACTGCTCCCTTTCACTTCTGGGATGATTGAGTGATATGGAAGCAGAAGAGAGAATAATGAATAACAGTGTGGGGTTAATCAGGTTTATTCACAGCGTTGTCTTGGAAATATCAATGCTGAAGGGCCATTCCTTAAATTTCAGAGGTTAGGCACTTCTACTCAGAGGAGTGCTGGGAAAGGCAAGGGCACACCAGAGTAAAGCTGGCTGGGGAGCAGCTCTGTCGGGAAGGACCTGGGGGTGTTGGTGGTGCTCAGGGTGGACAGGATCCAGCTGTGAGCCTGCAGACTGAGGGAGGTGTTCATCCTACCCAGATCAGCACTCACGGGCTCGTGTCTGGAATGCTGCATCCAATTCTGGCTCCCCAGAACTGGGAATGACAAACTGGAGCGAGTTAGGAGACCTCAACAAGGTGTTTGGGCATGGAGCTCCTGCCCTTGTGGGGGTGCTGAGACAACTGCTCTGTTTTCAGCTGGGGAAGCAAAGGCTTCAAGGACCTCAGAGCAGCCTCTGCAGCACCTGGGAGGTGGTCTGACTCCATGGTCTGACTCTACAGGAGACCCTGATTTAAGCAGGAGGTTGGAGTGAAGACCTCTAGAGGTCCCTCCCAGGCTTCATTAGCCTGTTATCCTGTGATCCTATTTCTACAGGTCACCTGTTTTCCTTCCTTCCTTCCTTCCTTCCTTCCTTCCTTCCTTCCTTCCTTCCTTCCTTCCTTCCTTCCTTCCTTCCTCTTTGTGTTTACCTTTTTGTATGTTTTTCATTTGGTGTATTCTATTAATATTCATATCTAAAATCCATTTTGTCCTTTTTCACTCCTAATCCTCAGTGTTTCTTTGTTTATCTTCCTACCAGGTTATTGTTTCAAGGTTGTTAGCTCTCTTTCTCCATTTTATTTCCTTTATTTTTCCCACCAGCCATCTTTAAGCTTTTCTTGTTTCAAGCAGCATTAATCTTTAGCCATTGATCTCTAAATAGAGTTGAAAAATAAAACATCAGACTATCTAGTTCTGCTTTCCTTAACCTAATCTGTTTCTGATACCATTTGAGTTTACGTTACTACTTATTTAAACACAACTTCCTGTATTGAGAGGACAACACCTTGACTCAGATTTGAGTCATTTCTGTCTGGTGCAGAACTTTCTTTCATTAAAGGTACAGCAGAGTACGTTCAGATGTTGGTCAATACAAGATGTGTTTAGCATTTAGAACAAACACAGAAGATCAATAGAGTTCTGGGTCAGCTCAGATCTGATTGCTGATCAGAGTTTGTAAATTTGCAGATAATGAAGGTGTCATGGCTAGATGAAATATCTGACAGTCTGGATGTTGAGCTGGTGTCCCAGTAAAGGGAGGAGGACCAAGCCAAATTTGTACATCTGCGGTTAAATCAGCGTTGGGGAAGAATAAAGAGAGATGCTCTGCAGCAGCTGTGGCCTTAGTGCCCCTAAGAAAATCACTGATCACAGAAAGGTTTGGGTTCATCATCTCCTTCCAAGCCCAGGGACACCTTCCACTATCCTGGGTTCCTCCAAGCCCCGTCCAGCCTGGCCTTGGACACTTCCAGGGATGGGGTAGCCACAGATTCTCAACCTGTGCCAGTGACTCACCACCCTCAGAGTAAGGAATTTCTTCCTAATATCTAATCTAAACCTTCTCTCTTTCAGTTTGAAGCCATTTCCCCTTGTCCTGTCATTTGTCTCATCACAAATGTCCAAACTGCCCTGTTTTGCATCTGAAATGAAGAAGGCACAGCCTTCACCCCCTTGTCTGTTTGCAGGGTTTTTGTGGGAAGCTCCTGAGACTCACACTCGCCTCCAGTTCCAGTGAGGGGAATCAGGCTCCAGACTCTGAGTGGCAGATGGATCTACATCCTGGTGGAGAAGAACTGTCCTCATAAAGTCACTGAATCCCAAATCCCAGGTCAAAGGGATACTGAGGCCATCAAACCCCACCCCCAGTCCTGTACAGGAGGAGCTGTTCTCCCTGCATGGGGACTGCTCCTGGTTCTGTTCCTCAGCTCTGGAAGTCATAGATGGAATATTTTACCTCATTTTGCAGTTTTGCCTGGGGTCATCTCACTGCTGAGTGGGTGGTAAAGCACAAAAATGTTTTTGTGGTGTCCAGCACAATTTGAAGAAAGCTTTTTAATAATTTGATCCAGTTTGCTTTCCATGTGTAAGGCCCATTAGGTTATTTGAAAACTATGGTAAATTATGCCTCTGGCTCATATTTTTGCATCACTGTTGTGTCTAGAGTTTTCTTTCTCTCTCTAACCATGTAGCAGGAGACATTCAAAAGAACATTACCATCCCTCGCTGCATTTAACTTAACCAAGATATGACTCCTGGGGATAGTCTAATGTGGAAAAGAGCAGGAAGAAATCATCATCTGTCAGCATATTAATGTTCTAAATTAATGCACATCCTTCTTCATAAAAATGGTTTCTTCAATTCCAAGTCAAATAATATTGATTCTCAATGTGACACAAAGACAAGTGATCACTGTAATACAACTCTAAAAGCAACCTGAAGAGTAGCTGAGGCAGGAGAAAATGGAAACTTGACAAGTGTTTTTGCCAAAGTGTCAGTAGAATTATTCTGTTAGGGAAGACAAGAAGTTTAAACATGCATAGGTAATTTAAACAAGCCTTTTCTGAAATTCCATGAGGAAAAAATGCTATCTAATTTCCACCTTCCTTAATTGTGATATTAATAGTAGTCATAGTATAAGTATTAGTATGTAAGAAGCTGTGAACGAAATGTTTAATGTTTCATAGAATATAAATTAACACATCACTACATTTCTGTGGGAAAGTGTATATAGTATTCCAATAGGAACAGATGTTTTCCAATATCTTTGTCTTTCTTATAGCCAGGCTACCTCCGCCAACACTTAAAGAAGGAAATGTTCAGAAAAGAGATTCTCTTAATACTTCCCTTAGTATTAGATTTATATATGATACATGCTTGTAAATTCCATGTGCCCCATTTATCATTTTCATTGATGGATTCAGTTGTGCTATCAGAAATTCCTGACTGTCTACCACCTCCAGGAGCACAATACACCACCACCTCTCTTTGAATATGTTAAGATTGTCACTGTGGTTCTTTCTGTCCCCTCAGTGTGTATGTCTAACACATATCCAGGCACAATGCAGGTTCCAGGATATGGATGGCTTCTTTTCCATTGGAGGAAAATCCTTGCCCGAACCCCAAGTGTGGAACAGAAGCCAAATGGATGCGAGCTGAAAAATATCTCTGCTATGTCAGGGAAGTTAAGTCTGTTTTGACAACTGAGCTGAGCTCTCCTGAGAAACACCCAGCACGAGGAGAGGAAGAGATGCAGAGGAGTGTTGATACTGGAATGGGTGCAGAGAGCCACAGAGAGGTGCTGAATCATCTGGCTCTTCCTACGTAGATCTGAGTCCTGTAGTACCAGACTTCTCCTGACTCCAAAAACCTGACTCATCCTCTACCCTGCTTGTGACTTCCTACATTTTCTCTCATGGCAATCCTTTCCTCTTCCCCCACATAAACCAAGTCCCTTTGACATGATGGACACATTCACAAGATTTTCTGTATCAGGGTTCTTTTTCAGCTCTTTTTGCTGGCCCTCTGCATATCAAGTCTGAACCACATCCCCGGCCGTCACCCACTGCCCCTTCAAAGCATGAGCACATACAGGGACACAAACACACAAAAGGCTTTGTAAAAACAAAATACATTCCAGTAATTTCTGGAGTCAATACTAACAAAGCAATCTATTGTTGAAAATGTGTCAATGGGGCCCACCCACTGGGTAAGAGAAGAGTGATTTTAGCACTGGACTGTCCTCACCCTGCACCTGCTGGCTGCCTCTCTGGCCCTAATATCAGCTGTCCTAAACATCTTCTCAAAAATGAAATGTCCCTCTAAAGCCTGATGGGAAGGGGATGGAAAAGACTGTACAAAACTGAGGTCTAAATTAATCTCAGCTGTTTAACAAGCTTGCTGTTAAAGTTATCACCCACTTCCCCTCTGCAGACAATGAGAAAAATTAAGCTACTCCATGTCATGTGTGTCACCTTGTGCTGTGGCTTAGGAGAAATCCCTGCTGGAGGTTCCTCTTTCCATTATTGCCTAAAGTAGGAACATGAAAAATCTGTGAAGACTCATTTGCTGGTTTTAATGACTGAAGTTAGTCAAAATGTGTTCCACTCCTGAAGTGGCCTGTGTCTGCACTGCATGTGTAGGATGCCAGGTGCTCCAGGCAAAGAGGTGCCCTTCTTGGCATTTTATACTGTAGTCATGAAATCCACTTCTTGTGTGTGCTGATTGATATCCCGGGGACTTCAGATGCCGTGCACAGCCATGCAAAAGCTCTCTGTGAAGAGCCAAGGTAATTGGAAAATGACTTACAACAAGGCATGGAACAGCTACTGCAGACCCAGCTTTTGTTGTGGTGCAGGTCCATCCTCCAGCCTTGAGGAAGAGAAAATGCACAGAATGTGCCAGTGTGTTTGGTGGCATGTTGAATTTTATACTGAAGGTACTTAGGAAAACAAGGATTCACATTCCAGCTACTGTAGGGAACATTTCAAACAAGCCTTTCAAAGGAGAAAAAAGTGAAACCCATGATATGTAATTATAGCTCAGGAATTTATAAGGGGAATGGGGCTGTATTTTTCTAGGAAATTGTGTTAATGTCTTCAGTGTAGTATAACTTAAAATTTCTGCTTTCCAGCTCTGCAACCTCTTCTTTGCATCCTCTTCTTTGCATTCCTCTGGGACAGAAACACTTGGTACTGCCAAGTTCTCCAAGGATTACAACAGGGAGTTTGAATCTGCAATTCAGAACTTTGTGTGGCCCCACAGGCAGCTCAGAAAGGCTCCATGAAAAGAGCAGTGAACTCAGGCTCAGACAGGCTGGAGAGCAGCTCCCTCACACAGAACCTCTAAGGGCTTTTGCCCTTGCCTTCAGCATCCTCAGATTCCAGGGGTGAAATCACTGAAACAACAGAATCTGCAAAACTAAATTAGAAATGAGAAAAAAAGCCAAGTTTCACATGCTGAAGATAAAAAATATTGGATGTTCTTGCCAAGAATTCTGGCAAACCTAGCACCTCTCCAAGGCCTTCCAGTGAAGCAGGATGACTTCCTGAGAGTGTGTGCACATTAAGTGCAGCCCAGCCTTTTCCTGCAAACTCTGAGCAAAATCCCCTGCAGGTCTGCTGAGAGATGCCAGCTCCAGTGTCAGTGCAGGACTGCACTGACAGAATCCAACAGAATGGATCAGTGTGGCACACCAGGGCATTCACACAGTTCTGTTACTTCCAGATCCACAACCAGAGCGTGCGATGCTGGGTGAGAAACCTCCTTGTCTCACCACATAGATAAAATTATTCAAAAATAGCTTTTTTTTGCATGAATGCAAGTCTCCATTCTGAGATAAACAAATGTTCAGAAAAGTCCATCATAATGGCTCATAGTTCAAAGTGCACCCCTCTGTCAGTGGGGCCAGAGGAGCATTTATCCATTTTCCAGTTACTCAGCAGTACTAATATAAAGCAGTTAATGGGTGCCCTTACAAGGGCTTTGACAAACATGAAGGTGCTTGAATTCAGCCCTCCTTAAGTGTGCTCTTTGTTGTTCATAGTGGAATCCAGGGATGTGCTGCAGCACTTTACACTGGCAAAGGGAAACATTCCACAATGTAAACGTGGTACAAGAGACACCACCAGCGTGAGGACATAGTCAGTGCCCCACTGTGACTCTTGCACAGTGCCAAAAAAACTTGTCTGGGTTAATGTTGCCACTATATTAATGGAAATAATGGAAATATTACATTACATTCATTGCGTTGCTATTGTATAAAGCTGCACAATTCCAAGGCCAGCATGCAGCACACCCTCTTCCTTCGAGTGTATAAAAGAAAGCACCAATGAAGTTTGCTTTATAATGAAAAATACCAAATGCTTTAATATTACTTTCATAAGGAAAATCTGTTTTTATTTTCTGTCTCGGTTGTAAAAATAAAATATTTCCATTCATACAGAGCCAGAGCAAGTCTTTGGTTGAATACATTCTTCTATCCATATTGAGACAGATATGATATAGAACACAAATAAAGCTTTGAGAAATAAACTGAAATATATTTTCCACTCTCTTTGTCCTCTCCATCTGCAACACAATCGTGGTCATAGCAACATTGGTCCATGGGTTATCTGGATTTCTTCTGCTTCTATTCTTACAGGTTTTCAGCACCCCAGCTCAGCAGGATCAGAAAGGATTGAGAACAAGAGGAAGTAGGCACAGGTGGGTCTGGCACATCCACGCTTTGAGGTGACCTGGTGTGTTTGTACAGCCCATTGCTTTCCTCTCATAGAGATCACAGTGGGTGTTACTGCCCTTTTGGCTTTTTAGTAAATAACTCAATCCTTTCTGGTTTCCTTTCCTGTAAGACTGGGTTCAAGCTGAACAGAATCAATCTTCCACTTCAGTTTCTTTACAGAGGTTAATGTGCAAGAGGAAAAATGAAGCCAATTTGGTAGCTACTTCAGAAAGGTTTACTCACCACCTCAGGTATGCTGCAGTGTGGAGTGGAGTGAAGGAATTTACCAGGGGAAGAAAAAGGAGAAATGGAAAGAAATCAAGTATTAAGAGATTATGTGGGGAAAAAAAAGAAGCAAAAGACATCAATAAAACAAAACAAAACCAAACAAAAAAAAAATTGAAAGTAAAGCAGAGGTACAGAAAATGTTTAGTACTGCACAAATTCTCAAAAACTTGTCTTCTGCTGTGCTCTGAAAGAGTTAATCCTGGTGTCAGCCAGGAACCCAACTAATGACTCCTCTTCTACCTCTTACATCAGCAGCAGATTAAGATCAAATTTAACATTGTTAAAATGCAGGGAATATCTATAAGATGAATCCTTAATAAAAGGAGCAATGGGTCAAAAGGGCACATTTGTTATTCCATAACCCAGTAAAACTTTTCGATCTGCTGAACAAAATACCTCTGTGCAATGCTAAAAATAAATGAGTTGGGTCCTTCTGATGCAGACAGTTTATGTGTGAGATAATTTCAGCAGGTCTGGAAGTCATCACAAGAGACTTGCTTCGGCCTTTTAGTATGGTTGTTGTGGTACCTTCCATGCCTTTCACATTTTAAGTGATTGCACAGTAATTCCCAGGCTCCACACTGAATATGCCTCAAAGGGACCGACCCTTGGTCCCTCACGCACTGCTGCTATTTTGGAGGCAGTCTGTGCTTATTAGAACAATCATTTTTTTTCCTTGAGAGGTCAAGCTAGGGGGTCAAACAGAGAAAAGAGATACACACACCAATAGCAGATTCGAGGAGCTCCTTGCCAAAGGATGTCGGGGATGTAAAAGGTTTACATGGCTTCAAGGAGGGGACTGGGCAGGTGCTCAAAAGTGAGAGCTAATGAGAGGTTCTGGGCAGACAAATCACACACCAAGCTGACAAAAATCCCATAAATTAACCTTCAGACCGTGCACCGCTTCAATTCCAAACAGCTGAATGTTTTCTGAATCTCAGAAAATTGTATATACAGACTTGGGACCTTTTTTGTTTTAGGGAAATTCAGGAAGGAATCAAGCAGTCATACAGAGCTAAAGGATCTATTTTGGCACAGCTGTGATCCTTGCAGCAGACACTTATTTTTTGGCTCAGAAAGTGTGTTTGCAGAATGCTTGTCATTCATGAAGAAATAAGAGTTTATAGAAGTTTATGCCCCATAGGCAATAAATATGGAATAATATGCTGTATAGAAATATTCCCAAAACAAAGCTCTCTAAGAATATAGGATAAAATTCCAGCATACTTGGGAAGCGAGAAAATATTTTGATGTCAATAAGAATTGCAATTAAAATCTTTAGTCAGATCTCAGGAGAAAAACAATTGCAGTGTTTAAAAAAAGGCTGAAGCATTATATTTCCACAGAAATGGCTACAGAAACCCTTTGGCTTTCTACTGATCAAACTCTGTCTCCAAGTACTTGCTGCTACAGACAACAGAAAATAAAAATCAGCAGAGATTTGAAAAACAAAATCATGCCAGAATCTTGTTTTGTTTTCTTTCGCTTGTGGTTCATAACTAGGATGTAGCACCGCTATATTTTTGTAAAAGCTTTTTGGACTGAGTTTTGGGGGTGTTTCTGGTCTGCTTTCCCACCCTGTGACATAAACAAATAACCTGCATCTGGGTTTGTGTCCCGTATTTCAGATTCCCAGCTCCCTAAATCCCACTTTTGTGACTCTGTAAATGCATCAGCCACGGGAGCTGATGCAAGTGGCTGGAACCTCTTTTCGTACACTATAATCTAACGCACTTGGCGAGCCAATGAATATGTGGGAAAGGAGGGGCTTTCTGGCTGAGGGGCTCTTGCAGGGGAACAGCTGTTGAGCAGCAAAACCTTACCCAGAGCCAGGCAAACACACTCATTCACATCCTCCGTGCCTCTGTGCACCCAGGGCTGGCAAGGCAGCTACACCCCTCCTCCTCTCTCTGCAAAAAGTGAGCAAACTTGCACAGAGAAACAGAAGGGACAGCAAACCTCAGCTGTGAAACGTTTCAGCAGATCCAGCAATGGCCTGGGTCAGTAATTTCTCCTGGTTAAACCACCTTGCTCTACATGAAGAACGTCTCAGGGGGTACTTAAACAGCACTGAGGACTATTTAACTTTCCTGTGTGGGCCCAGACGGAGCCACTTGTTCCTGCCCATGGCTTTGGTGTACTCCGTGATCTTCGCTGTCGGGGTGGTGGGGAACTCCTTGGTTTGCCTCGTCATCCTCAAGCACCGCAACATGAAGACCCCGACCAACTATTACCTGTTCAGCCTGGCGGTCTCGGACCTGCTGGTGCTGCTCTTCGGGATGCCCCTGGAAGTCTACGAGATGTGGAGCAACTACCCCTTCCTGCTGGGGCCCGTGGGCTGCTACCTGAAGACGGCGCTCTTCGAGACCGTGTGCTTCGCCTCCATCCTGAGCGTGACCACGCTGAGCGTGGAGCGCTACGTCGCCATCCTGCACCCCTTCCGCGCCAAGCTGGCCAGCACGCGCCGCCGCGCCCTCAGGACCATCCTGGCCCTCTGGGTGCTCTCCGTGCTCTTCGCCCTGCCCAACACGGGCACCCACGGCATCGTGCTGCAGCACTTCCCCAATGGCACCCTGGTGCCCGGCTCTGCCACCTGCACCGTGGTCGTGCCCCTGTGGATCTACAACTGCATTGTCCAGATCACTTCTTTGCTCTTCTATGTGCTGCCCATGGGGGTGATAAGTGTGCTGTACTATCTGATGGGGCTAAGAGTAAGTCCTGCTCCAACTGTGCTCAGTGTTTCCTTGGCTCATTCTTGTGTGCTTGTGTCTATATGTGGCTTTTGAGTGAGTTTTGCACCTTTTTGTTGCCCGTGTTTTCCCCCCAAGACAGCAAAAGTGTTTCTCAAACCTCTGGAAATAGTAGATCCAACTTCTTCTCTGGTGCAATCCTGTTCTGAAATTAATATAGCTATGCTGGGGAATAATTTACCCCAATCTTCCTATGAAAACTTACCATAACTGCTGCTCACATCTGAATGTTAATGAAACACCCAAGTCTGTAGATTGATTCCAGCCTCTCAGAGATTTATGCCTTTGCAGAGGGGACTGGAAAGAAATGGACCAAAAGGAAAATGTGAAAAAAATAAAAAGATGGCTAGTGATTGAACCTTGTGTACTATTTGTTTTCCCTCTTCTTGTGACTGTAGAATTTCCATTGCATTATTTTCTTCTTTTCCTTCCCTGGAGCTGGTGGTAATATTCACTTTTTAAAACTCACAAAGCTCATAAACTGCAATGTTACCTTATTGCTGCAGCTAGCAAATGCAGCAATCATTTCTTTATATAACTACAGCCCTGTTTCACCAGGCTACCTGAGAGCTTATATTCATTCTCTCTTCAGAAACTGAGACTACTTCTGACAAGTATCCATCATGTAAATGTGTGGATAAAACAATCAGCATCACAGTGCTATAAAACTATGTAGCACAACACCGAAATGCACTGCTAATCACAGTGACTTGATGACTGCATTCTTCTCATAAGTTACAGACATTTAGACAATATAAATCCCATTTTATCACACTGAATGTAACTTAAAGTTGACAAAGATATGTCTGATCCCAGAGCAAGAAAGGGAAACGAATGAACTTATTAAATAATATGCAAGAAATTCCACCAAGTCTCTGCTGGTGTATAAAACATTTTGTTGTGCTGGCTGATATTTACTGTTACCTGAAATTATACAGAAGCAATTTTTACTTACCCAGGAAAAAAAAAAAATGGATTATCTGCCAGAAATCCACAGCACAGAGCAGATCCTCAAGGCAGTGAATGGGTTAAACTATCCCCAATCTCCGGAGGCTCTTGAGGGGTCTTTTACATAGTTTTAGTGAATATTTTGCAAAATTAGACCTGAAGGGAATGAAAGGTGATGAAAATAGAGTTGTTACAAAAAGAAAAAGAGAAATCCCTGAATTTATAAAAGGAAGACTTGAAGGTTGCAATAACTTCTATTTGCAGCAGCAGGTATTCCTATACCCCATCCCAGAAGAGAAGCTCAGTACCAGATGAGGGCTGATCCCCCAGGACTTCTGCAAATTCATACATTTGTTCAAGCTGTCTTCCCTAAAGACAGTAATGTTCATTGTTTGTGAATGTTCTCAGTTTTTCTGTATATGCCGCTCAGACTTCCAAATTTTAACAGGATCCATCCTGGATAGATCTGCATTATCTCCAAGCTGCACTGGGCAAGATGATTTCATTTCTCCAACAGAAGTGATGGAAGAATTTTGTATATATACAATTTTCCAAGACACTTTTTATCTACTCACAGAGGAGGAAATCCGTGGGGCTTTAGCAACACCCTGCAGTCTCCTGAGTGCCATGTATCACTCACAGAATGTAGTGGAAAAGCCCAGGGTTGATCCAAAGGTCGTACAGCAGCTCAAACTCAGCAAACAGAGACGTAACCTTTTCATATCCAGGCTTTGTAGAAAGGGCATTTCCTCACCAGTTTCTCCCTCAAGCTCTGCCAGTGCTGGACAGTCTCAGGATGCAATGCAGATGGGACGGGGGACCTGCCAAGCAGCCGTGAGAAGGCAGCAAACATGGTCATAGGGTACCTGAGTTAATTTATTATTTAATTCCTTGAAAAATGTAAAAATACATTTGTCTTTTTCACTGGGAAAGGGTTGATTACCTCATTATCTACTCGGGTATAATTTTAAGGCTTGGTGGTTTGATATGGCAATGTTATGGCCAATTGATCATTCCAGCACCAGTGAAAAGAAGAGGACACTGATCATTGCACTGTAAACTCATTAGGCTTGATTGTGGGAGCTCCCTGCTGCCTCTTTCATGGGGTTCCCATCACAGATACCTTTAGGATAAATCCCTAAATCATCCAGGCTCTTCAAACCCAGTTCAGCAGTTGAGCTACTGATTGCAGCCCACAGCCAAAGAGCTGAGGAGGGAGAGGAGAGGGATGAGCTGAGAGCATTGGGCAGTAGCTGCCCATGGAAGTCCATCCCTGGGGCACTGGTTGAGATGGGATGGGATTGCTTGGGAAGAAGTCTGCATTGCAGCAGGATTCAGTGCAAGGTCCCTGCCCATTTCTGTCAAACGGATTCCTAAAAGGACACAGGTGTAGGTGCTGATCACTGCTTGTCTAAAAGTCATACTCTATTTAAAAAGGGTTTCTGACAGCCTAGGAAGGATAATGAGTTCTTCTCCCAAGGTTCCAACTTTTCTCTTAGTCTCTCATCCCTTCAGTAACTGGTGGTAGTAGTAGTAGTAGTAGTAGTAGTAGTAGTAATAATAATAATAATAACAATAATAATAATAATAATAATAATAATAATAATAATAATTTGGCATTTTACTTTAGCTGTCTTTGAAGCAAGACAACTTATTTTTGCCAATGCACATCTGGTCCAGATTCTATCATCAAAATCTATTTCTCCCCACAAATGCCCAGCTGTTAAATGCCCAGAATCATCTGTGGCTGGTGACTGCCTTTGGCTAATTTCTGCAGAGCCCAGCACAGCTCTTCCAGAGTCTGTTCCCTTTCCATGGAGGTTGTCCAGCAGTCCTTGTCCAGTGGCTGGTTCTCCTTTGCCGTGGGGGTGGGCTAAGGGCACACCCAGGCTGCAGCTCAGCAGAGCTGCTCCAGCCAAACTTCTGAAACAGGCAGGGCTGGAATCTTTAGCAGAAGCCTTGTGGGGTTCAAATATCATTTTTTCCATCAGCTGGAGAGAAACTTTGATCCCCACTAGTGTCAGACAAGCCAAGGAGTTTATAGAAAACAGTTCCTCTTTTGCAGATTACAGAAAACAGTCCTTCTTTAGCAGAGTGGCCTCACTGTTTGTCTGGGGAGAGGTGAGACCCTAATTTCACTCAGCCTTTTGATTTCTGGTGTGAAATGCTGTAGCTAATAAAGATCTGGGGGGGAAATCCAATTTTCAGCTTCTTGCTCCAGTCACTTTTAATTCTCTTACAGTGAAAGGGTAGCATTCACCTCAAACCTACACAGCCTCATACACCACAGTGATGTAAACGTAACCAGTGCCTTGGCTGGGGTTCTACCCCTCTCAAACCACTGGCATTAACTCAAGTTACAACCTTTGCCATGGACTCATTTATTTATTTTCCCCTCCCTGTTTATAATGNTTCCATGGAGGTTGTCCAGCAGTCCTTGTCCCAGTGGCTGGTTCTCCTTTGCCGTGGGGGTGGGCTAAGGGCACACCCAGGCTGCAGCTCAGCAGAGCTGCTCCAGCCAAACTTCAGAAACAGGCAGGGCTGGAATCTTTAGCAGAAGCCTTGTGGGGTTTAAATATCATTTTTTCCATCAGCTGGAGAGAAACTTTGATCCCCACTAGTGTCAGACAAGCCAAGGAGTTTATAGAAAACAGTTCCTCTTTTGCAGATTACAGAAAACAGTCCTTCTTTAGCAGAGTGGCCTCACTGTTTGTCTGGGGAGAGGTGAGACCCTAATTTCACTCAGCCTTTTGATTTCTGGTGTGAAATGCTGTAGCTAATAAAGATCTGGGGGGGAAATCCAATTTTCAGCTTCTTGCTCCAGTCACTTTTAATTCTCTTACAGTGAAAGGGTAGCATTCACCTCAAACCTACACAGCCTCATACACCACAGTGATGTAAACGTAACCAGTGCCTTGGCTGGGGTTCTACCCCTCTCAAACCACTGGCATTAACTCAAGTTACAACCTTTGCCATGGACTCATTTATTTATTTTCCCCTCCCTGTTTATAATGTTTCATTGTTTCATTAAACTGCAGCTGCTGAGTTGTTCTTACCTGTTACACCTTCATCACACGAGGCTGAAGAGCAGCCCTACAGCATCATCAAAATGCCAGGAGGAAGGGGAAAAATAAAAATACATCTGTCTCTGGTTTATTACAGCATCAGCACACTGTACTCTCTGAGGCTTTGGAATATGCCTGGAATAGATTACTGCTGAGACTGAAAACCACTGAAGGGAATCCAGGGGTTTCAATAAATCTGATCATTTATCAGTAGATGTGCTACAAATCAGCTGAGTCTTTCCTTAAGCAACTGTGGCTATGACTAAAAGTTACAAGGGGAATAATCTAAAATATGAGAGGCTGAATTGCACCATAATTGACTATAATTCCATTCATATGTTTTTTCCTTTTATAAATAGAATAAAGGGAACAATGGAAAGAAGAGCTCATTTCATCATCCTTACAGAAAAGTATTATTAATCAGAAATCAGAAAGCAAAGTCACAGTGTAAGAGGCAAAAGCAAATAGCACAACTAGCATGTCTTCACGAGTTTTTTACAAATCCAGAGTGATTTCTATCTTTTCCCTCATTCCTCATATTGTCTCACGTATAATTAAGTTTTGGTTCCAGTTTCTCTACTTGAAAACAGACAAAGCTGTTGGCTAATCAGGAGTTCCCACTGCAGGAAGCTGGGACCAAATATGGACTTTCCAGATATGATCTCTTTGGTATTCAAACCAATTGTCCTGTTTATGTAAACCTGATCTTTTCATCACCAAAGCACCAGTCTTCTCATCATAAACACACTGGGGACAGATTCCAGGGATGATCAGATTATTGCTCTTTATGCCCATTTGTTTTGAAGTCCAGGAAAAACTACTGGAGAAAAACCTCTCCTTGTTGTGCCTGAGCAGTGAGTGGCTAAATCTGTGTGTATGGTGCACCCTGCCCATCTGCAAGGCAGAATTTCTGGGGTTTGTTCATCAGATGGTTTGAATATCAACTACTCCCAACACTCAGGACATGAAACAAACACCCTTGAATGCTACAGGATTTTTTCCAATGATTACAGCTGTGTTGTACTGAGGCCTCTATGGGTATTTTTTGGATCATTGGATTGTGCTTAATTGTGGGGAACACTTTTAGGAAAATAAACAAACAAACGATATTTTGGTAGAAGAGAAAATAATGCCTAGCAAAATAGTGTTGAAATGGAACATAAACTGTGAACCAAATATTAACTCATTGAGAAAAGGTAAGTGGGGAAGTGAATTACAAATTTGCTGTTAATATGCAGGTGCATAAAAATCTGCAGATTGTTTTGAACCTAAAGCTTCCATGTTTTTCTACACAAAAAACGAAATTTAAATGCAGATCAATTTTTTTTCAGTGAGTCCCGAGTGGCCCCAAATTTTGCTTTCTCAAACTACAACTACCAAAATATCAAACAGTTTATGTCTGGCAGGGATGTGGTCTCTTGTCTAAGCTGTCCTTTGGTTTCCCTCCTTTTGCCAGTTGAAAGGAGATGAATCTTTGGAAGTGGAGGAAATGGCTGTGAATGTTCAGAGGCCATCCAGGAAATCAGTCACCAAGATGTTGTGTAAGTAGTGAGTCCTTCTGTGTTTTATTTACCCTGAGCAGGGGTGTGACCAGATCCAGATGGGTATTGAGCAAGTTAATTGGATACAAGAGTTATGAGTAGCTGTCATGTCAAAAAAAAGGCTTATTGCTCTTTTATCTGGACTTGCAGGAGTGAAGCATCAGGGGTAACTACCAAAAGACTCAGAAAGCAAATTTTCCTCCCCAGCACAAGGTTGAGGAAAACTTCATGGCAGATGCTTGCATGGCAATTCTCCAACATCCTTCACTCTAGACTAGCTCTTGCAGCCCTCCAGGGAGGATCCCCTTTTTTTCAGAGTGCAAATAGTCTGCCTTGTACATTTTTACAGAATGTACACGTGTTTTGCATCACACCAAACTGTACTTTGGAGCCAGCCTGGTTTCCTGAGCCCGGAATGGGTTTGGCCTCCATATATACCCCAACATTGCCTGGCTGTTTCCTGCTCTGTTTGAATGTCAGTGTGTGTGCGTGCATTGGGTGATCCAATACAGTAATTAGTGGAGAGATTGTTCTTTTAGTTGGTAATGGTAAGACAGAAAGGATGGCAAAAGGTTTGAAACCGTGAATATAATTTATATATTAAGTCTCCCATCCAGCTTTATGGACTCTCTGCCCTGTGCGGGCTGGGTAACCATACCCTCCCATTTCTGACCTGTTTTTCTTCTCCCCTCTCTCCACTCCAGTTGTTCTTGTGATAGTTTTTGCCATCTGCTGGGCTCCATTCCATATAGACCGACTTTTCTTCAGCTTCGTTGTGGAATGGACTGAGCCTTTGGCCAATACCTTCAACTTAATTCATGTGGTTTCAGGTAAAGCTTTCTTCTTCCACTTGCATAGCAACTGGCAAAAAAAAAAAAAAAAAAAAAGTATTTGTGAGTGGTTTTACTTGGAATGTGTAGTCATTTATTTTGTAGGGGACACGAGACTTGTGTGGAAAACCTTCTCGAGGTTTGGTAAGCAGTGGTGAGAACAGTGCCTGAATAAAAACTTCAGGCAGGTTTCTGCAACTTTCAAGATCTGGCCATGTCAAATTCACAAAGAATAAAAGAAAATTTTAAAAAAGGATATCATGCATTATTACTAGCTGCTTTTAATTCTTGGGAATGTTCAGAAGTAAAGACTGCTGCCATTCAGCTGCTTTTAAGAAGAACACAGGAGCAGGCAGCATCCTTCACAGGCTCTCTGGGGCAAATAGGAAACCTTACCAAATGCAAAAGCCTTACATACTGCTCAGCACAGGGTGATGAAACCAAATGTTTATGGCCCTGCCAACCAGAAAATGAAGAGCTTTTCACAGAGGAGTCTTATTTTCAGTCTGCCATGGGAAAACACTGAACGTGGCCATTAGGCAGCTCAGACAAATGCAATCTTGTGCCATTGTCCTGGTGAGTTGTAGGAAATGAGCTTCCCCTGGCTGGAAGTTATCCTCTGACAGCCTTGATGGGGCACCAGCTGGGCAAATCCTGCTGGGGGCATGAGGGCATTGCTGGAGGCAGGTCAGGGCAGCTCAAGAGAGAGCTGGTTCCTGAACAGCTGGAGGGAGTGAGCTCCAATTCACATTCTCTCCCACTTCCCTTCCACTGCAGTGAAAGCTGAGCTAACCTTGCTCAGACATCCTTGCCTGTGCCAGGAAGGCAGCAGAGCTCCACTGCTGCTGTCTCCACCCTTGCATCCAATTGTGGTGGAGCTGAATAGGCAATAAAGAGATTTTCCTCTTCTGAGATCATTTCACACACAAATAAATGTCTCTCTCTTCCCCCAACCCTTGTTCTCCCAGGTGTTTTCTTCTACCTGAGCTCTGTCACAAACCCCATCATTTACAACCTCTTGTCCCAGCGCTTCAGGATGGCTTTCCTCAGTGTGATTTCTCCTTGCTGCAAGCACTGTGCCCCTAAACATCCCACTTGCAAGATTTCTTCCCAGAAGAGCGTGTTTGTGATTGAGGACCACAATCTCATGGACTCTGCTGAAAACACGAGTCTCCCTGGCACACACAGGACATCTGTCAGCAGCTCTCAGCTCTCCACTGGCCTGTGACTTCCCCTGTTGTGATCCAGGTGAGAGAGAAGGTTAAGAAAATTACTTTAAGAAACTGAAGCAGAAGAAAACTTCCTAAAAGACTGATTTCAGCAAGAATTGCTCAGGAGGTGTCCCATTGAATGAATGAAGGAGGAGACTGTATTTAGGATGTGTTAGGGAAGCACTGTATTGCCCCCAAGGTAATGGGAGGGCTGGAAATCTGAGTCTGCTCACTGCAGGCTGTGCCAGCAAAGAGCTGCTTTAAAAGGTGAGAGACACTCCCAGTGCTGCCAGCTTAGCCAAGTCTTGCCAAATAGCTTCTTGGGCAGCAACCAAAACATCAGATTTTACTTATTTTGAAACTAGGATAACTTCTCTACCCACTTCCAGCTTTAGGTAAGCCAGCCCCACTTCCCTCTGCTACAACCTTCTTGAGGTATGGCTGCTGCAAACCTCTCCTGTCAACATTAGCAAACAGGCAAGAATGAGAGCAGCTCAGAGCTGGGCTGATAAACACCAGCCACCAGCAACAGCTATTTCTGGGCCAGAAGAACCAGGGAGCCAACAACTGTAAAATGAATGTAAAGCAAACTTTTGCTTTCTGAGCTTCTTATCGTTACTTCAGATATTTATGTGTTGTCTCCACCAGTGAAGCCCTGTGGTTGTGCTTCAGCAGACTTCACTCCTCCTACAGCAGGTGGATTGCAGAAGTCAGAGATCTACGTGGATTAGCAAGCACCAGGAAGGAGTCTGGACAGCACTCCCAACAGAGGGAATTGGGACAAACCTAATACAGTGGCAATAAAAAGGGGAGTTTTGCAGTGACATTGCATCTACTAAATTCAGTTTTTGCCACGAAGCACAATAAAAGGTCTGAAAAACTTTCCTGCATCCCAGTAGTGCAAACAGATCCTGAAGGCAGGACACTCATATCCAAGCTGACAAATTCCTGGGCTCTGCTGACTGCAGGGACAGGACCCTATAGAATTTTGCCAAGGGAGTTCAGGGAGGGTCCATTATGCGATAAAGAATTTTGTAAAACTCCGTCTCACACGTTTCTAAGCCTGCTCATTGTGTTTCAGGGAAATGCCTCCCGTGTGCATCCTGACTCAGGCCCGGGTTTAGTCCCCATGCTGGGCTCAGGCTTGGCACACACTGCCACAGAGAATCATCCATGAGGGTCACCAGGGGACTGGAGTTACTCACACAGCCAGAGAACACAGAGTTCTCACTCTGTGAAAATGACAGCATTAGCTCCTGGAAGATGATACACTGTGTGCAGAAAGACATTTTCCATTCTGGTCACTGGGGATCCAGATGACATTTCCTACCAAGGAGGAAGGGATTGTACCCCTGGTTACCACGGTCTCTTCTTTGTTAGCCCCAAAGTTTTCTGTTTGATTCTCACTGTGGGACTCCGAGATGGGAGACTAATGGCAGCTGGAGAGTCCCCTTTTCCTGGAGCATAAGGGGAATATTTTCAGACCCTTTTTACCACCTGCAGTCTTGAGAAACAAGCCTTGGAGAGGGGAAGAGCCACACACAAGGCCTGCAGAGAAAAGGCCATTCCTGCTCCCTCAAGACACAGCTGAAATGCTTTGCCACCCCCAAGTGGACACTTGCATTTTACCAGTGACATTCACACTTTTAAGCAGAAATTTTGCATTATTTTTCCCTCTGCCAGGGATTACAGTGGGTTTTCCCTCTGGACAGGCCATGGCAGTGGTGCCTTGCTGCCCGTGGGCTGCCCAGGTCCCTGTTCTCCTGCCTGTGCACTGCTCCGAGCTCTGTGATCCCACCTGGGGACCACCTGGGGACCACCTGGGCAGTGGCTGTGCTGGATTTCCTCCCTCACCCTGTGCCTCCCTTGGGCAGATCCCTCACGGAGCCCTGGGGGTTTTCCTCCCTGTCCCAGCTGGGTGAAAGCTGTCCTGGACACCTGCCAACGGGGTGAGGAGATGGTGCAGTTCCACACAGTCACACATCCAGCATGGGGTGGACACATTCCTCTGCCGTGGCTCTTTCAATGCCTTTTATGCATTTAGGGCGAGACAGCACCCTGTGTTGGTGCACAGAGAGCCATCCATGAGTGAGAGCCATCCCCGCTCTCCTCCCTTCCTGGGAGATGCCCAACCTTCAGCTGCAAAGCCCAGGGCTGGGAAATGCATCCCTTGACTTGCAGATGAGCACACAGACCTGCAGACAAAGGCTGGGGGGTGAAGCTGGAGGGCGAGGATTTCACGTGATCTTAAACAAAGTGGCCATATTTTTGTCCCAAGGGGAGACAATGGACAGTTGTGAGGAAGGGGAAGCAGAGGTGGGAGGAATCTGCATGGATGGAAAAATTTTAGAAGAGAGGTAGTGAGAAGCAAATCATCACGAAATCACCTGGTTCCAAATTAACTTATTTTCTTGTCTTAAAAGCAGTTCTTATTACATTTAATTTGTTGTTAGTCAAAACTAGTGATACTCATAAGCAGAAATTAGTGAGCTTTTTTGGCCAAATATCAAAATCAAAGCTGAAAACATTTAGTCTTGCACCAAACCAAACCTTCCGTGAAAGTGTTATTGGGAGATACATGTCAAAACTCCTCTGAATTCTGCTGAAAATAAAATAAATGCAGTGAAAAAAATGCAGACTAACTGGAGACTCCAAGTTAAGTTCCCTGTGACTGCACAGCTCGGTACCCCCTCACTCCTGAGGGAGCATCTCTAGAAAATAGCTGATGCACTTTGCCCCTAAATGTAGTCAATGTCCACTGGAGGCTTTTCTTCCCAAAAGGTCAGTGCTTGAGTTGTTTATCACTCTGCCCTGATATTTACCTCCTGCATTTTGAAAGCTGGATCCAAAGATGAACAAAACAGCAAGATGGATAGAGATGTCATGAAAGCTGATGCTGTTTCTTTATTTATACATTAAGGAGCTTTCATAGCCAACTGCTGAAAAATGTTGGCAACTGGCTGAGGAAAACTCCTGTTACACTAAGATGGAGAACAGCTCTCCTTCCCCCAAAGTGGGCTGGTGTGATAAAACTGTGTTCATTTGAAATCAAGCATGACTTCGGAGACTGAACTGTCTACTGATTTATTTCTCTGCCTCTGTTTCCCTCTGGGAAATGTGCAAATGTGTGAGCAGAAAGTGTGGAGAGCAGGGGCAGTGCTCCAGCACTGTGAACAAAATGTGGAGGGTCTGAAATGTGCTACAAGGAAGCACTCAAAGGGGAGAAGAATTGTGTTTGTTGCCAGTGAGTGTTGCTCACATCTAACACCAGGTTCAGATGGAAAAAACACTGAGAACGGCAGGTGGACAGTTCTGATAAGTTTATATGAGGAGGTTTTGAAGTGTTTAAACCACAGCTTATCAGTAAAACTAAATGTACATTTCAGCTGCAGAGATGGTTATCTGTATCTGTATGTAACATGAAAATAAATACACTAAACTCTGTCTACCTAAGCATGGTCCATGCTCCAGAAATGCTTTTTGTTTCTCCCTCTGATTCCATGTGAGCAGCAGCAGATGGACATTCCCCAAACGTTCAGCCAGCACCAAGTGCAGGACACCAAGGACTCATTCCAAGTCACAGTACTTTAAAAAAAGCCCCATATTTCAGCTGGTATATTTGCACAAAACCAGCACAAATCCCCATGGGCCTTGTGGCATCCAAGAACTCTGCACAACTGCTCCTACAGGAGAGGAGGTTAAAAACTGGGCAGCACAGTTGTCATAGCCAGGAGAGGGTCCCAGAGCAAAATCTGCTCCTTCCCAGCCTGTGGAACAGCCAGGTCTGCTCTCCCTCTCTGTTTTCCCACAGTTGTCTCATTTTCTCTGCTGTCATTATGACACTTGTTAGTATTTTCCCCACTGAGGTTTCCTTTTCTACAAACTAGCAAACTGCTGAGCTGTGGCATTTCCATATCAAATGGATATTAATGTAAGGAGAAATATGATAATTAAAGCAGAATGAACAAGAAATCAAACAAGCTCTTGCAAGGATTAAAATTTGAGTTTAGGATTTGGTCCAAGTCAATGCAATGATGGCAAATGTCCTTCAGAGTGAGATGAGGGTTAAAAGAGTTTGCAAAGAAACTGCAGAAAATTGCCCAGTCTGGGCCCTGCAGGTTTCCTGACGTGGGGAAAACACACTTTTGAGGTTGTTAGGGCAGGTCACCATGCACCAAAAGACAGTGCACAATTCCTTGACTCTGAAAAAGGAATTTGCCATGTACAAAATGGACCATAATGTAAGAACCTCTCCAGGAGAGTCAAAGGCTGTTGATTTTCTTCCACATTTTTTTCCATTTACATTCTGGGTAGTCAACAGCCTGCCTTGGTCATACCCAGACAGAGCTAAGATCATTTGCTACCAGCAGAAGACAACTTTCTGTTACTGTCTAGACTTTGTGAAACTCTGAAAAGCTGTAGCTGATGTTTTAATGGCAAATTATCTTAAACCCTCTTAATTTTTAAAGAAGGATTAATTTTAGGTGTATGGGAGCTGTTGGAATAATTTGCTTCCCACTAGGATAGCTGATTCATGAATAAAATACAGAGGTTCTTATTGTAAATAACTTTTTTCTTGCATCCTCAGCTTACACTATGTTATAAAAGTTCCTTCCCAGATGAACAGGCTTTTCTTTGATTTTCTGGCTAGACCTGGGTTTTCCAGGAGACCCTTTGACTCAGATGTCTACAACATGATCTGTATCAGAGGAAAACTGTATTCCTTTTTCTAGTCAAACGCGGGGGTAAAAAGCTGTGCAAAAATCAATTTAACTGACCTACTTCAGTCATCTACTTTAGGTGTTTTACAGGTAGTTTTTATGCATACCTTCTGCAGCTGAAAAACACAGCCAGGCAACAAGGCACAAGTTACCTTGGGGTGCTGTGTGCTCTTTTGTTGCAAAGCAGGTATGTTTATCAGACCCTTTCAATTTGTTTCATTTCTTCAGAACCCAACAGACTCCCTTGATAATGACTCACTAGGAAAACCATGCTCCAAATGAGCAAAGCAAATGGCTCACAGCTAAATCACCCCTAAACAGTGGGAGCACAGCATCCTCAGGGGCTCACCTACCACACTGTTCACTGCCCTGGGGCTGGTGCCTCTGGGGCACCTGGGCTACACTCAAAAGGCAGAGAAATTCCAACAAAGCTCTAGCATGTGTAGAATTTGCAGCATTTGTTCGCAATCTTGCAGTTTTATCTCCTTCACTTCTTTGGAGATGACAAGGGCAGGAAAGAGATCTATCCTGCCAGAGAATGTGCTAAACAGCTGCCTGAACTCAGTGGAAAGTCTCCAAAAAGTTGTTTTTTCATGCTGCTGTTGACTGCAGTGCAGGTGGGTTGGGCAGCACAGAGCAACTGCAGCAAAAAGGTACAAGAGTCACAGTTTAAAAGAGCCACAGTTTTGGGAAACAGAAGAACTCACCAGACTCTTTGTGAGGAAGGAAACAAAGCACGGACACAGGAACCTGGAGGTATATTTAATCATGTTTATTTAACCATGTACAGGCTAGGGTTTGTTAGCTGGCCTGGTGTTAGGGAAATCCTGCCTGAAGAGGGGTTTTTTGAGTGTGAACAAACCTGGTTAGCACCACAAAACTCAGCTTCCCCTAAGCCCTGCAGCACTGTTTCCTCCCTGCTCAGGTTACCTGCTCCTGCAGAAGAACGAACCACAGAAAGAGCAGCAGGTATGAATTTCCATTTCAGTAGCAATGGCAGGGCTCTCCACTGGCACTGAGACACAGGCAGCACGCTCTCAGCTTAAAATGATGCAAGCCACTTTGTGTTCCTGCCTGTAACAAGGACAACAGCAGTGCTTTGGTTACAGATCCCAGCCCCCAGAGGAGGGGCTGACTCATGTGGAGCTGGCTCTCTGCTTGTAACACTAAATAGTCCCAAAGCTGGGGCTCACATGGCAGCCTAGCAAATCCCAGCAAACCCACTGCACTCCTCCAAGAGGCAGCAAGGACTGCCAGACATGATTCAGCCTCAGCACAGCCCAGTTTTTGTGTATCTCGTGCATTAACAGCAAGGAACACTCATATAAGTGCTAGTCTCAGTCTGGTTCCTTCTGGTCTCATTTCATTCCCTATCTTCCCTCCCAGGAGGAGCAGGTATATTGAAAATCATCTCTTTCCCCCCATCCATCCAGTCTTTTTGCTGCTAAGAAATTCCACTGAGAGCTGAGTCCTTTCTCTGCAACTTTATTTGCCAGCTGTAGGGTTTTCACACTGTTATTTGTATTCCAGTCCCGATTTCAATTACCTGGCTAACCTTTTCAATTTTCACAGAGAGTGAGAATCAGAAAACAGCAGGTCCTTTATTACAGCTCACACTGGCAGGGAATTCTTCACCCCGCTTCCCTCTCCCATGTTTGCAGGAAAGCTCTGTCAAATTCAAACAAACTCATTGATAATAACTTGTCTATTTGCTTATGCTTTGCTGGCTGTTAAATATTCTGGTCCTTTCTGCGGACCTCTCTTCCATCCTCCTTTTGGCTTGAACATATTACATTTTACACCATCTCTAAAAGCCAAGGAGAAGCAATCTTCACCCTGATGCTTGACTCCAGAGGGAATTCTCAGCAGGGTCAAGCACTGGAGAAGTTAAAGGCCTTGTGCTTTGAGAAGGGCTGTTTGCTGATCTTTGATAAGCAAGGCTGGTGGTGGCGAGTCCTTAAATCCATATCTCAGAGCACTTCCCAGTGGAGGCTCAGGGCATTGGGGGGGTTCCCTCAAACAAGGGGTGAGTCAGGCACAGGACACTACCCTGCTGAGCCCAAAGCCACTGCTCTGCCACTGAATTGTACTGGCCACAGCTGTCATCCTTTTTGCCTTTCTCAATTGTCCAAGTCACACCCCTCCTCTTACCTCCTTCATTATTCTGAGCCCTTGACCTAGCAGTCATTTCCATGCCTATGCTCTGTCTGCCCCATCACTCATCCATCCAGATCCTAAAAATGGTTTATTTGATTGGGGAAGGGAGAGGATTTGAAGCAAAAGACCCGTTCCTTAGCAACACCTTCCCATCTTTCTTCTTTTGTTATTTCCAGCTCATTATCTTTGCCCATGTTCAACTCCAAATTAACTTAATTACAGACAGATTTCATATCTCTCTGAACCAGAAGGGGCACTTGTAAAACATCCCTCCAGTCAATAGTAAATGAGGGCCTTGGCCTATGCTGAGCAGGCTTTGGGAAAGGCAGCTCAGCTGTGCCTGCCCTGCTCCTCCAGAGACCTCTCCCGGTTGCTCCCAGCTCCTGTTGCTCCTTTTCAGTGAGGCATTCATCTCTCTGTTTTGCAGCCTGCCCAAGTCCACCACAACCCGTGAGCTCCACAACAGACATCAGCATAAATCACCAGGTGAATGCTTCTCTTATGCAGATGCCAAGGGCACTGCAACGTTTCCACCTCCCCTTTCCAGATTCTGACAGGGGGCAAGGGCCTCAGTTCAAAGTCTGTGATTGGAATCTGTCCTGAGTGCAAATCTGAGCTAAATCTGAGCCTTACTGAGTCTGAATATCAGATGTACTCGGTCCAGCATGACCTCTGATTACCTACACAAGTGGTAGGTCAAAAATCTCTCTTGATTAATGCAGCTCTGGGTGCCCAAAAGTCACACACCAGTGACAGCTCTCTCCTTGAAAACCCCCTCAGAGATAAAAATGCAAGAACTGAACGAGATCCAGGGCAGCCCCTCATAGCATATCTTGTCCTGACTCTGTGATGCCAGGTTTCCTTTGGAAATCAGGACCAGGACCTGTCTCACAGCTGACGGGTTCCTCACCTTCTCACAGGTAAATAAGCATTGCTGCATTGCTGTGTCTTACCATTCACAGAAGTTCTCCACTGCAGAGGAAATCTCTTCTTCCTTCTGTTGGAGGTCTAGTAGCTATCACCCAGCCAGGAGACCTGTTCCTAAATCCACCAAGTGGATCTACTCACTGGTAGAAGCTGGGTGCTGCACTAAGGATGAGGAGAGATCTGTACTCACACAAGGAAGGGGGTGTTGTCAGAGAGAGCCACCAAGAGAACTGTGTTGAGGGCACACGAAACGCAAGGAAACCCTCCACAGAGACACAGGGGGAACCAAACTCCCACCAGCAATACAAAAGGGAAGGCTCTTTCAATTTCAGAGGAGCCAGAGAGCTGTAATTCTACCATTAGAAGAGGACGTATGGTTTGAAAGGAAGGAAAGCCTGAGTGATGATGCAGGTGGTTCTTCCTCATGCAGGTGAGCACATCCTCCCAGCAGCTTGCCACCCTGGAAAGTAGAACCACAGGTTAAATTGGGGTGAGTTCTCCTCTCACCCTGCAGAGGTAGAGCTGCAAACCATGCAGTACCCTGGGGTAAAGCACCTCAAACGCAGACAGCAGAATTTTGTTTGCAGAATGAAATTCACCCTTCCCCGAAAGTTTCAGGTTCTTCCCTTTCTCTTTTGCCCCTTTCTTTCTCATCACTTTGGTCTGCAGGAAGAGAAGCCATAGGTAGGATATTTCCCTCCTATTTCATGAGAACATTTTCAGAATTTCCCACCTCAGTTGAACCACGTCACATTTACCAGCTCAGCAGGAGACTGTCCCCAACTTCTGTGTTCATGCTGGAAAGGTCTGAAGAAGGCAAGGAGCAAATACCTGCCCTGAAAACTGAACTTGTGGCCTCTAAAGAGCATTTGTGCACATCTTCCCCACATTTACAGCCCAACCACACTAGCCAGTGCCACTGGAGGTCAGTCTTGTGCCACGGAAACCTGTGGCACTGAGCGCTGGGGTGCCCTGATTGCCAGAGCCTTGGGTGCTGAGCCTGCGTTTGTGGTACACAAGACACCCCGAGAGAAAACCTGCTCCAGCTGCCCCCGGTGTTGATTTATGATGTAGACATTCTTCATCTCTGTTTTTCTCAAAACTACTTAGTGGTCTGTTGCTGGATAAGCTCAGCAAAATGTTCCCGTGTGTTCAGTCAGCCCAGGCTCACAGAAAGCCCAGCTGCTCCTCAGGTCCCAGCCAGTGCAAACAGTGCTAACACAGATGGTGACTCAGACTGGGCCACCTCATCCAAATCGACTTGGAAAATACTCTTGTTTTGGGACAATTCTCAGTCTTTTGTTTCACAGGGCATGGCAGAATAATTATATACAAGTTGCAAGCTCTGGATGAGAAATCAGGATATTGATTTATAAACAAAAACAAGTACAAGCTCAGTTATAGTTCATTCAGAGCCATATTCCTTGTCGGTGCCTATAATAAAGAATTCTTACACAGAATCCCATTTGAAGAGTCATTTCCTCCTACTCCTTCCATAAGACCCTCCAAGAAGGGGTCAACAAATATTTAATTGGAAACAAAAATTTTCAGCTAAAAATTTTGGTAAAACAGATAATCTGTGCTTCTACTACAGGATCCCACAGGTGCCAGTGCAAACCCAGCTCTGGCTGTGCCAAGTGAAGTCAGCTCTTGGTAACTCTTATGCCTGTAGAAAAAATATTCATCAGTATGGTCTGAGTAGAAAATGGAGACTGAAATGCTCAGTTGAGATATACTCAAGTTACTATCCCACATATATTCCTTATTTTACCTTCAGGGTGAATTAATTTTTCTCTCTAGATCAAGGATGGCAGAGCTGTTCTCTGCCCTGTCTCCAGCCAAGCCACCTCTGGAGTGCAGGGTACATCATCCACACTCATTCACTGAATCTCAACTCTGAAATGAGAGCCAGCATTGCACAAACCCTCTGCTGGCCCCTGCTACCAGCAGCCTTAAGCACAGACTTCTGTTCTGCTGTAACAACTAAAGAGCCATTCCTTTTCTGCCATTTTTTTAGCACAGCAATAAAAGTATTGATCTCCACCACTGGCTTCTTTCCTGTGAATGATCAGTTATCCTTTGGTGTTAAACAAACTGCAATTATGCATTCTAAATAACCAGAGAATCACCAGAGGGTCCAGGTACCTTCTCCTCTTATTGCCATCAGCATTCCTGTCTGCATGGCCTTGGGCACGCCACATCTTCCCAGGGAGAGAAAAGCAGCATCCATCCCTCTGTCCCACACTCACCTCCTGTCTCAAGGAACAGCAAAATTCTTCCTGAACCCAGGCAGTTCTGAAGAGGGACTGGAGCAGACAGAAAAAAGGAGACAGGGTTGGGTCACTGCAATAATTCAGTGATAGTGGCTCCCCATAATTAGGAAAGAAAACCCGCAGCGTGGCCATGGCGCTGGAATCACTACTGGGAATGTGTGTCCCTGAGCAGGCAGGACCTTGGCAGCCCCTCGGTGACACCGACAGGCAGAGACAGGCAGAGACAGGCAGGCAATGGGGAAGGACAGAGGCAAGATGATTATTAACTTGGGCAGAGCCCATCAGGTGTCCTTGCAGTGCTGCCACCTCGCTGGGTGCTGGGAACTGTGTCAGGGAGTGGGGTGCACTGCTGTCAGTGTGACCCACAGAGGCAAGTTCCACACCAAGGAGCTCAGGCCAGGGGGGATTCACATCCTTTGCCTTGCATATTCATCCCCTTTGCATGCAGAGCTGAAACAACCTCCGTGAGTAGCAGAGCACAAGCCTCTGTCATTCTACCTGCAGTATTCACCACTAGAGCTCTTCCTCCCCCTCACAAGCACAACATTTTCATTCCTTTTTGGTTTATTTTTTTTGGTTTGTGGTGGTGGATTTTCTTCCCTCTCACTTCCTTTGCTGCAGCATTTATGCTGTAAGCTACAGCAGATAACATGACAGGCTTTCACCAGGATGGTTCCTTACCACTTTCTTATGGGGTATTTATTTTTTTGTGGATATTTTATACCTTCACAGATGGGACTGAACCATCTACCACTGTCAATAAGCCACAGCAGCTAAACCCTTGTTTACTGCCAGGCTGGACCAACTGTGGAATAAAAGTGTGCTGAGGACAAAAGGTTTGAACCAGGGATATATTGAGCTGTTCATATTTAAAGAAGAATTGGGAGGAAGGGAAGAGTTCAGAAAGTCTGTGGGTAAAAAATAGCTGCATGAAAGCAGGACAGCTGTGAGTTTCTGTGAGCAGGACCCAACTTCATACATCTTGCCTCATTTACTTCATTGATCTGCCCAGCACATTTTGGAGTCAAGATTTGCTCAGCCTTCCTAAGACCACATCTCTCTCTCTCTCTTTCTCTGCCCTTGCTCTCCAGAGCTGCAGTCTGAGTCCTGTTCATGACCCAGTGAGGAACTTCTGCCCTGGGCATTGCTGGATAAAAAAATCCCTTTGTTGAAACATTCAGGGGCACTGGTGCATCTCTCTTCAGTGATGCTTTGAGGGAAATAGTGCTTGTTTTAGAAATGCTAAAACAAAAAGGCTTATGGATACTGAGGGGGTTTTGTTAGTTTGACTCTGGCAGAAGCAGCTTTTCGATCCATTTATCAAGCTGCCTGCAGCTGCCATTTCAAGGCTGATGAAGATATAATAAACAGTAAGCCAAAAAAAGTCATTTGAAAGGTGCACCCAGAGCAGTTTAATAAATAAAAGATCAGGGGCAAGGGGGGAAGAGAAAGAAAAATCATCAGTGCAAATTTTGCCTTTCCTCTGCTGTCCATTTTATAGCATAAATTTAAATAAATGAATGGTGCAGGTTGGTGAAATCATCATTTCATTCTCTGATACCCTCTCCAAAAATTTCTGCTTGTGAATTCATCTTTCTACAATGTCTTACTGGCTCATGTTTTGCCAGCTACCCTCCAAACAGTCACTCCAAAATTTTTAAGGCTATCCATCAGACTCTGCAGAACCCAGAGCTCCCGATGGATGAAAACTTTGTGGAATCTCCAGTGCAATAATCCTCAACACTGCCAAGCAGCTGGATGCCAGCGAGCTCAGGTGATGCCAAGATTTGCACTGTTCCCTTCCCACTGCTTATACAGAGGTGACCTTGGAGTTTGCACCAAGCTTTAATCGTCCACAGAGGAGACTTTGCTCCTGCAGAGATCCCTGGAGGTTTCAGTCCTGTATTAGCTGTCAGTTGTTCCTCTGGGTTCAAGGCCAGCCTTTGCTACCTTGGGATTGAGTGTCATTTGCTGTGTTCTCTTTTCCATCTGGATTCATGGATATCAGGCAAGCTGGGAGCCTCCCCAGGCCCTTGCAGGGTATTTTGTCCACTGATCTCTGGCATATGGCAATGAAATTATTGTGTCTTCCTGGTGCATTTTGGTTATCAAGGCCTGCTGGACGTTCAGGCTCGAGGTCTAGGTTTGAGTTTCAACATTCTTCTTCCAGAAGTTGCCACCTGATTTCTTTGAATTGCAGGAACTTTTCTCCAGCTCTCATTCTTTCCTCAGAAGGTCGGGGTCAAGGCTCAGGGACTGCAGCAGATACCACAAAGATCCTGTGAGCAACAGAGAGAAGCAAGAGGGAGTTGCAGAAAATAAAAAATATTAACAGGTGAAACATGGTGAATGAATCAGAGGAAAGTGAGGAGAAAAGGACAATCCCAGAGGAACAGAGAAAAGAACGTAAAAGGAAAGAGAGAAAAATAATTTTTAAAAATAAATTATTAAGGAACTGAAATGCGAATAAGGATGAAAGAAGAGAGAAGGGTAAGTAGAAGGAAAGGTGAAGACAGAAAAAAGGCCCAGCAATATGCAAAAAGAAAAATACATGCTGGTTTCCATTTTTCATTAATGCTTCACCAGATGGAGATGGTATCAACAATAATAGAACCTCTGAGCTGCAGAACAATAGGTGAAATAATTCAAGAACCACTTCCAGATTAAAAAACAGTGAAGAGAGTTTGATTTATTTCCCAGTTTTTCTTTTCTTTCTCTATATATAGAAAATAACCTCATCCACTTACTCAAGTTCTGTGGCTCATCACCACAAAAATATAAATAAAAGAATGAAACCACCCTTCAGCACAGACAGAAAATAAATCAGAGGCCTCAATGCATTTTCATTGTTGCAGCTGGGTCCTGTCTTCGCATTTATTTATCTTTAAATTTCTCCTTGCACTCCAGAGACCATATCCCATAAAACGCCGGGTTAACAAGTTAACCATGAATAATTCATGAGATAATTATAAAACATTTACACCAGAACATTATTATCTTGCAACTAAAAAAAAAAACCCAAATACTTAATGTCCTCCAACATTAATGGTAAACCTCTTGTGACTGCAATGTTCTTTATCACTAAAATTAAATGGAATTAATCTTCGATTTGCTTTGGTACCTACTAGCAGAGAATCACAGGGAAAAAAACATCCCCAGGTGATACAGAAACATAAAAATACATAAATACATTCACATATTTCCCTGTGTGTGTGTTTGCAGACACACACATACGGGATTCTGAAACATGCCCACAGAGGAGATCCAGTTTTAGTCTTCCTCCCCCAAACACGGTCTGAGGCAGGAGGGACATGAGCTCTTATACTGAAGGGGTTGATTCAGAGCACACATGGAAAGGACAAACACAGATCTGCAGCACTCTGTGCCCAGAGGGACAGTGGCTTACCAGGTTTTCCTTATCCCTTCCCACAGCACAGGTGGTCTTTGTTCAGATCGTGTTCCCAAAGTAAGCCTAGAGCTTGCTCTGAAAGTACAATAACAATAAATTTCAGTTTTGCATTGGTGCCACCAGGATGAGGATTTGGCCTTGTACACACATCCAAAATTAAGGCTGTCATATGTGTGGCTATAAATCTCCTACAAAAACATCACCAACAATGCAAATCTCTAGTACAGCCAGCATGACAGGCCATTAGGGCTCCTGCAGTTCTAATCTGCATAAAAGCTCCTCTGTCGCCTTCCCTCTGGACATGAGGCCAGAGAAGTGTTGGGAAAATTCTCCAGCCATCCTTCACCATGTGTTTGTGATCCCCTGGGGGCTTTAATGGGCACACACAGAGAAGCCTCGAGAAGGTTCTTTCTTACATCCCAGAAATGTCAGCCTGTTGCTAGAGAGACCTGGGTTATCCAGCAATGACTTCTCCTCTCCCTCAGGAGGTCAGGATAGCAGAGCAGCACTAAAGCAAATCTCCACTAGAGAATTCTTTCTGTGAACGTGGGCTGCCATGAACAGGGAGCCAGCAAACCTTGGGCTGGCACTGCCAACTCCAGCTACAGCCCCTGGGGGAACCCAGGGTAGAGGAAGAAACTCCCTAGGGGGAAATGCAGGAAACACTCTTGTTCCTCTTTCTCCCTTCCTCCCTCTTTGAATGCAGTCAATTCACACAGAAAACTACCTGCTCTTTCTCTCAGACACATTTGCACCCAGCCTGAGACACTGAAATCTTTTCTGCATGGAACAGAAGGCCAAGGGTTCCTCTTCCTCACATGATTATTAAGAGGTCACATATGGGACCTCAACAGCTACATCTGCCTGACAGCCAAGAGCAAGGGCTGGAAGCACCCTCTGCATATTCTGAATCCATGAAAATATTCCAGGAGATTTGGCACTAAGCTTATGGTCAACAAAACTACCCAGAGCCTGAGCATTACCGTTTGATTTAACCATGCACACTTTTGTTAAAGGATTAGGAGGACTCTATCATTGTGACATTTGAATTCTAATTGAAAACCAGTCTCTCCCACACACTTTACTGGTCTGGGGCCTGGGAGGAGAGGTGTGTGTGTCCAGGAGAGGTGTGTGTGTCTGTGAGGGGGGTGTGTGTGTCTGTGAGGGGTGTCTATGTCTAGCATCTGCTTTGGGGCAACAGAAGCATTCACAGCTCCAAAGAACCATGCTTGCCTCCCATCACACATCAGCCCAGCAAACAATGTAGGATTTTACTCAAGTTGGAATTTCAAACATCTCTGCAGAGCCCATTTAGAAATCTGTCTGCTGTATGTGAGTGTCAACAAACACTCACGAAATTTCATCTCTGCATCAATTTGCAAAATAGAAAAAATGCTTCATGAACAGCAATATAGTCCTGTGTACACAGCTGCCAGCAGCTGCCCTCTGGGGTGATTCTTGTAATTTTCTATATTTTGCTCAGCAAGATGTCATTTGTCATGAAGACTATCATCAATATATGAGCTGAGGATGAACAGTTAAGAAGGTCTGTTATCCTCAGCCCTGAAGCACAGAGGAGTTTTGTTTTGGATATTCTTGTCTGGGTACCTCACTCAGCTACATGGAACACAGATCTGCAGTCAGGCTTGGATCACCAGACTCTCCTGCCATGGATGGAGGGATGTAATCCCAGTACCTAACTCTGGGCCCATCACTGACTCTCTGAATGCTCAAGAGTTCCATTTCTGAGCATTCCATCTCAGTGTTGGTGTTACAGTGCAGTGCTGGCATTATGAAAGCAGCAAGACTGTCTGTGAGTGGCTGTTTGGGCTGTCTGTGTGATCCTGCAGCTCAAAACCACTCACCATGCTGCTAGACCTTGGCCAAGTCCCTCTCAAATATGTAGCTATGGACTCTTCCTTAGAGAAGTTACTCTCTCAGAGAAGAGTTGATGTCAGCAGGTAGGGAAAGGAGGGGACAGAGATGAGACAATCTTGACTGATCTTACAGGTTCTGAATGTACCAACAGCTTGCCTCAGAGTCAGCCAGCTGGTTAGAGATGCTACAGAGGGGACAGCCCTTCAGCTGCTTCTGCACAACCACAGAGCCCCAGCCTAATGCCCAGGGCCCACGGCAGCGCAGGGAGATGTGTTTGAGCTCAGGCATTTGCTCGTGTTCTCCCTGAACGCCTCTCCCTAACATCTGAGACCATCTGAGTATGAAAGCTTCCCAGGGAAAAGAGCTGAAGACTGCAACATCCATTTCTCTCTGTAAGGACAAAGGGAGGATGGAATCCAAGCTGTTTCTCCTCAAATCACGGCTCAATCAAACAACTCTGGTGATGTCACTCTCCCTGGCACTGAGACCTAATTTAAAATTACCTCAAATCTGAAAGATTGATTTTCACCATCAGCATTTAATGTCTGCTGTATCTTTCTTTTCCCAGTAGAGAAGAAAAAAAGAAAGGAGGGGAGAGAGAGGGAGAAGGAGATGGTTCAGATTCAACTGCAATTTAGCACTCATTTGCATTTTTAAATTAGTTAAGCTGTGGACCGTTGCAAAGCAATGACAGAGAAATTTTGTAATAATTAGTCTGCTGGGAATGTAGAAATGGCTGTACCGGCGGGTTGCACTGAAAGAGGAAGCAATATCCCAATGCTCAAACTGGGATTTGCACAGCCAAATTTACTTTCCCTCGTATGGGGCCAGATCCAGCTCAGCAGACACAGAGAGCTCCAGCTCAGACAACTTCATCTGCTCTAGACACTGACTGCAGCCAGTGGAGAGAGAGGGGTGTGCTCAGACTATGATTCATCTTAACCTAATGTAAAAATCTGAATCAGGCCAGATGATTACATACCTGGAGTGAGGTGAGGGCAATCTCACCACTGTTGTTTACAATATAATCTTAAATTCTTCAGCCTCTGTGTGTGCGTCAGCCTCTCCTCAGTGGGTCTACACATCTGACCCCTTCTCCCTTCCTTCTGCAGCTCCAACCACGATTCTCTTACTGCCTGTAAGGAGAAATATCACTCTCCTAAATCCAGTGGAAAGTCGTCATTACCTCAGATCTGACAGTAAGTGCTCAGGGAAGGGGGGAAGGAAGGATCAGGATGAGAATGAGCTAAAGGACCCCCAGTTTTGCCCCAGGGACCGACCCTCCCTCAGCTCACAAGGGGGATGTGACAGCACTTCACTGTACAGTGGAAGGTGCTGCATATTCAGCAACCTGAGCCACTGATTTTGCAATGCATCTCACACCTGCTCTTTGAGATGAGTGAATATTGTAATGCCTCCTCCTTTGGATGGCAGAACATGGCAGCACTAATGCTCACTTTGCTCAGCAAGGGGAAGAGCCCACTCGTCACTAAACATGGCTTCAGAAACACTGCACACTCCATTTTGACCATCCCAAAAGCAACTCTTCATCACCCAATTGATGTTCTCTGCCTTGCACCATTCTGCTGTCCTCTGCTTGCCCTGCTCCAAAAGCTGGCATCTGTTTCTCAGTGTGACTGCTCCTTTTTGCTCAAGTTATCCCTCTGGGTGAACTGAAGCACAAGGAACATTCAGTGAATTTCCTGAAATCCTCCCCTGATCTGAAACATCAACCCTCAGTACATTTGTGTTTATCCAGCTTCACCACTGCTTTGTTCAAAAATGTGAAGCCATCCTCTTCCAAAGCAGCACCACCAAGTCCCAGCAGCTCACCAGGAGCCATGGAATGGTTTGTTTTCTCTCAGACATAATTTGGGGTTACAGGGCATCAACAGTTTACAGACACTTAGTGTATAATGGTGTGCCATGTGCATATATATAAGAAACAGTGATTTTTAACAAGTTTCACTTAATGTTTCCTTCCAAAGAGGTCACTATGACTTGAAAATCATTCTACCTGCATCAAATGCATTAACTCTATGACCACAAAATAGACACCCCATTATTCTGACAGCAAAGTGAGTGCAACTGGATTTCCCTGAAGGAACCCAAACCTTTACAGTTTTATTACCTTGTCACTCTGAGTTTTTGTAGATATCAATCACAAAGGTACATTTTGTTTCAGTGTGGACTTAAGTGACTTGATCCAAACTATCTCTTTTGAGGACAGAAGAGCAAGAAGAAGATGAAAGCTAAAATAAATAAATGGCTCTACTTATATTATGGATACCAAGAGCAAAAACAAGGTGCTCTGTTTCACATTTGTTATTCACTTGTTTAACTTTTGGGGCTGGCATTTCTGGAGTGTGTTCATTCCGCCAAAGTTCCAGTTTGTCCCATCACATCAGTGACTCTCATCTACAACAACTGGCATTGCCTTAAAAAATTCAAGTTCCTTGCTTGCTTACCTGTCATTTTGTTACTAGTCACATATCCAAACTGAGGTAAAAGTAAGTACTTTCTAGGATCCTCTGTGCATTTTCCCTTAGGATATTCTTACTTTCTTCCTCTGGCAGAGAACAACTGTGGGGTTTGTGCTTTGCAGCTGTGGTGAAGGCTCTGGAAAGGTTTTTTTATCAAGTACACAGGAGTGCCTGGAGCAAATCTGCCAGTGCTGCTGAGCCCTGTGTTGGTTTCTTCTCAACGGAGTGTGGGCAGCTGACCTGCAGGATTTCTTGGTTTCTACTGCAGTCACTGGAGGGAGAGACACCTCCCAGACACCTCCCAAGGACCATTTGTCTCACCCTAAGACAGCTGCCCAAGAGAAATGGGATCACTGCTGAAAGTCTCATTGTAGTCCCACCAACTACAGAGCAAACCTGTACGCTTGTTCAGACCAGAAGCCAACCTTCAGGCATCACATTTAGGCCAGGGGAATCCACCCAAAACACCTCTGTATCTTTGCCTAAATACACAGGAGCGGACCCATTCCGGCTGTTTATTCCCGAGTCTTTCCACAAAAGCATCACCTTGGAAAGGACACTGTTTTCAGACAGAACCAAGCCAGTCCAGATCTAGACTCACAAACTATAAGCAAACATCCACACCCCTTACACTGGCTGTGATTACGATGGTGTCTTCCCTGGGGGACAGCAGCTTGTGTAGAGACAAGAGTGAAAGGAGACAGAAAGAGATGAGACAAGGAGCTTCAGTGGTGAGGACAGGTCTGCATTATAGCCTCCCTTCCTGAACGACTGAGTTATAGGAAAGCTTTTCTGAAGCATCCCTAGCCATCCAAAGACTGTCAGAGTGGTTCCCTGCGGTATTTCTTTGCCAGCATCTCCTTTTGTTCCCAGCATGGAGCTGGAGTCGGGCGGAGAGGCTGGAGGGGCACAAGAGCCCATTCCCAGTGCCCTCTGACACCTCCTTCGACCCTCACCCGCTGAGGCACAGTAGTCCATAATGATGTTTTTCTGGATATTTCCATAAGTGTAATGAGCAGTTCAGCTACCCCGCGGTCCCAGAAAGTACTTTTCCACAAAAATAAGATCCCCTAAAACCTGTACCTCTAGCCAACCCCCACTCTCACATAGCCCCAGTCTCCCTGTTTTACAAAATAAAGGCTTCAGTGTTGCTCTCCTGAGTTTTGCTGTGTTATCTGTGCTATCTGTGATTGTCTTGGAAACCCAGCTCACCCTGAGGCCAGCTATTAACATCTTCCAGCATAACAAAAGCCTTTATTGTCCCGCTATTTCTCATGCATTCTGTCAAGACAGGCAGATGAATGAGTTACCAGGGGGTAAGTTTGGGTATAAATTTACAAGGCCTCTACTCCATCATAATTGTCTGTATTCATATTCTCATTCTTCACGATCATCCAGATGTACTTGGAAGTGATTTGTCCTCAGGAAAAAAAAGGGCTTGGTTGCTTTGCATCTGCTCTGCAGAAACAAAGAAAAGGATGTCCTAGGGCTTCTTGAGGAGAAGGTGATATCCTGGGAGGTCACCCACTAACCTTCCCTGGCAACGTGTCCTTCCTTCTGTGGCATCCACCATGTCCATTCCATGTTGTTAGAAAATGTTTAGTGCAAATATGAAAACAGCTGTTTAGTTTGAAAGACAATCTTCGTCCAAGCAGCCGAAGTGTTTCAGTTGGAAGAAGATGATTTAGCAGGGAGAAAACACCAAACGGGGTTTTCTACACCAAAATTCTTGACACTCTGCGCATATGAGCAACCATGCATAAAGGACATGCATTTTACATCACCACAAGACTCTTCTTCAAGCCCAGCTATAACATTTCTCCAGAGATGCAACCCAAGAATACTTCACAATCTGTATTTTTGCATGTGCCCCAAAGCTTTTGTTAGCGTGACTGATGGCTCGTGGGCATGATTTGCACACATTCCCAGCTGACAGCCAGGCCAGGAAAATCTCACAGCTTATACATGCTCCCTGATTCCTTTTATTATTTAGAGGATTAACTAAGAATCCCACAATGGCTCCAATGACTGCTGTGCTGTCAATGAAGTAGCAAATAATTGAAAACACTAAATACCCATTATAACTGGTAAATGGCAATACAATCCCAGGCAGGGAAATATTAGAGAACTCACCGACCTGAGGGAAGCCAAGTATAATAAAGATCATTTTCAGAGAGATGTGCCATGAAGGGCACTTATCTCTCTGCAGCAGTTCAGTGCACCCTTCTAACCCAGGGTGCCTTTTCATCGTGGATGAGAACAAAACTAAAAAATTCCCCAAGTCCAGCTTGTACACACACGTAACTTACTCAGTGCTTCTCTGCCATGTGAGTACACTGATTTAGTCATCTTCTGCTCACACCAGCAGCCTTGCTTGTTTTATTTTTCCTGACTACTCACCCAAGCCACCAATGCTGGAATTGCTCTGTAATTGCGAGTGCCATATGGTGCCCTAATTATTGCAGTGATTGTTGTGTCAACGTGTTAGATAATGGAGATGTGGGGAGAGGAGCAACAAGGAGAGTCAGGCATTTTGAGGGGCAGGCTTACTCAGTGAACACCATTTACTACAAACAGCTCCAGGATGCCAAGAGCCATGTCCTGGAAACAAAAATGTGTGGGCATGAGAAAACCAAAACCATCATCTGCCTGGGGTCTCACTGTAGAAATGTGACTGGGGTTGGATTTTATTTCACTTTTAGATTCCATATCCCTGTGGCTAGAGAACATGACTGTAGTTTATAGGAATAGAAAAGTATAATGTTATTCAAGATTAAGACATTGTTATTCTAATTTGTAAAAAAGAAAAGAGGAGGAGCAAATAGAGGATGATACAAAACCCTTGGGCTGGATTCCCTTTCTGGCTTACATTGACGTAGATAACACAGGGGACTGGAAAAGTCCATATTAACAAGGGAATTAAAATGCACTGTTGAATTTGCATTGCTAAAATAATGCAAGATTTAAGAGGCATAATTATAAAACAGTTTCCCCCTGAACTTCCTCTTTTACATTCACTAACTTGGTCAAACCCCCTCCCTTGTTCAGATTCACTGATAAAAAAATTACTCAACTAAAGGCTTTAGAGTAAATGTGGGTTTGTACCATTGTAGGGGATAATAGGTTTTGTTCTAAAAGCAGTGTGCCTTTTCTACAGTGGTTCTACAATTGTGGATGTTCAAGGGCAGAATGGACAAGCAGCTACAAGAGGAGCCCAGGGCAGCTTACTGAGAATCATGTTAATCTTAGGAAATCCTGAGCTGACTGTACTCAGAGAATAAAAATATTACAGGGGAAGATTAAACAAGTTTTTTCTATTCTTATTCTTCACCAGGTGTCTGCTTATGGCCCAGGCTGAAGACCCATTTTGGATGCTGTCAGCCTCCTCTGAAGGCTCAAAAATATCCATTCCCCAGTGACCTTACAGACTCAGCTGCACCATGAACATCTTCTATGCACTGCAAGTCTGATGAGAAAACAGAAGATGAAGATTATTCACCAGAGAGGAACTTTCAGCATTCCTGCCAATGCCCTGAGCAGTGAACAGAGACAAAATGCTACAAAAATTACAGACCTGGCCCTTGGCAGAATGAATGCCGAAGTTTTTCCACAAACTGGATGTGGTTTACAAGATGGAGAGAGCAAATCCCAGTGTGCCAAACTCAGACACTTTATGGTGGTTTGAGGATGTGTTCCTCCAGGAGTAAGACACCTAATTGACCCATAACCTATCAGTGAAACAATAGAGAATAAAATTCCCAGTATAATTGGGTTATAAATCATTCTTTTGATACCAGGACCTAGTAATTTATTTTGAGTATCTGAGTGTTCATTCTGAGGAAATACAGTGGTTTAGCTATATTTAAATGCTTTGGCTGGTGCTTAGAGGGGAAAAATGACAACTGTGCTCAGTGATTTATTTCTCCACTTTACTTGGACTGTAAAGGTGTGAAGACAGAGCTTTTAAAAGCAATCCTTGCAGGGGCCCAGAGGCACCGTGCAAGTGCTGTCTCTCCTGGCCCAGCTTCCTGGCTCCCACTCAGAACAGCTGGTGATGGGCAATCACCTTCATCCTCTCACCATGCCTGCAATGGAGTGCTGGCTTTTCACTGCTCTTTGAAGACCATTTTGCCCACAGAAATTTACCAGAGTCAGTGCCCCACACAGGAGCCCACACAATGAAAAATTCACTCATTTACACACCATCTCTCAGGTCACGAATATTCCCTTGCATTCAGGATTTCTCTACATTATATGGACATTTTTAGAAGTGTTTAGGTGCACCATGGACACAGGCCAGGGGATGATCATTCCCCAGTGTCCTCGTTTGTGAGGCACTGTCTTTACTTCCTCACAAGAGGAGCAGAAATGGTTTCTCAATGCAGTTTCTGGAGAAAGTCCTCAAAAGCACCAGAAGGACTGGTGTGACATTAAGACCCAACCTGAGCTGGGGCTGAGGTCAATAATCATGTGTGAAAATATTTTGTGACAGTTTTGTTTAGGCAGATGTTGAGCAGATAAAATGAAAAAAGCTACTCCCATCCTCCATGGAGGGAATAGGAGCCACCTGCCAGCCCTTTCCCACAAGCACGTGCCCAGGACAGAGAACACGACTGGCAATTTGCCTTTCCTGACACTCATTCCCACATTCATCCCTCCAGGAAGCAATAGCAGGGCCATCCCTGGATTTCTGCAGCTGTTCCTGGCTCGCTCTGTGCCAGAACAGTGACCTCAGTGACAGCAGACAGGAAGCAATACAGGAATCTCCTCCCTCTGCCATGGATTTACACGGACAAAATATCTTCTGTGGCTGGCTTTTCATTAGCAGAATTGCACATTCTGAGCTTCAGGAAGCACCATGTACACATCCAAAGCAGACAGAGATGCTCCTAACAGACAATGAGGCACTAAAGTCTGTTGAAAGGGACAGGGAGAGAGAAAATTTTGCACCATGCTGTTCTCTTAAGTTATCAAAGGAAGTCTGGAAGCACTGGGCTCTAATTGCAAATTTGGTCATGGAAATGCAGCTCTAGGAAAAAGGGAACTAAGAATTAGAGCTCTTTCTAACTGAGATCACGGAGAACGGGTGAGCAGCAAGGATCTATATGATCACAGTAATCAGAACAGATTAATCATTACTTCCCAGTTTGGGCAGTGCTGTCTAGAACTGTATTTTTAAAGCACATAATCCTGATGGTATATCTCTTCTGATTAGCCCTTCAAAAGAATATTCATGTAAGTCGGAGTTGAAGCATCTCTGCTGCAGAATTCTGCTGACATAATAGGTCATTATAAATAAATGATTTATCCAAGTGAAATAAGTCCAGCTATTTAGGGCAGGTCACAGTGACAAGTTACTGTGGCATCTCTAATGTAATTTTTACTATCTCTCAGGTCAGAGAGAGCCTGTTTAAATGCAAAAGCTCTTTGTAACAGCAATTTGCAAAACAATGAGAGAAATATGCACAACATGGTTTGCTGATGAAGCAGAATTTTGTCAGAGTAGGACATTGTTTAAAGGTTTACCCTGGGGGCACCAGCTGTTTTCTAAAGCACTGCTAAATGACAGAAGAAGATACATTTACACACAGTACAGGAAGGGCCAAGAATAAAACCTGGAAACCTTTTATTTGTAAATAACAGCACAAATACAAGAAATCTCTGAGCCCACAGATAGGAGACATTAGCCTTTATATATCTGCCCCTTTGTCGAGAAGGGAAAGCCTCAGGAGGAGGATAGGAGACAGCAGCTATTTTATCCTTTATCAGTACACAACCACCAAAGATGCTGATGTTCAGTACTTACCTTTTCATCCAATACTTCCTGTGATTTTTCTTCCTCCTAATACTGCAAACTGCAACTGATTTTTGCAACATTGTGAGTGATGTTTCAGATGAAATGAGAGCTGGGGGCAGAGAAGTATTAAATGCAGAGATGACACTGTTTTAACAGGCTGTCAGCCTTAGCTGTAAGTATGCTATCAAAAATTAGACCAACAAAATTCATCAGGAGAGCAGCAGCTTTGCCAGCAGCTGGTACAAAGGAAATAAGGAATAAGTCAAGGCCAATAACTGCTGTTAGGATTAGACTAATTTGTAGATGGTGGAACCAACAGTGTCTGTGAAAACCAAGAGTCCACATGAAACCACTCACAGTATCTTTAACCAGAAAAGGAGGGGGAGCAGAGAAGAAGCCTTGGACTGGTTTCTCTGCTTGGCCTGCAAGCTGTGAAAAGGAAGGAGGAGAAAAGGGAAGCAAGGCATCCCAGCACATTAACTACAAGGAGTATGTTGAACACTCCTCTCCCACATCCCTCAGATCTGTGCTGCTGATGCTGCACAAGCCAGGCCACCCTAGGTCTGACAGCAAGGAGCCAGCAGCTCCAAAGTCAGAGGAAAAAAAGATGTTCAGAGACACAGGGAGGAGAAGACACGGGGAGAGGGGAGCAGCATTGACCTGAGCCAAAATAAACAGAACCATTGCCTGAAGGGCCCCTCGTTCTGATACCATATGTGAGTTCTGATCACACCAGCCAGGTCTCCAGGAGAGACAATTCCTTGTACAGCATCAGCAAATTACTCCAGTCTGCAGTTGTGATTAGTGCAAGAGAGAGAAAAAGTAAATGCAATCTGGCCAAATATACACTGAGGAGAACAGGGAAAACAAACAAAAATTCTCTGAACCTGCAGGTGTCAACACAAATGCAGAAGACTGATAAGCTTGTTTTCTTAATGTGGAACTGTACCTGTGAGCTCAGGGGATGGGAGTGACTCTTCCAGCAGCTGCTTGCAGGAGGTCAATGCACAGCACAGGGCTCACCCCAAATAGTCATGTGAAGGCAGAGCCACTGGGTTCCAGCACTTTGTTTTTTCCCATTCTTTTATCTGCACTGAAGCCTGTGCTGGCAGTCACACGGGAAGAGACAATTATATTTCTATCAGTGGCTGCAGCATATCCTGCAAAATCCAAAGTCTCAAAAGCCAGGTCAGACAGTTGGAGGCTGAACACACTGAGGAAAATCTGGAGGAGATTAACACCTTATGGACCTATCACAAGGATTGGAAAGTCTCCAACCTATTTTATTCTCTCAGTTTTTTCCCTTGAGCACAGATCAGCCCGTTCCACTGCAGGAGAACACACCCCCCTCAGGACTGCAGCTGCAGTGGAGCTGAGCACCTGTGCAGGCAGGAGCAGGGCTGATCCAAAACACCAGCTTTGAGACCTGCTGCTCCCCAGCACAGCTCTGGGAGTGAAACAAGAGAGACAGTAGGGAAGCCTCTTTTTGCTGTTGCTGATGAAATGAAGTGTTACTGCCCGCTGAGACTCTCCCTGTGTTCTGCTGCTCAAATACAATTATTACTCCACCCTCAGCAGTGCTTTGTGCCTGTCTCAGCCCAGGGGCTGCTTTCTCTGCTGTACCTGATGTTGCATTGCCACACAATCCACAGGAATTGCTCCAGCCAGACCTCAGCAGGCCATATAGAACAGACCAGAACTACAAAAAAATCACTGCATTCCCCACCTTGGAACAAAGGCAAAGTCTGGAGGGAGGAGATGCTCCGACTTGTTATCTAAATAGGTTCTTTTCACAGTTTCCAATCGCTCATTCCAAGCTTCATAAATACCTGCAGAGTCAAAATCCTGTCCTCAGGAGCTGGAGCAGTGACCTGGATATGTGACAGTCAATACAAAGTCCTTTCTTTGGAAGGAATTGCCTCCAGTACAATCTTTTCCTCATTCAGTCTTCTGTCTCCTTCGAGCAAAATCTGCCAGAACTGACTATTTCCAATTTATTTTTCCTTCTTCCTTCTCTTCTTTTTTTATTTTGTGTGTTGTCCCAGCCTCCCCTCTCAGAGGTGTTTCCCTGGGGAAATTCATGTCCCTTGTACTTTTTACTCTGTGCACATAATAGAACATTATCTGCATAATTTACCTTACACCACATGTCGTCTTCCTTCTGGCTAAGTGTTTATCTAAAATAAATATATATCCTCATCATGTACACTGTAAAAAAGAGCCAAAAAGCCCATTCTATGTGAGAACTTCATAACATCCAAAACCTGAACCACCAAGAATGCGTTAGCTCAGTCCTTCAGATCAAATGTAACTGCAAAGCTGATCCTCCTCCTCCTGCCTCTCTCTGCATTTTTCAGTATCCCACTCCTTGTGTAGATCTAATGAAATCCCCACAAGGTGAATCCAGATAAAATCTGGAATTTAAACACAGCCCACAGATCAAGGGATTTCAATGAGGTAAGTCAAAGAAACCCCTCTTCCTTTGTGACACCTCTGGATGGCAGGGTATGAAACAGCAGCAGATCTGTGGAGCTGGGCAGGGCAGAAACGTTTTCCATGGATTGATTATCATGAGTGAAACATCCAGATCACAGGGCAGAGATGCTGCTTCCATGCTTCCTTTCCAGGAGCACAGCTGCCAGCCAGTGCAGCCCTCAGTGTGCAGGGCAGCTGACACAGCACTTGACCATGTTTTGAAGTTAAATGTGCTGGGGCTGTTGTGGTCCAGTCAACACAATCTCCAGCCAGCTTCTCTCACACTCTCTTGAGCATGAGGACAGCACTGTGCTTTGCTGATGCTGCTGGGGTTTCTAGGTGTTTGTAGCCATCAGCAAGAAAATTTGACAGGAAAACATAACAAAATAATGAAGCCTGAGGTCTTGCAGCAAGTTTGAATCATGGTATATTAGGGTGAAAAGATGCCCTGAATACTGGAATATTTATTTTAACATTAACACAATTAAAAGTGAATGTGATGTTTCTTTGTTTCTTCCCACTTTCCCTTATGATGATTTCAAATGTGCCCCAGTTTTGTTCTTTACACAGCACTCTAATGGTCCCTGTTTTGTGTCATCTGCACTGGTTCACCAGCAGGATCAGGACCTGAGGCTGGAAGGTACTGGGCCAACCCCATGCAAGGACTGAGGCATAAATTTGCAATAATAGGGAAATTCAAGTACAAGGTGTGGAATTTCCTCCAAACCCCTCATGCTTATACTTTCTACAGATATTTTTGAATGGACCGAATTGTCCTTGGAGATTTTATATGTCTCCAAGTGCCATTTCTGGGATCAATTCAGGTCCCTAAGCTCACATGTTTGGTACCACTTCAGATAACTGAGCATGTCCCACTGATCTTCTGGCAGTGCTGGGTCTCCAAAAGCCCAGTGTGGACATCCCAGATAATTTTGGGAATCCATAGTAGCATTAAAAGTATAGGCACCTGGATCTCTCCCTAAATGAATCTCTCTCCAGGTTCAGACCTGTCTTTGTGATGGCCACTGGGTGAATCTCAGGCCATGGGGTTTTGGGTCACATCCACCAGCAGATTTGTGCCAAAGGAAGAGACACTGACTACATGCAGGGCTGAAAGCCCTCCAGATGCTTCACTGACCCATCCAGTGTCCCTGTTTATGCATTCCATGGTGTCTCCTTTCTGATTTCCTTAGACCAATTTGCGTTTCACAGGGGAGGAGCCTGAGCAAGGCAGTGGGAGGTTTGCCTCACTAAAGAACTCACTCAATTCCCTGATGCCCTGTCACAAGACTAATGGCCTATTTTAAAGAGCATCCCTGTCAGGAGGTGCTTTTTTAAAAGGATTCCCACAGTGCAATTAGGCAGCCCTTGCATCTAGAAATTACAGTATGGGAGGAGAGACCTCGATCTCAACACACCAAACTTGGATTTTATTGAAGACCTTCGAAGCTGGAAAATGTCACCTGTTGGAGTCAGCTGCAAAGTCTGCACATTGAAAGAAAATAGTCTGTCTCCCTTCTTTGAGAGAAATGGTCCTCTGTGAATTTTTATGTTTTAGTAGAAGAACTCAATCCAGACACAAAAGCTGGGGAAAATCAACCTGTTTTCACTACAGGCTCTTTGATCATCTCTAAGCCTTTGAGGCTCCAAACCAGGGAATGACACAGAGAGGCAAACATGGAAAAGGGCCTTTACATGACCTGAGTGGGAAGAAGCAAGGAAGGTTTAACCCAAAACACATCAAAACTTTTCAAAGCTCTCCACGTCCTCTCAACATCAGCTGTTCCCTACAAACCTTCCTTTAAGTCAAAGGCCACAGTTAGAGAACTTCCTCAGAGGAAAGATGTTTTTTCTCTGTGCATGGTTTTCATATCCACCATTCTCCCTTCACAACAAAAGCTTGTATCTCATGTGCTCATCAGGGCCAAGAAGACAGTGTGAGACACGATCCTGTGCCATCAGGAACACTCTCAGGACTCAGGCTTGGACTGCTCTTTCTCATTCTTTCTGTGGGTGTCTCATTATCACTTCTATGTCAGTCTCAGTGTGGGATGCAACACAAGTGTCCTTCAGGAAGTGGAATCACACTGACCTTTCTTATTTCATTTTCTCTGTGTTTGGGCAACAGTCTGGTATCAGTAACGGGGAGAAGATGTCCTTATGCTGTATCAGCACAGAGCTAATTCTGCTGGCCTGGCTTTCCTTCAAAGCACATGAAGGGATCTCCAAAACAATGTTACAATAGGAAAAGGTGAAAAAAGGTGACCAGCTGGCTCCCACTTGCTCAGCTGGAAGCCCATGTCCAATATCAGCCACCTTGTAGTTTTGTTGGGACAAAAATACCACAGTTCCACCCCCAAACACTCTAATTTCAAAGTCAGGGTCTGTGAGACTGGGTAATTCCAGTGACACTCTGATTCCTTGGGAACAGCTGCCAGCACCCACTCAAATGTCAGCACTCAAAGCAGGGACTGAGGTAGGTGTGGCCACCTCAGCAGTACCAGCTGTCCTAGAGATTTAATGATTTGGAGAAAGAACCAGAGTTGTAATAAAACTTAATAGCATCATCTGAAAGACAACAGATAAATCGCCACAAGAAGAAAATAATTTCTCACCAATTTCTGTCTTAGTTTAAATTATCTTTCTACAAGTGTAATGTGACTATGGGAATTTGTCACGAGCTGTAAGCAAAGGTAACTAATTTATTTCCCTCATCTTGTGTCAATAAAACCTCTGTTTTATCCCACTGGGGGCACTGGACATCAAAAAGAAAAAAAAAAAAAGAAAAAAAAGGTGAAACAATTGCAGAAATTCCAGAGGAGAGAAATGAGAACTATCAAAGACCATGATCTATGTGGGGCAATGAGGGAGCTGCTGGTTCAGGCAGAGGAGAGAAAAACACTGGAGAACACAAGAGAAACACTGGAGAAAGCATGAGAGCATGAGAGCCATCAATTGTTCAAAGGTTATTGGAAAGAGGAAGGAAATAATCTGTTTGCCACAACCAGGTGGCAAGCCCAAGAAATAATGGGCTTAAGTGACAGCAAGAAATATGAGGGTTAGACTTCAGGAAAAGCTTCCTAATGGTGAGGGAAGTAGGGGATGGAATAGATTGCCTGAGGCAAGGTAGAGTCTCACTGTTGGAGGCTTTTAAAGAACAAACATCCATCAGAAATTATAAAGATAGATAGCTGATCCTTGCTAGAGGGGTAGAAAAATGGATAAAGAAAACTCTTAAAATCCGTTCTCACCTGTTGGTTTTTTTTTCCCTCTGATCCTATAAAGTTACTAAAGAGACCCCAGCCCACACAAAATCCCACGGACATGGTCAAAAAGAACTATAGCAAAGTCCCCTGCAGTGAAATTGTAGAGTCCTTATAAACCTCTCAACAAACCAGAGGGCTGCCCAGGATAACCCAGTGAGTTACACCAAGGTGATGAGTGAACCTCTGCCACTTTATTTTGCATGATCTTTAAACCCAGGAATAACTTTCAGTAATACAATTAGTTTCACTGGTATCCCCAAAACTACCTGCATGGTGGAGCCACTGAAATGTGCTCCTCTGCCAGCTCAAAACTTTGCAGTATAGAGGTTTTTATATCCTGGAGTAGCTTCATAACTGAATACACGAGGGAATGGTCCCGCCAGTATCAGATAAGGCCCCTAAAAGAGAAAGGCAACATTCCCAGGGTCCAGTGCCTGTGTCCCTTTGATTGCTGCAGTATAAATGTATTTTTGTTTGTCAGGCTGATCTTTTTCAGTCTGTTTCTCCATATCAGTGTCAGAGATAGGAGCTCTCTAGGGCCCTCTGAATGTGATCACCTTCCTTTCTGCATGGAAGAGGAGATTCACTTTCAGCCCAGGTGCTGTTGTCAGTAGCCCCAATTTAGTCACTTTTATCTATGTGATGAGGAATGTGGACTCTGCCATGGTTGTTTCAAGCATGTTTTGAGAGCAAACTTCTTGCAACTTCATGCTGCCATCTATGAAGGGGAAGCAAGGTTTGCTTTATCTCCTTGCCAGAAAACAGGAGGTCCCTAGGGAGAGCTGCCCAGGGTTTCTCTGCCCAGTCTCTCTGTGCCACCCTTGGTTTGCCCACTTACACTGGCACAAGCATTTTCCTACTTTGCAATGCCACTTGTAACCTCAAAGCCAATCTGTGATCCTGTCATGGTTCCAGAAACATCCACTAATTTTGCAAGTGAGATTTTCTTCCCATGCCTACTAGGGAATTCTTCTCTGTCTGCCATTCTGTAAACAGATTTGCTGTGCCATTCTTTTTCTGCAAGGTTTTCCTTGAGACGTGCCCTGTAAGAAGCCAGGACCTGCCATGCACCCTGAAGTGCTCAGGAGCCCTGTGGCACAGGAGCAGGACCTGGTGATCCAGGTTTCAGCCTTCAGCAGATAAACGGGAATACGGCACAAAGGAGCACCAGTGGCTCCAGATAGGGTGTGAGCCTTGCAGGTGTCCTGTGCAGGACCAGGAGCTGGACTCCAGTGATCCTTGTGGGTCCCGTCCCACTCAGGATATTTTATGATTCTATGATTTATGTAGCTGTGTACTTATCCCCCAGAGAAATTCAGCAGGACTCTATTTAAGGTCATACACTTGTCGCACTAATATTAGAATGAAATCTAATATTATTCTCCTTTTTACTTCATTAAAAGCTTCAGGCAAGAGAGATCAAGTTTAACCTTAACATCATTCTGTTTCAAACATCATACAGTCATGATGAACAAGCTGGAAGCAGAGGCATTAATTTAATGTATTTATTTGTGTGGTATTATGAAATTTGAGGTCCAGAGACTGAAATCCTACTCTCCACAGTCCTGTGTATACATTGGTTAATACAGATTTTGCACCAGGAGAAGAAACACATTCAGATATGCTGGATGGTGAAAACAAATATTATCATGTTCAAGGCAGCGAGGTGGGGAATGAGACAGAATGAGAGAGACAAATTAAATTATATATCCAAGGACAGACAGGAAACCCATATCACAGCAGGGAACTGAACTCACATCTGTTCTGTTCCAGCCCAGCACCTTTTCTGCAAGGAGCCTTCCTCAACGTGCTTCATTTGTGGTCAAAATTCCAACCAGGGAAAAGAAGAAACAAGGAAATACTGCAGGAACTTTAACCCCACTATTGAGCACTTTTCGTAGTGTCCAGGTAGTTAAGTTTAGTCTTTAATAATGTATGACAGAAAGCAATTTAAACCAGGAGAGGCAGGAGCAGGGCAGGGGAGGTAGAGGTGAGTGCTGAAGAGCACAAGCCAAAAGGAGACAATCTTGTAGGGGAGAAAAAAAACCGTGAGCCATAATAACAGCCTTTCTTAACAGAACTTAACTAGGTTAGAGTGACCTCTGAGAGGTGCCAGAATTTTAACAGCCAGATTTTAATGTGGAGGATTATGGATATTTCTGTATAAATTGCCCTTGTTTTACACAGACCGTTTTGCTGAGCACAATGTTAATTTTGCAGCTCCGCTGGAGCAGCAGCTTAAGAGAAGATAAACAGAAAATGATGCCTTTAGCAGCTGACAGATACCTCGGGATACCTTGGCTGAGAGGGACAGCAAATCTGTTTACATGAAGATGTTGGAGACATGAAGGGGGCACCAGCTTTGTAGCAGTGCAGCTCTAAATGGGGTGGGGAAGGTGGCAAGGGATGGGAAAGGATTTTTTTCACTGTGGCTCTTCACTCTGAAAGCCAAGGTTAAGACTTTCCCAAGCCTGATCCCGAGGCTGTGCCAGGACATTCATTGTGTCCAGCTGTGCCATGGCCAGTTCTCTGTTGAGGGATGTACCCACTTCTTGAGGAGCAGCAGATGCGGTAGGAATGGAAAATTGGAGTCAAAAGCAATCCATGACTCCTCGAAGTACCACCCTCAACAAGTCTGCAGCCACATCTCCACAGGGATCCAGGCTGCATCAGCTGTGGCACAGGGGTGAGTGAGCAAGCAGGGCTCTTCCCAAGCACTGGGAAGTGAGGATGGAGGAAGGATGGGACGCCTGGTGGGGTCCATGTTCTCCTGCCTCTCTGGCCAAGAGGTGATGTACTCCAAAATTACCCAGTCACAAACTCGCTCCTTGACTTGTCAGCTACACTTGGCCTAATTCTAGGTAATTATGACTTAAAAACAGGGATATTTAATAAGTAGTCATAACAAAATACTTTTAATTTTCAGCTATTTTCCTCTCTTTATACTTCCCTCTCATTAACTCTTCTTAAGTGTGAGACAAGTGACTGGCATTGATTCCAATTAAAAGTAAACATTTCTTTTTTCAAAGAAAAATGATATTACTGTGGTAGCCACACTTGAATAGCACCAATAGATTTTCCTGCCCCAAATGATATAGCTGAACTCAGTGGCTCGCAGCAGGGTATTATTAGCTCAGGTACAATCCCTCAGAACTCCACCTGGCCACAGACATAAATTCCTGCCTCCATTACAGCTTTGCCAATACCATTTCCATGCTGGCTGCACAGCAGCTTTATCGTGGGGTAACGCACGTTCACAGGAGTGCAGCAGGAGTGACAGAATGGGGTTAGGACGCCAGAAAAGGCACAGTTGTTTTTTATCTATAGGAGCTGCAAAAGAAGGTAGGAAAGAGAAGGGCAAAGACACTGAAGGCTCAGCTCCAGGCTGCTGCTGACTGAAGAGAAAGCCAGACAGAGAAGGGCTGTGCTCACTCATCTACTCTTAGTGGAGGAAAGTTTCCAGAGATATTTCCCACTAGTCTTTCACTTATTATGCATCAAGGGCAGAACTGTCTCCATTTTATTACACTCTGTCATTCAGAGCCAGGCTAATCATTGCTGCTGAGGAGAGTTGGGAATTCTCTCTTCAAGTGTCCCTCATGTTGCTTATTCACGTGCCACTGCCCTGACTGGAGCTGTCTGGTGACTTTGGAAAAAGGATATGGATAGCTAAAGGACACAGTGAAAAAAGGCAGGAATATATGACAAAAGAACTAAAGGACAATTCCGCAACGTCCTGAGCTTGAGTTGAGCTCTCTTGAAGCAACCTTGGCTCTGATCTCCTCAGCACAGCTTTAGTAACAACGTGTAATGAGCTCTGGGCAGAAACTGACGAGCCTAGGAGATGACCCAGAGCCTAGGAGATGACCCAGAGCCTAGGAGATGACCCAGAGCCTCACAGCAGTGGGGTTGGAAGCAGCACAGCACCTTCGCTTCCCCCAAGCCCAGTTCTGCGAGGTCTGCTCTCACCACCTCAGCTGTTGAGACAGACCTGGGCACAAAGTTTAAATGTGGAATTGTTCAGACTGCTAGAAAGTCAGATGGGCTAGCGATGATGTCTTGGAAAACGCTGGGTCTGGAGCATCTATCTCAAGCAGCAATGTCAGAGGCCATCATTCTCTCATCCTGATCTTCCCAGGCAAAGAAAAACGCCTCTGTCTAAAAATCTTCATGTCCGAGTTTCCAAAGAAATGAGAGGAAAAAATGAGACGAGCTTCTTCAAGGTGAAGAGCACACCTGAGGGTGAGTCACAGGAAGGTGTTGCAGCTGCACAGAGGTTGGTGTTTGTGCCAGTCACTTGAGGGAGGCAAAGAGCCACACTGGGGTTTGCCTGGACTTCCTGTGGTCAGCCTTCACAGGAGAAGGAAAGAGGCCCAAAGTTTGGAGATACCCCTTAGGTTCTTGATGGAAAACAATGAATAACAAGATGAAAAAATGAACAGGGAAATAGAAAATTTAACAGGACTTGCAAGGACACCATTTCAATAAGACTGCCAAATATGAGTGAGGTGGTCAGCACAGCTTCAGATGACATTTGCTGTAGACAACAATGGCAAGGGTTGGGGTGGTTTTCCTGAAAGGCTCTAAACTTACTGTAATGTTTGTGAGAGAAAGAAAGCCTGAGAAAACAAAGGTCATTTTGATCCGCTCAGCATGATCAAACACTCTAAACACCACGGATGTTTTGAGCAGATGTGTCAAACTTCTGCTTCAGAGTCAAAATATTGGAAAACGAAACATGCCAATGTGCTGTGCACTAGGAAAACCACAGGTAATTTCCTTGAGTGCTGTGATCAGATTCGTGCCACAAACCTAAGAGGGAATGGTAAAAAATGAATAAAATTTCAAAAAGGATCGTAAGGATAATTGAGATTGTTCTCCATAGAAAAAGGCTACAAAGATAATGGCCACTGAAGAGAAATCAGAAAGATGAATGAGGTGATAAAACACAGACATGATCAAGAACATAAAAACCATATTTGGCACTTTTGTTTCTAACATGACATTTGAGCAAGAAGTTTGGGACAATCTGCATAGTTAAAACAGAAGTTGTTAGAAGACTTAGAAAGAAAACACTTTAAAGTGTTTAACCAAAAATAACCACTGGAACTCTGTTCTGTGTGACACAACTGAAGCCACTGGTTACAGTCTTCTGTAAACTAAAAACGATATTTAATATAAGTGCCACACAATGTGATTTCTAACATGAAGGCTGCCAGAAAAAATTTCATTTTATTGGTTCACATTGCATTTTCTTGGCAAGTTTTCATCCTCTCCCTTCCATCCAACCAAGATGGATCTTGGTTTGTTAATTCACGGCAACAAAACCGATCTTTGTGGGAAGTTTTATCTGAAAAATCTGAATCACCTCTCAGCTCAGTTTTGCTCTGGAAACACCACAGAGGGAGCCTCTCTCCAGCGATTTAATGGTGTCACCATCTAAATTAGCTGACAAACACCTTGAGATCAGCTGGGTGAGCTGTGAATACTCTGCGACAGAATCAAGGAATCTCAGAATGGTTTGGGTTGGAAGACCTTAAACGTCATCTCATTTTCCCCCCTGCCGTGGGCAGGGACACCTTCCACCAGACCAGGTCGTTCAAAGCCCCTGAACACATCCAGGGATGAGGGATGGGGCATCCACAGCTTCTCACAATGTCAGAAGCATTAAAGGACATGTGTGTGAACACTTTAAAGGAACTTCATTCAGCCATTAAATTTGGATGTATCTACCTCTTTCTTAGGGGTCACAAATGAGAGCAATTTACCATAAACCTCCAGGGATTCTGCAGTATGAAGGCAGTGGTAGGTAAATATTTCAGCTCTCTGTAGAAATTTCTGGTCTGTTTATCACTGCAGTTTCAGAGCCACTTACGTGACCCAAAAAACAGTTTAACAGTTCAATAGAGCAAGACAGCCACTGTATCCATGCTGGACTGGACATGTGTGTGTTAGCTGCATCACTGGCCATAAAAACGTCCCCAGGTGTGAGTGCAGTATTCCTGAGTTCTTCCAGCTGACGTTTTAGTGTAATTCCACATTGATAAAAGCACAGCTGGAATACCAGTGCAGAATCCAGCTCAGTGTAATCCACTGAAGCTGAAGAAACACTGTGAAAGTCCTTCTGAAGCTGTGGGCTGGGGGTGGGCCAAACAGATCTGTACATCCAAGGAGTAGCACCCATCAGTGCTCTCCCTGTTCCTACCAGCAGTCAGCCCCTGAAATGATGACAAATTGGTTTGGAAATGCTCTGATGCACCTGGATGATTTTAGGAAAGTAGAGGCCTGGGGGATTCCCTTTTCGACCAAAATGGGAAATATATTTTTATAAAAACCAGTCATGTTACTTTTCTTTTGTTTTCATCACTGAGATGTCTTTGGTGACAATGAAAGCAAAACATGCACAGTCCAGGGGAGAGCCAGTACCTACAGGCAAGCAACAACCCAGCTTGTCTCCAAGAGCTCAGTCAGTGGCTTCACTGCAGAATTGTAGCCAGTTTCTCTCTTTTCTTTACTTAAGTTGATCCTCCCATTACCTGTGGTTGGACTTGACCTTAGTTTAGGCCATTTTACCATCTCTTGGATAATCAAATAAACAGAGATATGCCATAACCTTAAGGGTTTTCCCTGTGGCTGGTTAGGGCCAGCAACTAGAGGGGGGAAAGCAAGCAAGTACTGAATCAGATGATAAATTTTATGTCTCACTCCTAGACACCGTAAGGAAACATTCATTTCTTAGTTCTCACAGACCACCTTGTCCCTCAAGCAAACATAGCATTTTCTTTCCTAACAGAGGCATGAGTTACTTTAGACAGTGCTGGGATTAATACCAGCAGCCCTGGGACTTCTAATACAACACTGGCTGTGCAGCTGGGTTATTATCCTAAACTCTGTCTAAACCAAGGAACAGCTCCTAAACTCAAAAGTTAAACATCCTTTTGCCCAGGTGATTCCCAACCAAAGCCCCTGTGCTGGACATTTCAGCAAATCAAATCTCGGGCTTACCCTGACCCACATTACAGAGTCCTTTGCACTGCTGTTGCAAAGGTGCAAAACCTTCTCCTTTAGGAGTGTCACACCAGAGGAGGAGAGGTTTCTCCTGTTTTTCAGGAGTGACTCCTGAACACTTAACAGGATGTGTAATGATCCACTGATCCACTTACCAGGAGATGGCTCAAGGAAGACAACAGCAACTCAGTCCCCAATGAAGTCTCAAGGCAGAGCTCAGTGGTTTTAGCCACAAGTTCTTTACATTCAGGTTTTCTGCCTTATTCACACTAGCAACAACTTCCACCCATTCCTCTTTCCCCAGCCCTTAGGGATAATTCATGAAGGGTCTTTGCCCAGTGTTTAATAAAACACTGCAGGAGGGAAGCAGCAGGTCAGCTGTGACAAGTGGTCCTTGGGGACAGCTGGTCAGGAGCTGCCTGGAGAGACTCTTACAAACTCACTCAGCCTCTGAGAGTAATGAGATCCAGAGGAGAAGAATGGCAGTGCAAGGCCATGGGGGTCCTTACAATCTGTTGTGCTTGGGAGGGTGAAGGGAATGTTCCTTTACTGCCTTTACTGACATTTCCTCCAGTGGGACAAAGCCAAGGTCTGGAGCCCCTCAGGAAGGTACTGTTGTCCCTCCTTGTTTCACTTCCAGTCTCACTCCTGGAGTTTGATCAATCTTGAAACACAATTTATCAAGAAGAAGCAGCTTGGGTTGATCATCCTTCTATATCTCACCTTTCTTTGCTTACTTGGACAAAATGATTCCACACAGACGCCTCCACACAACCAACAGAGCTGAACCTCTCCTCTGCTCCAGCAGCACCAAGTTAATTATGAGCTGCACTCCCTTGCCAGGAGAAGTAACCACCTTGGACACTCTAATCAGACACACGAGGGCTCAAGAGGATAAAACCAGATGAACAAAAATATATGCAAGATGCAATATTTCAGCCCCTGTTAAAGCAAGATTTGCACAACCCCCTCTCTGCCTGCCTGCAGGTTCTCCATCTCCCCTGTTTGCCAGAGACAACAGGAGGAAACCTGTGTTCAGCTGTTCCCTCTGTGCAGAGATTAATTCATTGACAAGGCTCCTAGGAATGTGCCAGCTCATTAATTACCGTAAGAACTATGTCAGCAAGAAGTAGGCAAGGTGACTGCTGAAAATGGTCAGAGAGAGCCATCTATTAGTGCTTGCTACCCTGGCCATTACATGCCAAAATCCAAACCAATAACACCTGGCAAGCGTTTCTCAACTGTGAAATATCACAAATTGCACATTTTAATATCAAGCACTCTTGTAGATCAGCACTGGGGGAGAGACTACAAGGAAATTAGCCCCACAGGCAAGTCAGTCCTGTTCCAGGGATCAGATTATTAATTTTTTTTCCAATGGAGTCCTAGGAGAATGTTGGGTCTCTCAGCAGTGAAAGGTGACATGGAAAACTCCCAAAGCTTTGACATACCACCTCATCTGTGTTTCTGTGTCTGTTACTAAAGACAGGGTTGCCAGAAGGTGTCCCACATCAAACCTGCTGGGCAGAGGCAGGGAGACATCAGGGTCACCAGGCTGAGATCTCAGACTCAAGTCAGTACTTGACTCCACCCTGTCTACAAAGGCAGAGAGGTGGCCACAGCCCATTTCAGATCTCACAGCTTCTAGCTCTGTCTGGTGCCTCCCTTGAAGGGGGAACATGAACACCAGAAAGTCTCTGATTTGCTATTAAAATTCATCATTCTCCTTGTAAAGCCAACGCTGGGATAATGTGCTGGGGATTAGACCTAGGAAATCCATCAAGGCCAATACTTAGTCACACTCAAGTGCTTTTATGCCACAGCTGCCATGAGGAGCTCTTCAAAAACAGACCCTTAAGAAGATCAGGAGGGCAGGGGGTCTCCCGACTGCTGTGCCAGTGAAGGCAGAGCCCTTCCCCAGACAGAGCCCCTGTGCTTGCAGTGAAGGGGCATTTGAATATCAGGCAGTGGGAAGCAAAGTCCTATCAATGCATCAAAGGTTTTGCTTCCCTTAGCTCAAAGGGAATTAAAGGAATAGGGAGAATAAGCTGGAGAAACTCAATGTTGTTTCAACTTGCACAGAGCTCAGAAGAGCTCTGGAGTATTTGTAAGAACAAAAAGGAACCTGCGTTACAACCTCTCTGCTTTCATGCTTGCCACATTGCAGGTGAATGCATACCCTGAGAGGAAAGGGCTACATTACCACCTCTGGTATCTTGCCACATTCCAAACCATCTACCCATAACCCTTTCCAATCACCACACAGAATCAGAGGGGGTCACCTTCCCTTGGGCCCCATAAACAGCCCACTTCCTTCTGGTGTTTCTAATAGATTTTCATTTTATTTCCCCCCTCTTCCTTTTCTCTGGCCAGTCTCACTGCAGGTCATAGTGCTAGGAAGCATTAATTTTGTCATCTGATGTAAAAAGGATATGACAGAGCTGTGCTGTAAAATGCCACACATCAAACCGTAAAGAATTCCACAAATAACTGTTCAGATGTCCAAAGAGGGGAGGCAGGATGTGAATGGCTCCTAGGTGCTCAGCTAAGTGCACCAGCCCCACAGAGAAACGCGGCTCTGATTAAGTTTGCAAGGTTTTGGGAGGCCCTTGCAGGTGCTGAGAGCGAGATGTGCCAGCAGGCAGACAGGCCATGTCACCCCCTGAGACCTTTGTCAGAGGTCCTGCAGAGAGCCACTGCCTCTGGGTGACAGCATCAGCTGTGTCACTCACCTGGAACAATTGATTGCCTCGAAGAAATCGACACCTGCTGACAGAAAGCATGAAAGGAGTGACCTGGTGTCGCCCCTGGGATGTTTAGTGAGGTGTGGGAAGAAGTCAGTAAAGGAAATGTGTGAGAGAGACTGCCCTGGCAGTGAGGAGGCAGGGCCAGGCTGATGCTGAGCAGCTGCGGGGGGTGTTGGTGCAGAGGGGAGAAAGCAGAGAAGCCTGATAGCTGGAGGAAAGAAGAGGAAGAGGAGGAGGAGGAGGAAGAAGAAGAAGAGGAGGAAGAAGAAGAAGAAGAAGAGTTGCTCTCTGGGAAAAGGTGGGAGGATCAGATAGGAGATTAAAGAGATATTTGGTGGGGGTAAGGAAGGTGGAGGGGGAGCTAGAAAGCAGGTTAGCAATTCAGATAAAATGGATTAGGTGCTGATAAAAGCAGCTGGGAGGGACTCAGAGAACAGGAGATTAAGTGCACAGGGGAGATGATGAGTTTTGGAGGGAAATGAGAAGGCAGGGTCATCTGGATCCTGCTGATGGTTTTTAGAGGAGAAGAGTCTCAGCAGTTTGAGAGAGGGGCTGGCCACAAAGCAGAACAGATGTGCAGAAACCCCCAAGAGGCCTAGAGAAAGGCAGGGCACTGCTAGACCTCCTGAATGCCCTCTGGGATCATCAGCCAGCAAGGTTAGAAAGAGCCCTGTCTGAAAGGACAGTGACACTGTGAGACCCAGCTGCACCCAGGGGCACTGCACACGCTCGGGGGTGATGCTCAGTGGGGTACAAACACTCTGCAAGAGCTCCTTACTTTTCAGTCTGTTTAGCAACATGGTCCTCAGCCAGCTGGGCTTAGATCCCAGCCAGCACAGCAGACAGAGCTAAATGAGACAGCTCCAGTCCCTGGGGACACGCCACCACCCTGAGGGGGACTCTGAGTGGCCCTGGTACAAGATTCCCTCTCCAGGGACACTTGGCCAGCCCGGGTGGGCCAGAGCGGGCTGTGAGCCCCGTGGGCTGGACATCCCATGGCCGTGGCATCGCTGGTCTCACTGGGAGGAAAGGTAATTGAGAGGTCTGGCCGCTGCAGCGAGCAGGCGACAGAGGAGCAGGAAAAGCCTTGGCTCTGTTCCTTGATCTCTTTTCTGGGCTGGGAATCAACTCCTGTGCCAGTTTGGTCAGGCAAGAGCAGCCACAGTGCTGCGCCCCTGCTCCTTCCAGGCTACATCTCTGTTTGCTTTCCCCTGACATCCTTCAGCATTTGCTGACAGATTCCTGCCCTGCAGGTCCTGGGAAATGGGCTGGAGCAGACCCTCACTTAGCGAGATCATCCCCAAGACCACCACACAGCAATGAGTGGGGCTGCCAATGCCCTTTGGTAGGGATCCAGACTGAGTGGGTAATGCCTCTAAACGGGGCAGTAGATGCTTTAACTTGCTTACAAACCCTTGCCCAGAAAACAGTGCAATGGCAGAAACAATCAGCCAAAAGCAGGAGCTCGCAGGGTGCTTCAGTCCTCCCAAAATGCTGAAGAAACACAAGTTTAACTACAGCCTAAATTAGATTAACTCCTCTTTGGTGCTATGAAGACCGTGGGTTATCCAGTTTGAGGTACCTTCTCTGCTGTCTGCCTGGCCAGGTGTGTAAATAGTTGAATCACTTTATAAAACAGAGTTCATGATTCTCATGCTGCTGAGGAAATCTAAGGAAGAGAATAGCAAAGGCAAGCAGAAGCCAAATTTGCAGACCAATTGATAACTCTCCTTATTCTTCACAGCTTCCCCCCATTTTCCAAACGGAAACTGTCACATCTGATGGGGCCAGGCCACCACCCCGCCCAGCCGGTGCTTCCAGTGTCCCACCGCTCAAACAAAAGCACAGAGGATTATTTTTCCCTCATTGCTTACAAAAAAAAAAAAAAAAAAATAAATAAATAAAGGGAAGAGCTGGGAAGAAAGAAGACAAAGGGAAGAAAAGATGAACAAGTAGAACCTACTTTGAGCAATGGGGGTTAATCTGACTCAAAGCCTAAATCCATGTTAGCAGTTAATCCAGTTAGTAAGGCTTTCATTGGGAGCTTTGAGAAATCCTTTAACCTCTTGCTGTAAACCAGGAGCAGCTTAACAGCTCAATGTTCATGAGAAAAGCCTGTCAATAATGCTGCTAAGCAGGTATTTAGCAGGATTTAAGAAACAAGCATGTGACAACTCTTCTTTAATGAAGCAATTGGGTTTCTCTCCAGGAACTAAATGGTCACCATTTCCTTCAGTCTTGCCTGTGATCTGCTTTTCAAGATTCAAAAGAAGATGCTGTTCTTGTCCTGGCAACTTGACAAGTATTCCTTCCCGGAGAAAGCTCGGTAAAATGCAGATTTTTCTACTGGTTTTTATAAATCTCATGGGTTCTTTGTCCTGAGAAATCTTCTATGAGGCAGACTGCAGTAGAAAAAAAAAAGAAAACTGCAATTTTTTTCCTTTCAGAGGTGTCTACACTGTTCCAAGGAAAGCGAGCTGACAAAGAGGTTTAATGTTTAAGGCTTCTTACCCCAGCCTGAGTCTAACGATCAACAGAACACCAAGGTTTTTTACCATTTCCCTGCAAAATGTGAGTGAGATGTCGCCCAGAAATCACGCTGTCACACGTAGCCTGGTGCTGCAACCCTGTTCCTGGCAAAGGCAGCGTGTGAGCAGGTCTGGAGACACCAACATTCTGCAATGTAAACTGCATCCCTGTCCTGGGAGGCCTGGCCGACCAGAGGGAGGTGATTGTCCCTCCCTTGGCCTCTCTGGGTGTGCAGCGGGTGAAGGCTTTGTGAGGATGTGCTGTCGTCCTCTGGACTGTGCTTATTCAACCCTCTGGTCATGGAAATCCCACCACAGGACGTTTCAGGCACAGCTGCCGTAATCATCTGCTTGAATTGCTACAGATTCTCTCAGATGCATGAGATCAAGGTGTTAGGACCCACTTTTTAATGCGTGACACCCTTCTCAAGCTGCAAAGCCCTCTGGACACCAGCCCTGCTGGGCAGCAGGGCAGAAATCCCTGCCCTGCCACGGTGGGGACCACCACTGGAAGCTCCAGTACAAACCAAGATTTTTTGCTATGCTATCCCATCCACCCCATTTCTTCTGGGGAACAGGGCAGTTGTGAGCCACGGGGAAGAAAAGAGAGAAGGGAATCGAGGGGATGTGCATGTCAAAGGTGACACACGTACAGAGGATGAGGGACAAAAATCATAGCTTCCCGTCTGACAGGGGGAGTATTCCAGCCAGCCCTCTCTGCCTCTTCCATTTCAGAAGCAGACACTCCCATTTCCATTCACTTTCACAGCTGAAAGGTCGTTTTGCCTATTTTCCCCTCTCAATTCCAAGGGGGAACGCTGCATTACCTCAGGCATTTTCTGCGCTCCCTCAGCAGAGTGCGGCCCATGCAACATCAATCCTGTGTTAGCGCCCGGCGGTGCTCAAAGGAGGCCGCACAGGAGCGAGCGGGGTCCTTCACAGGGAAACGCTCAGCAGCTCCCAGTGCCTGAAGCCAGGCCCAGGTTAACAAAGCCAAAGTGTCGGAAAATCCAAGGGAAAATACTTCCTCTCGAAGCCCTCAGTCAGAATCTCAACAGTGGGCAGGTATTTTAATTTCTGGTTCCTTTAATATCCTTTTCTGCTGATAACAGCAAAACATTTCCACACATGCACACAGATATTAAACCACTTATAGAAGGATTGTCTTTATGGGAGTCCTACCTAATGAGACCATGATCCTTTGTGAATAACTGGTAGGCACAAGGACAGACCAGATACTAATTAACCTATAACATTGCCATTAAAAAGTCATGACATGAGTTAATGCACTGACTAGGAGAGTTATTTTTCCTTTCATAAATTATATTTTCCTATAGCTCAATTAGCCATTTTCAAACACTATTTTTTCCTCAGTCCTTACAGTGTCTTTTCTGAAGGGATGGTAACAATCCATTTTAAGAAAGAAAAGTTAACCTTTAAAACCACAAAAGAGTGGTAAAAGAGTGAACTCCTACTCAGTTCAAATTCCAGCTCAGTCCTTGCTGGCCAGGTATATCGATGGAGATGAGAGGTTTTATGCATTATGCAGAGCCATCTTTTCACTGAAAAACATACTTCAAACAGATGCAGTGTTAGCAGACACTGGGATACCGAGCAATTGATTATCCTGTTTACTGCAGAATAACCTGCTGTATCTAGGTTTGATGGTGCTGTGTTTTCACACTCTGGTTTCTTATGAACCCAATACAAAAGACAAAGTGGACAAGGGTAACATTTGTTAGACCACAGTCACGGCTGAATTGCAGCATCTGGATGCAGGAGGTAAGGTTCAACTGAGGAATTCAAATTCATAAAAGCAGATGTATAAATCAGCTGCAGAGGAAAAAACCACCAAACCCTCAGTTCCAGATAATTTTCACCTTGATGCAGCCCCCAGCTTCCAGAGGGAACCATCTCCTGAATTACATCCCTGCTATGATGCACTCCCTTCTCAGCAGCGAGACGCATTCATGGCTTTTCCAGCTCAGTTTTCCTGCTGAGCCGGCCAGGACAGTGCAGAGCCACTCGTGGTCTGCCAGCAGCCCCAGCCACCACTCCCAGAGCTCCTTCTGCCAAGGAGAGCAGCAGCACTGACCAGAGGGTCCCTGCATCCCCTCCCAGCGCCGCTGTGGACCACACTGCTAGCAAGGCAGGAATGTGCTGGGGAGCACCCCACGGATGCGCTGGGTGCTGCTCCCTGCTTTCCCACGCATCCCTCTCTCCTCCTGGCCATCCCTCCCTCCTCCTGGCCATCCCTCCTTCCTCCTGGCCATCCCTCCCTTCTCCTGGCCACTCCTCTCTCCTCCTGGCCACCCCTCCCTCCTCCTGGCCATCCGTCCCTCCTGCTGGCGCGGCCCAGCGCAGTTTGTGCTCTTTAGTCAGCATGGCCCTGGGGGTTTCCCGCAGCCATCTGCCCGCTGCACCATCTGAGCAGACCTTCTGCTAACTCTGCCCCGCCAGGCTCCCGCCCCTCTAAAATAAATAAATAACAAGGGATCGAGAAGGGGCACTGCTCTTTTGTCCTGATGCAGTCTGGCAGGGTCAGCCGTGGTGTGCTGCTTGGAAAGAGATATTTCTATGACAGGGTCCATCCAGCCTTAGAAAACCACCCCTGCCTGGGCTTTGCAGCCAGTGCCTCAGGGAAAGAGTGGGGAGGCTACCAGGTACGATCCCCATGGCAGCACCAGGAAGGAAAAACCATGCAAACCACATGGGATTTGGGAGAATCTCTTCTCAAGGTGGGTTGTGGTGAACCCCAGGATTGTCTTCCCTCAGGCTGGGAGATGCTACAATTTGGGGCCTTCCAATTGCTATCAGCCAGGAATGAAAAGCAGCTCCACAGATCAGGGAGGGGTGGGACACAAGGACCAGCTCTTGTCCCTCCCCAGTGCCAAGGAGATGCAAACCAGGACATGCTCTGGAGAGAGGGACAGCAGAGCAAGAAAGAGGTAGGCAAGGGAGGAGCAGATGCAGAAAAGCACCGAGCTTAGGCATGGCTGAAGAGACCAAAATATGAGGGGAAACACAGAGCAGAGTCTAAGGCGAATTTGACAGCTGTTCCTGTGGGTATCACAGGCAGATGATGCGCTTATGTTGTGGGGTCACCCCATTGCATCAAGTCTCTGTACACCCAGGCTCACAAGCCACCACACAGTTCTAGGGGCTCCAGTTGCCTTCAGGCACTGGGAGTACTTGCCTGGAGCTGTTTTCAAAAAATCCGTGCAGACACCCCCGAGAAAGAGGGTTCAGGAACCAACCCTCTGCTCACAGCACCCCCCCACCCCAATCCCTTTCCACCTAAATAGAAACAGCCTGCAGTGCCTCAGACTGTGACTAGCTGCTGAAGTGACACTCGCTGAAAGGGGGGATCATTTAACAAATCCATCTGGGAAGATCTGCAGGAGCCAGGCTCTATCTGGGATGGAAAAGTTCTGCAGCAAAGCTATGCAAAGGCAGACTGAGTCAGAGCCCTTCCACAATAGCATGGTCGTGCTACCCAGATCGAACTCCTTGGGCACTGTTAGCAAAACCTGACCTTCTGTCCTGCTGTCATCTGAGGGCTGACAAGCTCATCAGCCAGGCTGCAGGCAGGGAAATGACAGAGCTGGAATTAATGGGAATCACCTCGTTTGCCTCCCTGCCCACCCCAGTGGCTGCAGCACCGGGACCGGGACAGCACCGCCCGTGCTCAGCCTCTGCTCGAAGCAATTAGGGCAGATGCAGGTTGAGTGCACCAAGCACAGGAGGGTGGGGGCAGCGAGGGAGGGACTGGGAGAACATCGGGTAACGCCAGGCTCCGGGCAGAGAGGATGGCACCGAGATTCCCTGCGTCAGGCTTTCGGTCCCAGCAGGTTAAGGTACAGCCGCCCTGACAGATGCGACCATCCAGCTCGGAGGGATTCAAATTAAGGTCAAAAGGGATAAAGCAATGGTGAGGAAATGAATGCACTGTTCCTGGCTCACAGTCATGCCCAGATGCACGTTCCTCATCTTTTATGAGGATAATTAAAATGCATCATTTTTGTGCGTGCGTGTGTGCACATACATGCAGGCACACACCATTTATTTCTCTGGACAGGAATACAACCATAAGAAATATTTCTTTTTTCCCTGCCTCTGTGGCAGCTATCTGGATTGAAGCTTGGGAAGACAGGAAGGGAAATGGGAAGGGAAAGGGTACCCCTTTTCTCTGTTTATCCTCACCAGGAGAGGACGGCAAACCTGCTCACAGGTTTTCAGTCCTGAGGAGGGATTCTGTGGCACAGGAGCGGTTCATGCAATTTTCCATTTGCACAGAGCAGGGTATGTAATGCCTGTGCTTGGAACTGGGCCCAGGAGGGGCAGGTTCGCTCCCCCAGCTCTGTCACTCAGCAGATTAATTAGCCATTACTCTCAGCTCTGTAACAAAATCACAGCCCAAATCTGCGGCAGCAAACTCTGAGCCCATCCCAGAGCCCAGTGCCAGCTGTGCCCATCACTTGTCCAACAACCATGAAGGTCCTACATGCCAGGACTTCCTTCCTTCCTTCCTCCTGCTGAGACAACATGGCTTGAGGCTGTGACAGATTCTCTTTGCATCCTGCTGTGCTCTCCATCATAGCTGGTCAAATGTCCACATCGAAAATTGGAGTCCCAGGAAACAATTCGTTCCAACATTAGTGCCCAGAAGCACAGCCCAGAAATGGGAGGGAGATGTGCTCAGTGCTGTTTGAGGGAGGGGATGGAACTTCCCACAGCTGACAGGACTGGTTTGGCTCTCTGAGGCCACTGGACACCAACTGAGCCCTATTTTTCAGCCTGTTTGCCTCCCACAGCAGGATGTACATCCTCCCAAGGTAGGCACACATTCCACCTGAGACCCAAAAGCAGAGAAGTGTCTGAGCACTGCTCTGTGCTTAGGGTTTGCAAAAGCTATTTTTGCTGGCCTCTAATTCCCCGTTAGTGCCTGTCAGAGGGGAGGGCTGAGCACTTCTCATTCATTGTAAATTTGTGACGCTTGGGAATTTGTTTATTCCTGGCTAGAAAATGCTAAGCCCATCAGTTATGTCCTCACAATTCTCATCATGCCATCTTAATTTACACTGACCTTCCAGCCGGAGCACAGCCCTAAATTGTCACAAACAGTCAGCTCTCCATTACGCGGCTCAGTGGAGTGTGGGGGAGAGACATCTGTGTGCACGGGCTCAGAGCTGCCTGTGCTCAGCACAGCATCCCCGGGCACAGTCAGCCTGGGCACTGCTCTGAGTCCTGGCTGACTCTCCTGCAGCCCCTCTCTCCAGCTCACAAACCTTTCCAGAGTGCCAAGTGCTGCCGTTCCCTTCTCTCCTCTGGCATGCCTGCCCCTGCCTCCCCCCAGTGCTGGTCAAAGGGCTGCTGCCGCCTCCAGCTGGGACACGCCCGAGCCCGTGGCTGCCCGCTGAGCTGGCAGTGACCTGGGGATGCTGCAAAGCCCGTGCTCATTGCCTTATCTGGACTCGAGCTGCTCCCATCCCTCACCCTAACAGCTCCTCTGCACCACCTGCCTCTGCATCCTCTCCTCTGGAAGCCGGGGTGAAGGACAAGCAAAACTCACACAGTAATTCAGTATCTCACCACTAAATGTCTGAATTATGGATTATGCACCACAGACTTGGCCAAGGTGAGACACAGGCATCTTCTAAGGAGCTTGGGGACCATCACCATATTGGTCTTCTTTGGGATTTGGTCCTCAAGCAAAGTTGTCAGCAATTAGCAGAGATGTATTTTAGGTCTGTTTATAAATGTCTTGCAGCTGCAGTGATCAGGAGCTGAGCACAAATAGCAAGTGAGAGAAGTGTGTTTGGGCTCTTTTCTGATGTAACTGGCTCTGGACAGAGTCAGACTTGGTTTTCCTTCTTCCAAAGGCTGATGGTGTCTTCAAATCTGTGAAAGCTGGGATGTGGGTGGGAGAGGAAAAGAACTATCCTGACCTTTGAATATCCAAATTGTTCAGAACCACTGAGCATCAAGACTAACACTGTCTGGGGTGGGATCAGTAGAAGCTGGCCAGAAGCTCTCTTAAGTTCAAGTGCTCATTAATTCATCAGTATTCACACAGGGTATTTAATCAGGCCTTTGACTGCCATGGGTTAAGATCTTCTTCAGGGACACTACAAAATAAAGAGCGTGGTGATGTTTATCTTCTGTCCTTCTGCTGGTGACCTCCTGCTAAACATCAGAACCCAGAACTGCCTGCCAAGGCCTCGGATATTATCAATAATATCCTTGCTGTCTTGCTACCATTACATATTTATCTCCAGGGATAAAGCTTCTGATTAGCTGTACTGCCTCTGGTTCCCCAAGCTGGAAGCCCTTCCCCAGGCACCACCCTGTGCCTGAGGCACTGCTGCCCAGGGTCTGCCCCCTCCTCTCCCGTGCACTGGCACAGGAAAGGCTTTGACAAGTCTCTGCTGAAGGACAGTAGCCCAAGATGCAAGTCTCAAAAAAAGAAGATACAATTCAGGCTGCCACTAAAGCATTAACATGAATAAAGAGGAAAAGGACATATCCCTGCTGGTGCTCTGCACAGCTTCAACTTCCTTGGCTGGTTTCACTCTTTTCTGCTCCAGCACCTCTGACTCTCTGGGAGCAGGACCTGACCCAGCAGCCCCCCAGCTCCTCCTGCCCCTCCGTGCACTGCGGGTTCCATGGCCACAGCCGCGTCACTGAGCCACGCACAGCCCCTTCAGCAGGTGGACACGCTGGCTTCAGCAATAAAGAGAGTTGGAAGCCATTAAAAAACAGCAAAATGACCCCTCCTGCGGAGCTCCTGCCATCAGGAAAGCAACGCCACCAGCCAGCAAACAGAAAAAGGCACTGGAATTGTTTCCAGGGCGGCCGTAGCTGGGAAATGAGGAGCTCGGACAGTGCAGCAGGAGATGTAAAGTAATTCCGGCTCCTGACGCGGTGGGGGATGCTCCATCCCACACTAACACCGGGCGTACATAACAAAAGGCCACTGTGATCAGGCCGGACTGTGGCAGGCAGCTCGGCTAAAGACACGGTTAACTGCTGCACTGAAGTAATAATCCTGCGCTAAATCCAGAATTTAAATGCCTCAAGGGCTTAAGGGCTGTCAAGAGCTGCAATTCATTTCCAGGGGTTTTATTTAGTTGCAGCAGCAATTTTACCTGAGGGTGACAGTAAATTTGAGAATTACAGGGCTAATAATTTAACAGAATTGGCTGCGGCATTTTCTTAAAGAAACACAAACACACACACCCGGACTTGATGAAATGAGTTCTGCACATTTCATGCTTGCAGGTTTCATTTGAATGAAAATGATTAATGGGAACATAAAGATAAAACACACCACAGGAATAAAACAAATCAGCTCTGCCTCCTAAAGGTCAGAGCAAACCTGCCTCTTGGTTTGGAAATCATCTCCTAGGACAACATCAGGCATTTGCTTCTGCATCCCCCTCTTGCCTCTCCCTGCTGGTTCCTGACATCCCCAGCAAATGGATGGAGCAGAAACTAAACACATTCTTAGCCAGACACACAAGACATGGACAGAAACTGTGGCTCACACCACTGGCTCTTTAATTTCAGAGAATAACTTTTTCCTGTCTATCACTATGATTTGCAATTAAAAAAATAAGGTACCTCAGTTCAGCTTGGAAGTTCAGCTGCCCTCAGGAATAGATGAGGACTCAGCACAGTATCAATGTGCAATTTCCATTACCAGGAAGGTAAAACAACATCACAATTCATAGGGAGCTCTTTCCTTATTGCCTTGGTCCCAGGAATGAGCAGAGTAAACAGAGTCCCCTCATGCCCTTCCCAAATCGTGTGAGGGACAATGCTGAAGAAGTTCCCACCCAACCAAACTGGTGTTTCAGGGAGGGAAATTAAAGATCTCAGAGCCTGGCCCAAGAAAAAACCCTGAACTTCCCAGCTGTGAGTCTGTCTTGCAGAAAAACTTTACATGATTTGAAACCACTGATATCTTTTCCCCCTCTCTGCCATTGTCATTGAGAAATATGTTCTTTTCTGCATTTCTAATTGGGATGGAACAGATGGCGAAGGCTTTGTTTAATGAAATATGTCCATTCAATTAACCCACGCCATCAGGGATCCAGCAATGCAAAAGGAATCAGCATCCCACTGCTGTAAGGGATCCTCCTGCCCAGACCTGCACACCTGAGCGAGGACCAGGATGCCACGGGCAGGGCCTGGAGACACAGGCCAGACCTGCTGGGCCTGGCTCAGCTGCCATTCCTGCTTCCCAGAAGCCTTGTTCCTCTAATTCTTCCTATTTCTTTTTTTTCTTTATTTACCCTCCCCTGATTTGCAGTTTCAGAACTGCATCCAGAGATTTTGAACCCTGTGCTCAGCCTTGCCTTAACAACCCAGGGAAAAGGCAGTGTCTGTTTTCCCCAGGAATTGCTTAGGGGTCCACTTAGACAGGGAGCTCTACCAAAGGGAACTGGGTCCCTCTGCCAGCCCTGGCACCAAACTTTGGGGAGGGGAAGCCCATCTGTGCCTCAGTTTCCCCATTTGTGATGAATGACTATAAATTAGTACTCTGTGAACAACCTAATACGTGGTTCACTGACAGTTTGAAAATCAACCAACACAGCTTCCCAAAGCAAAACATGTTTTTTTATTTCCTGTCTTGGTCTGAAACAAAGTTTGACCCGTTGAAAGGAGGAGGATGACATTTTGAAGCACAAAAGTTGAAACACACATTCAAAAATCCTATTTTTTCCCATCTAATCCCACTAATAGCATGATTACCAGCAGAAACAGAGCCAAAAGACACAAAGGCCTAGGATTAGATCAGGCTGCTCTGGAGTAAGTACTTTTATGCAGGTAAATTGTTTATTTCTAACCTTGCTCCCAGCTTCCACTCATGCAGGAGCAGGGGCTGTTCAGGAGTGTGACAGGAATAGTTTCTGCTAAAGAAAATTCATTAAGTGCCAACTGGACTAATTTTAGCACTTTAATACCAAGCCATTTCAGAATTTCATTTCCAAATGGTGAATTGGTTCATTTACCAAAATAAATTGCTTTGGTGTTTTGGAGGTTTAGTTGATTGAGGTTTTTTTTAAGTGAGGAAAGCAGAAAACCCCAGAACCTTTGGGGGTTTTCCTTTACCTTTCCATTTCTCCTTCCTGTCCTCTTTCCTTTCTTTCCTGTTCCTCTTCCTTTTCCCATTCCCTTCCTTTTCCCTTCAGGAAAGAAAGAGAGCATTCAGCTTCTTCCCATGCTCAGACACGTGGAGGAAATCAAAATACTTCTATGGGAAATACTTCTTCTCTTCAATGATTGTTTTTCCTTACTTTATAGACAATCCAAGGGGTTTATTTGTCCCTTTGGTTGTGGGGAAGCACCTTTGGATAGCGAGTCATTCAGAAATGGGATTTATGCAGCCGGAGGAGAAACACAACCCGTGACACCTCCCAGCAGGCCGCGACAGCCCCGGCTGAAGTGTGGCACACAGTGACACAGAGCACACCCCCCTGGCGTGCCAGTCAATCCCTGCACTCACACGGGAGCTCCCAAGGTGCCCTCTGGCCTCCCACAACCCTGGAGAGCCCAGATCCCTCAGTGTGCCCATCCTGGGCTTTCAGCCCTCCCCACCAGCCCTGCCACGGTGGGACAGCTGCTGCCACAGCTCCCAACAGCTCCTGACACCCCTAAGGGGCCCCAAAACACATCCCTCAAACATTCCCAATTCTCCTGTGTTATGACCGAGCTGGATGCTCTTCCTTCTCTTTTCACCCCTTCCAAGGGAGAGCGATTTTGAGCCACTTTTGACTCCCCTTGAGATGTTTATGGGCTCATCTGGCTCACAGCTCTTATTACTAGCCCTCAAATCCCTCTCCTCTCTCTGGTGACATCACAGATATATTTCCTGGCATTTGTGACTGTTCCCACACCGTCTCAAGCTGAGCTAAACTGTTTCCAAGTGCAAAGCAGCATGACTGAAACCCCTGCTAGACTTTCATAATGAATATGAAGTTGCCAGACAGCAGAAATTCCTAACTTGACTTCATTCTCCAAATCCATTTATCAATGCTAATCAGCCAAGACCAGACAAGTCTTCCCATTTTGAGTAGAATTACCTTTTTTTCTAATGACAACAAAATAATTTTTGCAAAAATAACAGTATATCATGATGTGAAACTCAGTCTTTCACTAACACAATATTTTAACTCATGACTCAGACAAGATACCAGCTGCAAAAATGACCCACTTGACTCATCTTTGTTAATGGCAGAAGTGTCAGAGATGTACCTGAGATCCTGCTGTGGAGCAGTCAGGCCTGGGAGCAGCCCTGGATCTGAACTCTCTCTGGGATTTGAAGACACTCTGATCCAGCTCCAAAGCTCCTGGTTTGGAGGATACAGGTATACAGGAGGATACTCAGATGTTTCAGCAGCCAAACCAAATTATTTTATGGTTTTGTAATGTGCACAACTGGGATGCTACAGGATGACTGTGCTAACATAACTGCTGCCACTGGCTGGTAATAGAACTCAAGATAAAATGAAAATTTTGCAGCCCTGAAGTGAAAGCATGCTACATAAATGCAACAAGAAATTGAAACCTTCCCAAACCACCAGATTTTACAATCAAAGCCCTGCATCCACTTGCCCATATCAAATCACAAAGGCTGATGGGCAGGTGAAGATGCATTTTTGCCCAGGGTGTTGGTCTTGGCCAGAGCAAGGGAACTGCATTTGTGTCCCCTCCAAGGAAGAGATGGTTCCTGACAGCTCGACCACCTCTCGCTCTCACAGCTTGGCTGCCCTGTCATTGGCAGAGTCCTCAAGCAGATCCAGCTGCCCAGACAGAGCTGGCTGGTGCTTGGAAACATGGCAGGCAGCCAGAGCAGCAGAGAGACCTGCTGGCTTTTCCCTACACAATCCCCTAACAAGGAATCCTGATGTTCCTGGGCACAGCTTTCTTTCCCTGGGTACCTCACACCTCCCAGCAGCCGCTTGGATATCTCTGAGACTCCCCTCAGCACAGAAACAAACAACCTTTTTTCTTTCTTTCTCTGTAGGGATGAGTACATTAAAAAAACCCCTTTGTTAGACAGGAATTTCCTTCCACCAGAGAGGCAACTCCAGGCCACTCTAACCAGGTGAATTCTGCCCTCGCTATTTTAACATCTGGCCCTGCTGGGACTTGTGTTTTTGCTTCAGCCAGACACATGCACCAGCTTCCATGGGGAGTGAGCCTTGCTGAGGGTGCCTATGCATTTGGCTGTAAGGGATGGACAGAAGGTAATATTTCTTTTTTTTTCTTTTTTCCCTAGCCATTCTGTTTGCTTTGACACAGACCACCTTCAGATGGTACCTTCTGCCCCAATATATGCCACTTGCCCTTCTCTTAATATGCCTAGTGTGTGACTGCTCCCTAATCCCCTTGAGACACCACAAATGGATTAGCACGAGCAGTTTAACCCAGAGCTCTCTGCTAACCATCCTCACCTTGAGTGGGGTGGGCAGAGGGCAAGCACAGTTCAACACCATCAGCTGCTAAAGGCTTAACAAGCCATGGGACAGTGACCAGCTCAGCCAGCTGAGAAAAACCCAGACCTGTAGCCAGAAAAACCCCTACTACTCTCCCAGCTCTGAGTTCTTGTCCAGGATAGAGTTCAGGAAAAAACAAGCAGCAAAGACCAATAATTTCAGCATCAGAATGGTGCATTCAGCTTGCCACAGAAAGTCCGCAGTATGAAAACACAATTAAGTAGTTGCTCATCGACAGAGTCTCCTAATTGCTGCAAGGAGCAATTCAATTATGTTTTCAACACTGAAATGAGTCATTACCAGTCTATAGGGGAAAATAGTGTTTGTGGGGTCATGGTTTTTTATAGCATATGCTGTCTTCTTCCCAAAAGTTAGTTCTTATACTGCTGACAATATTAATTTTGGATGGATTCTTCCCTTTAGGAGCTAAATTGAGACAATTCTAGTTATGGGAACAATTGTCCACTGTAGCTCAGAAAAGCCCAAAGCCATAACATCTGGAGTTATGAAAACAGAGATTTAAAGTCCCTTCTGCTTTGCAAAATTCAACTGCTTCATAATCAAACCATAAATAATCACACTTCTACTCTGACTTCATTGTAACTCTACTCAATACAGAGCCCTAAACACTGCTGGGCTAGCATCCCAGTTCAAACCAGTGATAGCTGGTTTTCAGTAAAGGCAGAAATAATTCCTGCTATGAAGGCAGCTGGAATGAAAGGTGGCAAAGATATTTTGAAGGTATTCTGAGAGGTATGCTGGGAGACTTAAAACATACAGGGTATTCTAAGAACTGAAGAAAGTCAGGTTAGATCTACTACTTGGGTGACTGAAGATGGTTAAGAGCTACACTTGAACCTTACCAGCAGAGATTTTGTTTTCCTTTGTTCCTGCAGCAATTTGAAAGCAAGATGATTGCAGAGCAGTGAGATTCAGCAGCATGGAGAAAGCCCTGTTTTGAGAGCTCTGGGTTAAACAGCACTGATTTAGATGTTCATGCCTGCACAGTAGTTCAGCAAAGATAACAGGTTGCAGTAGCCACTTGGCAATTGACCTCTGGTGATTTAAAACCTTAATTTGCTTTTATGATTTCTGATTTAAAGTAGCGTGTGCACTTGGGCATAACTGCTTTAAGATATCTAAGCAATATTTTAGCCTGGATTCCTCAGGAAACAAGGCTTAACAGAGCATATAGACTATCCTTCCTAATAACTCCTAAAAGCACTGGCCGTTTTCAGCCAGATTTGTTGCAGGGTTCAGAGTTGTGATACTTGTAAAATTCTCATAGGTTTTGTGAAGAGCCAGAGCAAACTAAGCTCTTGCATATCCTGAGTGCCAGCTCTTGGATGAACAAGTTCTGTCCCTCCTGTGGTGGGCACATCCCATGGGACACGAGGCCAGAAGAGGACAGTGGGGCTGGGTCCTACATTCAAAAGGGAAACCTCTGAGGTCCAGGCTATACTGGACACAATGCTTGTTGAATGTGCTGTTTATAAATACCTCTGTTACAGCCATGGCTCCACGGCATTCCCTTCACACAGCAATGATGCCCTTCTCTGCCAGGGACAAGCAAAGGGTGAGGCAGATCTTCCCTGTGCCCACAGGTAGTGCAAGAAGCACCACATGGAGCAGAGCCCTGAGAGGCACCTCCAGGCAGGAAACAAAGCTCCCTGGGTGATTTGTAGGCTCTGAATGGCAAAGCTGTCACTGAGCCACAGTGAATCTTTCTCAGTCTGCACCTTTGCTGAGCTGATTTATTAAAGGTGTCAATAACAGGGGTAGGCTGGGGACCAGCTGTAAAGCTCAAAACCTGAATTTCCTGAGTTTGTGCACTCCCCTCTGCCTTCGGCGCTTTGTTTCATCGTCAGGTGAGTTGAGGTTTTGGGGCAAAGGGCTGCTGGAAGGGAGCCCCACTGCTTCATCTGCACGGGGTAAATCAGAGGATGCTCATTTTCACAGACTGCACACTTAATTGTTGGGTTAAGTTAACAGGAGTTAAAAGGTAGCTTGGTCAAGCAGGCAGGGAAGAGCTGGAGTCAGAACATCCAGCTTTTGCTGCCCATTAAATAATAATATGCCCCTTTGGGCCATAGCTTCCTCACTTTGGAGTAAGAGTCAATCCCAGTGTGCTCTGGCCACATGACAGTAGACATTGCAGGAAAGGGGTGCTGCATTGCCTTTAGTTTTATTCCTAAAATAAAATCCAAGTGCTGACCAAAAGCTCATTTAATTAAAATTCTTTGGACTTCAGCAAAATACAATGTACTCCTCCTTACACTGGCTGCAAGATTTCTGTCACAACAACTCAGAGAGGGATGACAAGAAACACCAAGAATGTTGCAGTTAGATTTTCAAAGCCAGGCTGTGTTATCTGCAGCCATGAGAGGCTGCAGCCTGTGCCTGTCCCTCCAGGGCTGCAGTGCACGGTGACACGACCCCACCAAGACCTGCAGGACTCATCTTCTGGGCAGGGAGCCCAGGGCCACAAAGGGAAGTGATAATAGTTAAAAAGATGTCTGGAACTTGCAGAAATAGATATTTTCCCAGGAATAAAACATGACTTGGAATAAATGTTTTATTCCACTGCACATAATGAATGGCAGTGAATGTGATTTGGGGACCTGTCAAGAGAGGGGAGCACAGACATAGTACATGCACTACAGACAGTATAAAAAATGATGTTTAACTGAAACACAGGGAATTGAGATCACTGATAATTATAATCTCCTTTCCTCTAGGATTTTTTTTCCCCATTTTATGATCACCTTCCTATGTCGCTGAAAAAACAGGGCCATCAAAATGTTTATTAGAAACTCTTGCAGGAACCAATCCATGTGCAATTGCACAGAAGGTAAAGAGGCATCCGCTGCTCAGCATTTCCAGCAGATTTAGCATCAAGCTCAGCTTGCAGCCAGGCAAACAACACTATCTGCTTCCAGAAAAAGTAGTGGGGAAGAGTCACCAGGAAATAAATAGAGGACGGTGCTCTAACCCAACAGCTGCTTGAACTGCTCTGATCTGTGGCAAAACCACTTTGCGGAGGAGCTTTTCATCAGTCTCCATGCATGGCTTAATAGAGGCTGTCAGGAATATGGAAAACTGTCACTCTTGTGTGGCTCTGAGCACTCTCAGCCCGACCCTCACCATTCAGCCCAGTGCACAGCTTGTACCAGCGTGGGGGGTGAGCCCAGTGCCTGCTGCAGCCGCTCCTTCACGGCTGCTACAGACATTGGTAAGAGGAGATTTGCTCCAGCTTTTATGAATTGTTTTCACAGGCAGAGAGTATCCTTGCTGGGAGATCAGTTTGCTCCTCCAGGAGGATCATGTTGCCCTTGGCCAGCTAAATCATCCCTCTACAAGGCCTCAAGGATCCAATGTGAGGAATGTCGTGCGCAGTTTCACGTGGTTTATTAAACCTACAAAGAGGCTTGTCCTGGCAAAGGAGCATGGTGGTGCTATGAAAAGAGCAGAATGGCACCAGGGCATCATCTCCAGCTAATTGTTTCATCAACTTGGAGAGCAACAACAGCTTGCTAAATCAGGCTCTTCTTTTCTGCTTTGCAGTTGTGCTCTTCTGGCTGCCAAGAAAAGCTCCGACGTTGAAGGCTTCTCAGGGCCTCTACAAGTGTTGCCTTTGGTTTTGGTCCAGAAAGGCAAAAAGCAAAACGAAGGGCTGCAAATCTGAGGAAGAGGTGAAAGCTCAAAGGAGATTTGCCCTCCTCCCACCCACCTAACCAGTAAGAATTGGCTAGAAGGAAAAGAATTAATGAAACTTGTTTGGTGCATTTGCCTCAGAAAATGTTAAAGCTCAGCTAAAGAAAAGACACTTGAGAATTTCCTCAAATAAGTTTATGTTTTCAGTTTCTTTCGGAAAAACAATCAAGTTTGCATATTTTTACCAAAATATTGAAAGTGCTTGAATCTTGCCTTTTACAAACCAGGAAACTGAAGCTATTAATCCAGTCCTATAATAAGATTGGAGAAGAAATAAAGGGCTATTTAGAACTAGTTACGGCTCTTCATAATGAACTGAACTGGCAAAGACTCTTCTATTTTTTTCCTGGTCCTGAGTTATCCAGGAATTAAAACCTGGTGCAAGCAACAATTAGTTAAAGTACAAGCTCATGCATGTTGATTTCCCTTGTCTCAGGCTCAGCTCATTTGCAATTGAAAGCATCAACAGTAAAATATTTCTCCACTTAGAGCTTTGTCTTTTCAGCAGTAAAGCTCCTTCCTGAACATATCTCCCTTCTGTTCTGGCACAACCATTTGTGGGCTGTCTTTAAACTTTGTGTCTTAATTTCTCCTTCCTTCTTCCCCAGCAGGTGACGAGAGAGAGAGCCAGGCCAAATGTCGCTGGGTGCCAAACTTGGCGTCAGCATTATTGGTCTGTAATCAACAGCAGAGGTTCACTGGGTTATGCAGAAGGCTCCAAATCTGTGATTTTAAATTTCTGGAGCAAGTCAGTCAATAAAGTTCACTTGAGGATCAAGGTCTCCTTGCAGACACGGGAGAGAATGAGTAGGCGTTTCTCACTTTTGCAAAAAAGATGGTGGGGAGAAGGGCCAGGGCTACCTCTGAACTGACCATTCTGCTTTAGCAGAACCCCAGGGGACACTGGTAGGAACAGGTGTCCCCAGGTGGTAACCACACCCTACAGAATGTGATTAGTGCCTGCATGCCAAGCCAAACCTACCAGACCAACCGTGGGCATGGGACAAGCCAGTCATGGCAGGGAATTCCTGTGCTGCCTCTTGTGATTGACAAGAAAAGCAATAAGAAGATAGGAGCTGCAGAGTTGTGTGCAGTAACCTTTCCCTTTGTCAGAAATGTCAAAGCAATTCCTAACAGCTCACTTCAAAATGCATTTTCCATCCTCTTTTTGACATCTTTCCGACCTCCCCAACATTGCCAGAAGATACAAATTCACCCTGACAGTAAGGAGAAGAAGGGAAAACAAGGAAGAAAATAAAATAAAAACCAATCTCTGAACTCTTTCTAACCATCACAGAGGACAAGAGTTAGTATAATGCACTTACTGATAAATCAAGCTTGAACCACCTTCTCCCCACAAAGAACAGCATAGTAAGGCAGGAGTGAGGTTACTTATCCTATCAAGACCCAGCGATTATTGTCTTATTTCCCTGATAAACACTGATAGCATCTATAATACAGCTATAACAGGTTCTTCTGTTTTTAATTTCTTTTCTCCTCTCACAGGTTTTCTCCATTCCTTTTCTCTGTTATGTTGACTTACAGAACCTGATGTCTTTGCACAAGGAAAGGTTATTAATTGCTGCTGAATTAAGATGCATATCACAAAGTCAAAACAAAAAAAAAAACTAAAAACAAAAGAAACAAACAAAACAAAAAAAATCCAGAAACAAACAAACAAACAAAATCAATAAACCACAATAAAGAGGAAAGAAGAGGTTTTATGGACAAAACTCTCACATTTGCATTTTGTGACTTTGTGGTAGACTCCCTCTTACAAAATTTACATCTCTACATAATTAGATATCTGGTTTCATTAGCCATCCAGGCTTCTACTATCCTCAGTGAGCAGAGAACGGGGAAGTCAGGAGAATGATTCACCATACCTTCTTTAGAAAGCTATTTTGGGATTGACTAAATCATTCTTTGGAGATTGGACAATTAGTACAGACTGGATGTCCAAGTCCTACACAGCTCCAGGGTAAGATGTGAGACTGTCAGGACACAAGGAAGGATGGGTCCAAAGACTAAAAGCTGGTAATAGACATCAGTGACAATTAGTTGGTTTTTAAACCCCTGGGAAGGAGCAGATCCAGGGAGAGAAAACATTTGTTCAAGGTCACAGAGAAGGTCACTGGAATCACTTGTGTCTCCTGAGTGCACTTCAATGTCCTGAATAAAACATTAATTTATCCTGCAAGAAATGAGGTTGAGGAAATGAAAGTTCAAATGCCAAATGAAAAAAAAAAAAAANAAAAAAAAAAAAAAAAAAAAAAAAAAAAATCAGAAGAAAAAGCATGACCTTCCATTGCATATGTTTAACTACAGTTTCATTTACATGAGCAGCAGCACACCAGTTCCCTCAAGCTTCTGAGGAAATTTGTAGCAGGAAAACACAATTCTGTGCATTTTCAGGAACTGCTTTCATTAACAAAAAGCCAAGGCACAGGAATAGTATCAACAACTGCATCACCTCACCAAAGTGCAGTCTAAAGAGCAGAACCAAAAGTGCAGTCTAAAATAGAATTGGGGCAAAAGCTGAAGGCAACAGAAGGACTTGGCACTGCACAAAGGTAATGTTGGCTCTGGACTGAGTGATGTGAAATACCTTGAGAAAGTACTGCAGACAGCAGCTAGACACCCATCTGGGGGTGTCCAGTGATGTGGGACTTCCATATGTGAAGCCAGTAGTGACCAGAAGGTGGGAAAGAAGCTTCATCTCTCTCGTGTTCAACCCTGCCATAGCCAATAGGAGACCACAGGAACCTGAGATATCTAAAGATCTCTGGGTAAAAGAAAGCCATAAAATATTTGGAGTGACTACAGTATGAAAAACAAACAGCCCTGACCATGGACTTGCACATAAAACGCCCACTGCAGCGTGCTCAAGACAGCAGTCAGTGTTAAAAAATGCCTCTTGCAATGTTAGTGTAGATAAACCTGCATAGGACTGAAGGATGATTTTTATCCTCATACCACCACGTCCCTTTGGACTGTTTTTTCAGCCATAACCACTTTCTTAGAGCAAGAACTGCCTGCTGAAACAGTGCTTACCCTCCGCCTCCTCCAAACACTTCATAACCGCAAACCTCAGCTGCTCGCACTTGTTTCCTGTGTTTACCCAACAGATCACGGCAAAAAGGGAGAAGAGGAAGGAGTTTATAATAGGAAAATAATCAATAGTGACATGCCATGGCTGTCTGCAAGGCAATCATTAGCGGCTCAGGAGAGACCTCAGTGGTTCTGTGTGCTCGGGGCGTGATTGCCTCCCGTGGAGAGCTAAGCTGCTGTGAAAGACTTCAGCAGGTGCCTTTTCCTCCTCCAGCACAGGGAATTCAGTCTAAGTCAGGCAGCTAAATTACACCTCTGGGTTATTATCAGCAGTATTAATTACTGTGTTCTCCCTAATTATCCTCTCTTAACACACTCAGTTGGTTTGCGGGAACAATGCAACTGTGGCAAACAGTGGCATTTAAAATTGATTAGGCCAGCGGCTCAACCGATGTAACACGGCGCAGCAGGTTTACGGAAAGGTCAGGTTAGTGGTGGAGTTCATCCACTCTTTTACGAGGGTGTGAGCTGAGTTGCAGCAGGCTGACAGGCCCTGGCCAGCTGGCATGAAAGGAGACACATGGTTTGGGGTCAGCTGTTCCCTGGTTTTATACCACGACCCCATGCAAAGGGCTATTCCCTACCACAGCTCCGGTGCAACTTTCTGACCCACATTAAAATAAACAACACAGCATCGTCAGCCAGAGTCAGGACATTCCTTTTGTCCCCTGCTTCACCCTGCGTGAACTGCAGTTAGGCTTGGGAAACCCAGGAAGGCTCTGCTGTGTTCTGGATGTTCATCCTGTTCTTCAAATAACCAGACCTGAGCGACTTGCACTCTGATCACTGACATGGAAAGCCACTTTTGCAACATAAGACAACCCAGTTTTGCACTTCCCTGCATTTGTTTTTCAAATGCCTTGTTTTCCCCAGGCTGGCCCCCTGCTTCTTGGAGGAGGATTTGTGTCTTGGGTACACGACTTGCCTCACCAGATTCAACCTGTCTCCAAAGTGGTTGAAAAGAAGAAGGTTCAGTGGCCTGACAGCCTGACATTGGAGCCTTGACAGATTTGCTGCCTTGGGGGATGACAAACCTGCCCCCTCAAAATGTACACATGCCTCCATCAAATAGATCTGTTCCTGAAAAAGCACTAACATCCAGAGAAAGTGTAGGAAAAAGAAAATCCTGTGATTTAAAGCTCATCTTCTTAGACTGTGACCTTTCAGCATGATCCTTTAATGGACATCTGCCCATAAGCTCAAACTAGCACCTCTAGCTACGGATCATTTTCCTCTATGTCCCTCAAAATGTGTTTTTGTTTTGCTCTCACTTGATACCTATGAAAATCACTTCTAACTAGTCTTCTGTCCTGCAGAAGACACAACATGAAATACAACAGTATCTGCAGGGATGGACTTTGAAAATGTCACCCCACTTTCTACTGAGAGCCAACCAAAGTTCTATTATTGTCCTCTTCTCAGCTATGGGGTCTGAAATACTTTCTGCAGCTATCACCAGACTCCCATGCTCATCTCCCTCCAGAGTTCAGAGCTTAAATGAAGCACTCAGAAAATATAGATCCAAACACACAAGACATATTTGCCAGTGGATAGAGAAGCAATAGAAATCCCATTTTAACAAACTGTTCTCTACCTCAGAGAGTGAAATCCAGTCTGGTGAAGGTCAATTCTAACCCTGTGTGTATCGGTTAAGTCTTTCTCAGGCCTGGAGCTGTCACAGAGGCCATGCACTTTTGGAAATGTTTATCCTGATAGAAGAGCCTATATTTTTCAAGAACAAATAGCAGCTGCTGCATTTTTAACACATTCCCTACAACACGACCATAACAAGGGCAAGACGAGCGACATCCTGCTCTAGGCACTCACTGAGTGGGCACCAGATAAGATAAATCTGCCCATTTCTTGGCTAATTCCTGCTCCTGCAGGAATCCAAGGATGTCTACAGATCCACAGCACTGAAGAAGAAGGAGCAGAGATGTGTAGGTCCAGAGACAACCCCACAGAAGGACGAGACAGTGCCTCAATTCCACCATCAAATTCCCTCAGCCTTCCCCTGCAAATCTGACCATTTATTACCATTACCATCTTCAGCATGTGCTCCTTTCTGAAGGATATCAAGGGCTTTTCCTTCATTTTGATTACAAGGATGTAGCTCCAACCATGACACGCCTGGAGGTACGCAGGGGAAAACAGAGCAGCCATGTCCAAAAGAAGGAGTCAAGGTGCAATCAGGGGAGGTGCATTGCAATAGCTAAGAAGCCACCTCAACACGAATGTAAAAAAGAAATCTGCCCAACAATGCTTTCAAAAAAAAACCTGGGACACATATAAACCCCTTCTCTATTAGCCAGCAAACCTCCATCCCTGTAAGCCCCTGCCATGGCTGCGAGCTCTCTCTCAGAAAGTAGCAGGAACTGTCTTGTTCCACCAGCAGTTTTGCATCCCAAAGGTGACCTTTGCCATGATGCTGCAAAATGTTCAGGGTGTAAAATGGGATACAGAGATTGGGGACTGGTTGCCACCTGCTCTGGGCCATTTTAGGTGGTCCCACAGCTCTTTTCACTCAAAGGCAATCTTTCCAGCAAGCTTTGGACCAAGCCTGGCATAAATTAGAGCTCCCAAGGACTCCTTAGTTTGGCTTTTTTTCTGGAGGAGAGTGTGCAGGACAGTGTTTGTGCTGATGAATAGCTTGGCATTGTTGTAGCAAGGTGCAGGAGATCCAAAACCCTGCTGCTGTTAATATTGGTGAGTCACTACTGCTGCCTGTGCCAAATATGCTTCCAAACGGAGCTGCAGTTTGCCCTTGGTTGTTTCAAGGCAAGTCTGAAAAACTTTTTTTTTTCCCCATTTTTCAGGATATCGACATAGCAGAGATCTCAGTCTCAATCTGCTTACTGGCAAACATCAAACAAAGAAGACTGTTGTATGTTTGCATTTTATGAATGGTTTACAACTCAAATTTTTCTTCTCTTTTTTTCCTGCTGGTCTCACAGAAAGCTATAAAAATATATAGAGATGTCTGCCAAATAGATTTCTTGGAGGAAAGCAGGAAAGTGTGAATAATGGGTTCTGAAGAATGGATAATTAGCAGATCAAATAACCCCAAGGATTGGGGAATTTTTTCATTCTCTGCAGATATTTAACATTCTTATATTGCTAAATAAATTATGCATACTCTCCAGGTACACTTTTTCTTCTAGCTCCTACAGAAAAAAATAGAGATGTCTACTGCGAGGTTATTTATTTGTTTAAATGCTTCTGACAGTGAGAAATTACAGCTCTGGCTGCAGTTAGGAGTCATATGGACAGCTGCTCTACTTCCTGACAGTAGCACCTCTACCCTGATCTTTCCACTCCCTCAAAAGGCTCTTCTTCGATTTAGTTCAGCAATGCCAAGCTACAGAAGTCTGCCAATGTCAGCAGGATGGGCAGTGGACAGCAGGTACACAGCAAAAATTGTGGACCCATTTGTGTCTGCCCGCAACTCTCCCTTAGGTGTCCCAGTCATATTCCAGTGTTTTTTTCCTAAATACTGCCTTACTTCTCATCTACTTGCTGCACTTCTTATTCTGTCCCTAAATAAGGAATATATGAATCTCCAGACTCACAAAATCAAAGAAATTTACTTCTCATATGAAGCAAGGTAAGGCCAGAACACAGGGAAGGGTCACCAGCTGATGCATGTTCTGAAAGGCGTGTGCAGCTTTGCCCATACATTTTTGGAACTAAATGAATAGATAAAAGAATGGCTGCCCCACTGAGGTGTTCAGCTGCCAATTTGTGTAAAATGTCAGGGACTGATCTTTAAAAAATGGGTAGGACTCTGTTGTAATTTAGGGGTTCACAGGAACAGGTTTTTCTCAGCAATTCTCTACTCAAAAAATAGAGGGCTAAACTGTGTATTCTCCTAAAGTCACAAGAAAAATGATGCAACTCTTACTTATAAATAAACCTGATAAAGTGTTTCAAAGCCTGAGCTCTCAAACCTCATGGTTTTTTCCCTAATGAAACACTGCCATCTGAGAGGCAAAATAAAACTCTTCCCTTAGAGTCAGTCATTTAATAGCAGGGACATTAATTAATTTCATCTCCACATCAATGCTCTGTTTTATTTAAACTCCCATCCTGCAGCCACTGGGGTGCTGGAGCATCTGCAAAGCCTGCAAGAGCCCTGGACTGGGGCCAAGGGGAGGTTTGGTGTAGGTGGCAGATGGCAGACTAATGGAGACATGACAGAACCAGCTCCAAGCCAGTCTGCCCGAGTGGCAGGAGGGGTTTACCAAGACTAAGGTGGTGCTTGGCCCAGGAAAAGCAGGATCAGCTACAACTGCTCACACTTAGCCCAGGCAATAGGGTGACCGTGGGCCTTTGGTGGCAGTAATGAGATAATGCCCATTAAACAGACTGTAGGTATTCAGGTGCCCTAATCCAATCTGTTCTTCATCTTTGTTGGTCAAAGTTTGCCACAGTCACTCACCATGGACCCAGAATGGTGCAGAAGAGCTGAGGTTGCTCAGAGAAGCTGTGACTGCCACTGGATCCCTGGAAGTGTTCAAGGCCAGGCTGGATGAGGCTTGGAGCAGCCTGGGAGAGTGAAGGTGTCCCTTCCATAGGCAGGGGGCTTGGAATGAGGTGATCTTTAAGGTCCCTTCAAAACCCAAGCATTCTGTGATTCTGAAGTTCATTACACATGTGAATGATGGCAGTTTCCCTCCTTAGAAATCTCCTCACTGGACTACCAGGGTAAATTCAATAAATGCACCCAGCAGACATGGCACATCAAAACCAAACACCCAGAACTACAAAGGCAAGGTTTGACATGACCTAGAAGCTTGTTAAATCCTTAGCTACAGCCTGCTGAGACCTGAAAAATATAATTCAATGCCAAAGAAAGGGGTCATGAAGCACTGTCAGGAAGATGTCTCCATCAGCAGTCCCATTGAAAATCAAATTGATCTTTCTTTACCCCATGCAATTAACCTATGTAAATACATTCTAATGACCACTTCACTCTTAATTCCTTTCATCCACCCATCAAGCCACATGAAGACACAAGCAAGCACTGTTGATGGCAAAGCCTATGTCTCATCTGAACTTAAAAAGCAGGGAGATCTGCCTAAGTTTCTGATTCTTGGACTTGTATTGCTTCCAGGACACATAAATGGTAAAGAAACAAGAATAAAGTTAAGCACGGCATTTTTTTCTGCAGAAGAGGAATGGTACTCAATTCAGCAGAGCCCCACTGAAGCTTAGTTTTCTAAAGAAATAGGATTTATGTTGCCTGTTGTCATCAACATCTCAAAACCCTCTTGAACTTACTCCAGTGTCAGGTGTGGAGTAGTCCCCTGCCTCGGCCTGTTGCTAATCAGTAAAATAGCACCAGCAGCAGCCTCATAACTATAATTACAGCTGCTGTGGTAGATGCTCACTCTCCTGATAACGGCTGGGTGCAGGCTCAGCAGCACAAACCTCAGTCTCAGAGTCCTTTTCCATAAGAAAGCAAACTTCATCACTCCACTGCATCCATACAGATGGTGAACAGCTCCTGGAGGATGGAGGCACCACAGGATCTCTGCAGAACCCTGCAGAACCTCTGCAGCCCTCAGTCCCTACAAACACCTCACAGCACAGCCCTGTGCCCCAGCACCACCAGCTGCAGCAGGTTTATGTTCTGGCAATAATTCTCTCCAGCAGCTCAGCAAGTCTGGCAAAGCCCAAGGCTACAGCCACCGGTTTTATGAGAGTAATAAGCCAAGTTTATTTCCACAGCACAGCCATAAACATTTCCAGGATCCCAGCCACGTACACAGGGCACCTGAGACACCAGCAGCTGTCTCCGGCTCCACTTGACCCCCTGAAAAAGGAGGCACGGAAAATGCTATCCCAGCAGGCATTAATGCAGGTTAATTAAACCTAAACTGCTCAGCAGGGGCACGGTGAATTGAGAAGTGGTGCTTCTGCAGGCTGCCCAGTGCACCAGTCCCACCGTGGCATCATCATTAATGGTTTTCACACAAGCCTCAGGGCTCATTTGCTTGACAAGAGCAAAGCAGTAATTTTACTGTTGAACACTTGCAAAAATGATGCCCTGACTGTTATCAAAAGTGACAGGCAAGTTATGTGAGCAGTTAAGTGAAGGTTACTTTTTAGGGCCAAACCTCTGAATAGATCAGACGTCAATTAGCTCATGCATGGAAGGAGAAGGGGAAAGAAAACAAAGACAAAAAGGAGGAAGGGAGAATACAGAAGAAGGGAATAGAAATAGCAGGAAAGAGATGGACTTAAGTTGTTTCCCTGAATCAGCACTCTGAGGGATAGAAGTGGGAGAGCTTTCAGCATGGCAGCTGGCTGCAGTGCCCAGGGAGCTGTGACCATGCCAGGCCCTGGCAGCTGCTGCAGTGGGGGCAGTGCAGCTGGACAGAGGGGGGGCTGAGCTTTCAGCACACCCAGGAGAAGCAGCCTTCCACCAGCACCTCCCATGAGCTCTGGGGGCTTTGGCTGTCCTCTACATTCCTCAAGTGAAAACCTCACTAGAAAACTTTCAAGGTCCAACAATTTGCTTTTTTTATGCTATGGACACTTGAAGAGGAACAAAATCATCCACAGAGTGAAGGTACCTGGGCACCATTCCAGTTCCATATTTTTAGAAAAAAAGATGAGCCTTTGACACCCAAGAAAGTGCTTAAAGAAAAAACTTTCAGTTCTGACAAGTCCCTAATGAAAAGAAATAATTAGTGAAGTTATATGTCCCATTTGATGGGCTCTAAATAAAAAAGGGTTTTCACCTTAAAATGACTTTTCCTTTTCAAAATGTTAGTCATACTAACCTTCAAAAGCAAAAGCTGGAAAAAATACAAAGTAAAAAGCTGCAATCAAAATGAAGCCCTTGTTTAAAAATAATTCTGTTTTTATTTTCTCATACTCAAAACCAATTTGAAACACAAAAAAGTGGGTGGAGTCATTTCTCCACATCCTATCCATCCTGCTTCACCTCACGAAAACGGTGAGGAAAAGGAAGAAAATGGAGCTCACAGCCTGCAAGCTGACTCATGAGCAAGGGCTTGGAGGAGGCACCCACGTCCCATCACCTGCAGGGTGAGCAGAGAGGTCTTGTCCCTGCCCTGGTGTGTGACATGTAAGGGCTCAGCTGCTAAAAACTGCTGCTGCTCCAGCTGCTTGCTGGGGAGACTTGCTCTGTTTGCTTTGAGGATGGTGCAGCACAAGCCCAGTGGTTCTCTGAATTTTGTGGAGACTTAGAAGATGGGAAGAAGGGTGAAGAATAGGATTCAGACCTGCAAGAACTGAGCCCGTAGACAACAGTTTGAATCCAAAGGTATAACTAGAGGTTCTCTTGCAGTTAATGGTTTTAGAACCCAAGAGTTTGGGTTACAGCTTCAGAAACACTTTCTTTTATGATTAAGAATAGGAGAAAGAAAAACAGGCTGTCCACTCCCCTGCCTCCCTCCCAGAGCAGCTGCCAACTGTGCAGGACATTTGGTCTCAGCTAAGCTTACCCAGGTGGGGTGACAGCTGGCAGGGCCACCCAGGGACACCAACACCAAGCCCAGGTCCTGCAGCCCCGTGCCAGGCTCAGCCCTGAGCTGTGCCCTGCCAGGCTGCACAGCCTGGGATGCACTGACACAGCTCACTGGAAGAGAGATTAAAGCACACCACTATTTATTCCAGATAAATTCAATTCTGGATCTGTCAACCTTCACAGGGCCATAAATACTTCTAGGGCTGGACTAAGGCTGGCTGAGACTCTTGGGTTTGGGGTGGAAATATGACAAATGGGAGCTCATTTGTCTGAATTCCCATTCTCCCCAGCCCTCCTCTTGACACCACCTCCCACCTTTCTGATCTTTATCTCCCAAAGACAGGTTTTGCCCACTGGTTTGCACCTGGAGCACTGGCTTGGTTGGTATAAGCAGACTTGAGGCAGACAAGGAATAAACCCTACAGAGAGTGCCTGTTGGTTTTCTGATCACATCCTGGACTGGCTGTCAGGCTCCAAAGGCAACAGGATTTATTGCACTGAAACGCAGCAGCAGCAGCCGCCCGTGAGGAGCCTACTGAGCTCCATGCACAGGAATAAAAATTTCAGGGCCGCTTGGAGATATGAAATATTTCTTAATTACTTTCTGTTCCAGCACAGCTTGAGGATTTTGCTGCTGCTGCTGTTGTTCTCGGAGCTTGTTTGGTAGTTTTGCCCCTTTTTTTTCTTTTTTTTTCTTTTTAAGTGTAACTGGTAGCAAAGCAATATTAATGCCAGTGTCTGTGCTGCATTTCATAAAGGACTAGCCATGGCTTTGCTTGGGGCCTGGCTGCTCGTGGTGGAGGCTGGCACAGAGAGGGTGCCAGCCTCTCCCAGCATGGGATCATTTACCTCATGCTGAAATACATTAAAATCTCCTCCCCTGAGACATTTCTCCATAATGGCTCTGCAGAGAGGTGCATCATGGAAATGCTTAAAAGGAGGCTGGACAGGCTCTTTCACTGCTTCCCCTCCAGCCCTGCCAGATCATGTATTGCACTAATGCCCCTGCTGCTCAGTGAGATTTGTCCCTTGGACTGTGATCCCTAAGGCACAATTTTCCTAATCACCCTTGAAACAAACCTTGCTTGGCTCCTGTTCTTCCTGCCTAATGTCTGCCCCTCAAACCAAAACGTGATGCTTTTCACTGTCAAGGCCAACACCTGAGACACAAAAGGTTTGACAGGTGCTAAATTAAATTTGTTCCTGAGCTGTTGCTCACAAGGTCCTGGGGGAGAAAAGGGGGAAGTCCCCAGGGGAAATGAGAAAACTGAGAGACTGTAGGCAGTTCCTCTCAGAGTTTGGTTCAATACATGAAGCCCTTGCAGCCAGGCTTGTGACAGCACAAGGAAACTGCCAGGGCCCAGGGAGCTGCACCCTGGTCACAGCTTTCCTCTCTCAAAAGCACTGTGGAAAGCTCCTCTTCTGCACCAACCTCCAGCCAGTAAATACCCCTCAGCTGAACTGCCCAGGTGAATGGATGATTCTATTTTAGGGGATTTGGGTCGAGGGGTGCAGATGCCAGGGATGTAATACTGACTTGGAGCCTCCCCTGCACCCCCAGAGGCCAAGGTGAGGAGAAGCTACAGAGATGTGCTCCTATCCCCAGTTCAACCCCTCCCAGAAATTCCCTGGGCACATTCTGGTTGTGCCTTACACCAGGCAAGTGCAAGACCCAGAAACAGAGCTAAAACACTCCAAATCCCCTCATTCTCTGCAGGTAAAGAATGAAAGGAAAATGACTCTTCATCACATCTACACATCCCTTTAACTTCTACTTTACAGGTACAATGAGAACAAGGCAGTGTTAGCAGTTCAAAAGTGTTCCCCTGCTCCCACACCACTGTGAGTGCACCAGTTCCCAGCCAGGAGATGTTGTTTCTGCATCATTATAAAAGGTGAAACCCTGGACACAACCTTAGAGCACTCAGCCTCCAAACCAGAGAAGTGGCACAAGCAGGACTTGCTTCCCTGTTACCAGACTTGCTCAGATCTTTGTTCCTAAAAATGGCACTTTTCTTCCAGCATAGCAGGTTGGGGAGGACAGCAGGGGTGGCAGCTGGACAGAAAAGAGAATGACAATTTTGCCAGGACAGCCCAATGACCATGGTAGGACATGTTTTTTAATCTTTTCTAGGTTAAACACAGGCAGTTGTGTCTTGTTATATTACATTATATAATATGATTTGCTGATATAGTTTGATAGGTTGAATCCAAGAACATCATGACTCATGTAGGAAATTGGAAGCCTCCTTGTCTCCAGAACAGTGTTTCCAGAAGCTAGAGTGAATCAAATTGATTGTATTCATTTCGTTATTTTTGCTGTTTAATAAATAACTATTGAGTTAGTTATTTTTAAAAGTCTGCAAGGAAAACCTCCACAGATTTTAGAGGGGGAGGGAAGCTAAAGCCTTGGGCGCAACAGATTTTCACAAATCAAATATTTTCAGAAAATGTTGCAAAAAAATGGAACAAGTGGAGCAGGGAATATCTCCGTAGGTGGGTGTCAGGACTCCAGGGTTGCAGTCCCTGTCTCCAGTACTGGCTTTAGAGAAAGGCAAATTTCCCTGCAAAGCAGCCTGGCTGCCAAGGAGTTCCTTGCTTTGGGAGCTGAATGCTTTTGACAAAAAGCCTGAGCTTTTCTGAAACACTCCTCTCTAGCATCTGGTCATGCTGGTCTGCCCAGACATGAAGATCCACTTCACAACAGCGTTGTAAATCTTAATTAAGATCTGTAAACTATAGATAAAAAGGATTATATGAGTACACAAGTATCACTATCAGGTAGAGCCCCTGAGAACCAGCACTTTGATGCTGCACCATGCACAGTGGCATTGAGAAATGTATGAATGTCACAGCATTATTGATTCTGTAGCTACTAAAAAGCTCCAGGATCCCTGGCAATAAAAACACGATAATGAGAAGTAGCCAGGATAGCACTATTTCTGCAAACAGTATTTGCATTCCCTGGGACTAGAGCTGTATTTATCAATAGAGAGGTGAGGGCTGGTTTGAATGCAAAGGATTAGCCCAGTTCATTTTGCAGAAAATGTGGTGGCTGTGGTTCAGCTTTTCAGCATTGGCTTCAAGGTATCAGCAACAAAAGAGCAACTCAACCAAAAGCAAATGCTGCAAAACAGCACCAAGAGATACCAGAAGAGAATATAGCTGCTATTTGGTTTTTTGGGGTTCTTATTTTTTTCCCCCTCTAGGTAAAGCCAAAAACTCAATTGCTAAAATACTAAAACCTTGGTTTATTTATACTCAGGATTTGCAGGAACACAACCCCATTAGAAGGTGAAGGAAAAGCAGCATGTTGTAGTGCCCTGACGAGTAGCTACTATCTAATGAAAAAGATAAAGTATTACTTTATGGAAGCCCAGAGCGTGGTGATTTCTCTAGAGAGGGCAATATAACATAATTAAGGCCAAGTGCAGTGATGAAAAGAGCTACCTCAGTGATGTGTGCTGTGTGATCCTGCCCCCGCAGTCCTGTGTAAAGGAGGACACAGCTTTAACAGGCTGCTTTCCATGATTTACCAGAGCAGGGTATTTCCAAAAGCAGAAAGAAAAAGACAGTTTGTAAACACCAATCACTCTCCCACGGAGAGAAAAGGGAAAGATGCTGCTGTGCTCTAACAGGGGCTACGTGAAACAAATGGCTGCTTTGCCTCTGCAGGTCATTAGCATAGGTACAGCCATAAATTTTGTTGTTCCCTGCTGCGGTGTGGCAGAGATCCTGCTGAAGCTGTCCTTTGAGCTCTGGACAAAAGGCATCCTCACTTTCCACCTCTGCACTTGGTGACACACAGGTTGGAGCTGCATCCTCCACTGCTCCTGCCTGAGGTCCCACGTTTTCAGCCCCGGTGAGAGATTCAGTGCTCAGGCTTTGATGGAAATGGGGAAGTTTGCTCTGACATCTCAAAGCCTGCTGTTTGGTTGGGTTTTTTAATTATTCCTCTCATTAAGTGAGTTTTTCTGTATTTATCTCTTTTCCCAGTGAATCTCCTGGCTGATGCACATGTTCTACATGGCAGGAAATAAAAGAAAACTTTCCTTTGGTAGCATTGTGCAGGCAGAGAACTTTTGTATTGGAAAGAAAAAGAAAGGCAGAAAGCAAACTCTTCTAACATTGCTTGCTTGGAAAAGCATACAAATCCTGCTGGCAGAAAGTTTATAGTCCTCTGCAGAGATCTCAGCTGGGTGATTTTTTTTCTGTCTCTCAGACAAGAAATACCATGCAAATTCTCTTAAATTACTTGGTAACTACAGAATATATGCTTGGCAAATACCCTGTCACTACACAACACAGTAATTACATATTCTTCATCCAGGTACCAATTATATTGCCTCTCAATTACTCAGTGATTACACTTCAAAGTAATTACACCTGGGTACTCTGGGTGATAAAGTAGCAACAGTCCTGTGTCCATTCTAGGGGGAATTGGCTTCCCTATAAACACATTTCCCAAACACTTTATACCAAAAACACATCCAGAGATCTCCCAAGGAGTGGGAATGTGAGAAAGGGAACGTGCCCTTCCTCCCAGAGTAGTGAGCTGCTGATCTTCCTCAGCTAATCAACACTTGAAGTCCTCTGAAAGCAAGACACATTTAATGTCAAAAGGAGTCAAAAGTCAACGGGGCAAAATTCATGGTGAGGAGTCAGGAGGCTTTGAAGACATAAAAAAGGTGGTGTGGTGGTTCCAGAGGAGCAGGGGACAAGTGCTCAGTGTGTGGCAGCACTAAGAGTGACAACCCAGCACAGACCCACCGAGCAGCTCTCCTGCAGAAGCACACAGATGTGCACAGCTGTGTCCCCAGGCACCAAACCCACCCTGTGCAGTCCCCGGGCACAGAGCAGCAGGCTCAAAGTGCTCACTTGCCCCAGCTCGTTGTCCTCCTGGGATCCAGGAACCAAACCACCCTGCTTGCACTTGCTCTGCAAGCAATTCCTTCAAACCCACTAAATAAGTCGGAGGGGAGGAGGGAGGAGAGGATTTTCTAAAACAAGGACTGCTGCCACCTGCAGCTGCTGCCTGCCTTTCCCATCACCTCCTGAAGCTCCTTCCTGGCCATATACACCATTCCCATTCTCCCTGCATCCCAGAATGACACCTTTTAATGGCAGCAACTGTTAGAGAGTCACTTCTGCCAACATTTTCAGGTCAGTCCTGAAAGCTCAGAAGCAACCTGGGCAGCATTTGAAGAGCTCAGAGTTCTGGCACTGTCCCTTAACAATGCTTAAGAGGATGTTAATAGGTTAACATGTTAAATATTGTCTCTTTCTTGCTGAACCAGATGAGAAATATTTCAATTACAGTATTCCCATGGAAGGTCCCTACTCACTCGAGTTATTGTAAGCCAGGCCACAGTCATCACATCTCTGCCTGCTCTAGGCCAAGACCACAGCTCCTCTGAGTTTTTGCTCTGTGATTGCACTGGACACAGGACAGGAGACCCTCTGGCAGATCATGATGCTATTAATAAATAGTCTCCAAGCCTCTCCCTCTGCCCATCCTAGAGCAGTGCTTGTCTCCCAGCCCATGGTACCACCTGAGCTCTTGTTTTTCCCTAATGACTCACAGGTCTTGCCTACAGTATTTTGAAGTAGATGCAAATTTTCCACTGTATTCAGCATATACAGAGTCCAGTCCCTAGAGTAATTTCTGGCTAAATAAGGTACTCAAGGAAATCACCATGACAGTTCATTAATAAATCTTAGGATGGGCTTATTGCATACTGTTGAGGGGGAAGGATAGATGAGAGAAACTGCATACTGTCTGAAAAAAAATCCATTTCACCATTAAAAGAACCCTTCCCTCAAGTGCATCATAATTATCAATCAAAAGTGGTCCAGCATGTGCTTCTGAGGAGCAAAATTATTTGCTGCTCTGCAGAAAAACACAGTTCCTGGGCTTGTATTTCTGCACCTGATCCCAGCTTTGGTCACCTGGTGTTACCATGCCCGTAGGACGTGCTCCAGGTGGACAAGCCATAGCAAACCTCTGTCCAGCAACAACCAGTCCCACGCCTCAGGGGTTTCACCTTTACACCAGTGGAAGGCAATAATCCTCCTGGATGATGGCACTATGAAGATAGATTATCAGGATTTTACCAGAAGATGTGAAGGTGGAAAATGAGGTCAGTTCAGACCCCCCGACCTTCCTTGATCAAGCAGCAGTACCTTGTTTTTCTGCCCTCTCCTCAGATTTCTATCTGCTTCTGTGGCTGGAGGGAGACCATTCCTGACTTAACAAGGGAAGTTGCCAAAGACAAAATATAAACCACTTCTAGAATTTACAGAGGAAGTTCTCCATTAGGAACTTTAAAAAGAAACAATTCTCCGCCAGCTGTGTTTCAGGCTGGAATTCCCCTTGAGAGAAACAGTAAAAGCAACTCAATCCTGTCAGTCAAGATGCAGAGACACTCTCACCAGGGTTTAATTAAGAACACTCTTCTTCTGCTTTGCTGGCTACATCAAATGTAGGAAAACTTCTGACCTTCTTCTTTGGCAAGACCTGGAGAGACTTGGCTGGCTGAACCTGAGCAGCAGCTTTGTCCTGCCCCAAGCTGTGCTGTGAGGAATGGTGGATCCTGACTTCTCTCCTGCTCTTGGGCTGACCTCAGCCAACACTCAGCCTGCTGGGAAGCCTCAACACTTGCAAAAATGATCAGAGCTGAGCAGAGATCACATTTTAACCTACTTCAGATCTTCCCACATCCATGTCAGCTGTTCCAGCAAGAAGAATTCCAGACTTGTCCTTACAAAAGAGTTCTCTCTTTGTGTACCCATCAGCAAGCAGGTGACATAGCTTAAGCTTCTTGCCACAAGGAAGCTGGAATCCCTGGCTTCTGTCAAACCTGCAAGTCCCTGGTCAGGTCCTCTTTAGCAAGCAAAGCTGAACTGGAAGGATGCAGCCTGTGCAGCTGCTAAATGGATGGCAAGAGGCTCCGTGCCTGGAACACGCAGTTTCACCCTCAGTGTCAAGCACATTCGGCCCTATTAACATTTTATCTGCATGCCAGAGCAAGAGCAGGAGACTTGGCAACCAGTCAAAAATAATCTTTCCTGGCACATGGAACCCTGCTGCAACAACTCCATGGACTTAGGGACAGCTGATTGGCAGGAGGGAAGAGACTGAGGATGGAGATGTGGAAGGAAAAGGGGGAGGAGGGAGCAGGCAGGCCCAGGGTGGGGTGTGAGGGGTGTGAGATTAAAAGATTTACCTGTGCATGAGGACAGGCCTAAATTGTTCATTGCCAGAGGATGGGGAGGTTGTTTCCCTCAGACACTGGCTCAGCAAAGCCTATCTGCTGTTCCCTTTGTGTCTCTGGTCTCTGAAAATAGAAGGAATTAGCCCTTATCTGCCCTAGATGCCTGATCATTGGCCAGTGTTCACACAGCACTGTGAGAGAAAAAACCTTCTCCCAGCTACACATCCCCCACCCACAAGCTGAGACAATGCAAATGCCAGGGATCAGAGCTGATGACATGGTCTATCTTGGACAGACTCAGCAGTGAAAGGGTGGGAGTGTTCACACTTCATGGTGAGATTTGGCATGGCTTGGTCAAAGGAATCTGCAGGAAAAAACACCCCCCATCTTATTTACTTTCAACTGAATGTCCACAGAACTTACTCTTGGGAATATTCACCCCAGTCAGAGTAACAGAAGGTGCAAGGGATCAAATTTGGGAAGCATCAGGAGTGAAAACAGGTTCCTCACTTCAGCTGAGGAGCAGAGAATCAATTCCTCCATGGCCAGAAGAAGAGGTTAAACATAATAAGCACCACATGCAGGCTTCTCTAGGACCCATCTTCAGAGACTCGCTCCGGGGCCTCTTACCTATCCAAATGTGAAATTAAAATAGAAAATACACAATGAATGGTCTCCTGATACAGTCAAATGCCCTAGCACCAGGGTGAGATTAGTTAGTATAATTTCTATTCACATTAATTAATTGGAACACCTAGAGTTTCAAAAAATAGCTCTGCAATTCCACTGCTTAAATAGCTTACAATATTAGCAGCTAAGGCAAAAGGAAGGGATGAAGAACCTACTGATTAAAAGCTATACTTTGAGATAGCAGTCCAAGTTTTACAGAATTCATCGGGAATGGGGGCAAAGAACACCCAAATTAGAGTAGGAAAAGCACACTACAAAGCCAAACTGAGGTAAGCCATCAGTGTCAGGCTCACAGACTGCCAGCAGAACAGCTGGGTTTGTCAGGTGGGGGACAGCAGCAGGGTGATGACAGGAGGGCCAGTACCTGCCACCAGCCACGTGACTCCCTGCATTCATTACTGCAATAAACATCACACCAGGAAGATGAAACAGAAGCCAAAATGGAGAAGGAGAAGAGGAAAAACAAAAGGGAGCTTGGGAGAGGATCCTGATGAGGAGAAAGAGGTCCATAAAACAAGGACAGCTGGAAGTCAAAGCAGAAGTTTCCTACTGGAAGTGAGCCCTCATTTTGCCTGATTTCCTAACAAAACAACAGTCCTGCAGCCGTGTTCCACGTGTGTGTCTGCTCAGCCCATTTCACCCCAGTACTGCCCAGGGCTCAGTCTCAAGGGCCTGGGCACCCCACGTGTTTCACAAAAGCAGGAAGGCAGGGATGTGCTGGGAGCAGCTGAACTGAGCATGGAGCCCCCAGAAACTCCTCGTTAGCCTTCAGAGAAGCCACAGAAAATGTTTCACTCCCATGTTTGCTTGCTTGTGGAAAAATAACATTTCTTTGTTCTGATTTCTGTGAAGTTATGCTATGTCCCTGTGGCCTCAGGCAGGGTTTAAGATACTCAGCTAACCTGCACCTTGAGGATCCTCAATAACTTGAGGAGTCACAGCTACTGCCAGAGGACTTGCTAAGCCATGGAAAGGTCATCATGTGAAGTTGAGGAAATTACCAGGTTATCCCAAATTATTTTTTCCTCGTGAATTAATAATGTTTCAGCATAAGGGAAGCAGAAAATATCTGTCTTTAATTTCTTTTTCTCTCTGATTATTAACAGCATGGAAACATAAGCACGGCACAACACTACGGTCAACTCCCAAATCCCCATTCTTCTTATAAATCAGGGAAATTACAAATTTTTTCTAACCAAACAAGGCATCAGAATCAGTTCCAGCATGTGAATGTGTGCCCTAGAGATCCCAACACCTTCAGAGCAATATAAGTACATGCAACACCTAAATTACCTCTGATAGCATGCAAGGGAGCAGAGAGACAGATTCCACAAACCTGAATTCTCCTTTCAACGCAGCTAATTCAATCTAAACCCTGTAAAATAAGTTCATGAGAAAGAAAAATCTAGTTCCTTATTCCATCCCTAAAAATCCTGCTTGCAAAGTGAATATCTTTATCCCCTTGCCTGTTGTGCTTATCTCCTGTCTTGCAGCCCAACCAGCTTCTGAGCTGTGTGTTTTGGCATGTAGGTCCCAGATCAGCGAGGCTCAGGTGGGAGGCATCTTTGGAAACACACTTAGGCCTGGCTTGCAGTGCTCTCCCCTCAGCAACCCTCTGGCTGCTTCTCCAGCCAGCTTTCTGTGCTAATTTATTTGTCCTCGTCAGTTCTTCAAGATGTAACTTTGTCCCATCCAGCAATTTCCCTGTCTAGGCTAACTTGGGGAGAAGGTCTGGAATACCAGCAAAAGACAAGAAGCCCCACAAAGGAGGAAGATAGCAAGGAGCCAAATGCAGTCGGCCTGAAGCTTTTTTTCATACCTTACTCATGTGTAATGAATCTGCATCATCCCACTGCAACTGCAGGCTGGTAAAGATCCAGTTCAGTGTTTCCCTTTTATTCACACTGATGATAATATGACTAATTGTAGTCTTCTTGCCCACTGAAAATTGAATGAAGGAGGAAATCTGCATACTGACTGAACATGCTGCCAGGGAGAATAATAAATGAAAATCAAAGGCCCAGCTCCCAGATGACTGTATGCAAAGGAATCTGTTTGCATGAGAATTCACACTTTCAATCACCACTGGAAGTCTGCCGTGGATAGCATTTTTCTGGTAAAAATGATACAAGCATTTGATCTTCCTCAGAAGAAAATCTGTGATGTTCAAGAGCACACAAAATCTCACCCTTCTCAAAGCACCCAGGCAGCGAGGCCGAGGAGAGCCCAGCTTTGGATGCGTGAATTCCGCGTGCGGCATTCCTTGATACCAGCTTGATTTATGTGATGACTCCCTGAAAGAGATAATTATGTAGATTGGGGTTATTTGTTTACACAGCCCTGTCACATTTGGAATGGAACTGGAGCCCCCGATCTGCTCAAATTCCCTGGCACGGCTGAGGTAGAGGTTCCCTGTCGGAGCGGATCGAGCGCGCGCCTGTCGTGCCGCCTCTCTCTGGAAGTGAAAGGACATTATTAAGGCATGAATCACCCAAATCAGGGCAGTGTCTGTCCCAGAAGTCTGCTCAGCTGCTGCTGTCGGTCACGGCGGCAGCAGCCACGGTGGTTTTATGGGAGCGCAGTTCCTGCAGCAGCAGCAGCAGCAGCAGCAGCAGCTGCAGCATGGTCGTGCTGGAGCTGGAGCATGCCAGCCCATGGAGCCTGACTGCAGCCTGGTGTTTGCCTGGTATCCCAAGAGAAATGCAGAATAAAGCAACAGCACAGCTCAGATGAGGTTTCACAATGAAATAGCAGGAACCATGCCTGTACCTCATTGCCACTTCCGAAAAGCAACCTGACCAAACGCTGGTGCTGTATTTTCCCATCTAGACTTGTTTCTCAAGTGCTTCTCTGCTTTTGTCAAGAGGGCACATCAACAGCCTCCCCAAAAGCCCTCTGGAGCCACCTTCCTGATGGAATGATCCATGTCTTTCCATGGGATGGTTCAGAGGTGAACAGGACACTTCACTTTGTGAAGTGTGTCTAGGATTTCCTCATTAGCACCATTGCACCAGAGCTACCAACTCCCCTACTTTGGAAGAGTCAGGGAGGCAACTAGAGGTGAAAGTCCTCATACAACAAAATTCAATTATTTTCTAAGGCATCTTGAATGGGAAAGGTGTTCTATAATGAGACTTGGGTCATCTTTAAGCCCTCCCCATACCTCTGCCCATCATCCTGGGCATGCTGGGCAGAGCAGCTACCAGGCTGCTGTGCTTTGTGCTGCTCACAACCAGCTTTTTGTGATTTCAGCATTCAGGTTCATCGGATTGCAGACTGGCCTGGATGTTCCCTTCCACTTTTCTGTTCATTATGCAAGAAGACCCCTCTTTAGATCAGCACTCTCTCCTTGCATCACTGGAGCAGAGCCAAGGGGACAGAGCCGAGGCTACAGTCTGAACCTACATATTGAATACAAGTCACATGAGTCAGTAAATCATTTGTCTCTACAGGGGGTCCTGCACCTGCCAGAGAGGAATAATTAAATGATCAAGTGTCCAGAGAGCTACAGAGGCAGAGGACACTGGACATATTTGAGGTGGTGGAGCAGCCTTCATCACTAAATATCTGTTACATTCCTCATTAGCTCTGCTTCCCTCCCACCAGCCCTACAACCCAGTGAAGCAAAAGGGCCAAAAGCAGAGCAAGGGCAAGGCTGAAGCACAAGACTCCCAACAGGGAAGAGGTGTTGAGCTCACTTACAACCTGCCTGCACTCAGAAGGACAACTTCACCTTGAGAGCTGGGCTCTGCATCCACGCCTGAGCTGCCTCCCCATGCCCTCAGGTGCTCACTGCCCCTGGGCATGCTTCCAGCCTGTTACTAATTTGGACCTGTCTCTCCAGTTCACTCATTTGCTGTGGGGTGAGATTAAAAAAAAACAGAGGAAAAATAAGTCTAGAAGGGAATGCCTTTTTTACTTGGTGCTGGCCAGTGCTCAGTCAGGAATGGGACATCATTTGAACATACATCTTCCTGGAAGAGAGAGAATTCCCAATTCTCTTCCCAGGTACAAATATAGGTGGGAAGAGGAGGGCCACACCTTCTAATAGCTGAGGGTGTTCCTTTGGATTTAAGCCCAGCATCAGGGCTATAATTAGGGTCAGAAGAGTGGCCAGTGTTGGTAGCCACACGTGGAGGACAGGCTTCCACCCACCTGAGAAAGCAGCACCTCCCTGGCACTCTTCCAGTCATACTCCTTTCCCCCTGCCACGAAGGATTCCTGTCAGTTCCATGAAATTCTCATCATGACAGATTTTGAGCAGCCTGTTGTGACAAGATCACTTTGAGGGCTGTGTGCCCAGCACCAGAAATGCTCCAGGTCAGGGCTGGCTCTGCCTCCTGCCTCGCTCCATCCTCCCTGTGCACAAACATGTCAGCCACCCATGGAAATAACAACACAAACTCTCCTGGGAGCAGATGGGGCAAAACCACTCAACTGCTGCAAAATCTATGCCTAAAACTAGCACCTCTGAAGAGGGAAGTGCATAATTTATGATGGCTCCTGGCAGACCCAGGGAATGATTTTCAGTGAATGGAAAAAAAATGTCATTTATTTCTCCACTGTTGTAATATTTTAATTCAGTATCTATCGCCCCAAAAAGTATTGCTTAGAAATTTGTGGTGCATTTCAATTTAACATTATAAAAATATATTTGGGGATATTTTGGAACCAGAGGATAGGAGCATTAATAAAAATTATAATTGCTTTCAAAGATCTAAAATAAAATGTACCCTTTCATTTTGGGTGAAATCAAATATTTCAGATAGACCAAACTGAGTCTGAAGGGGTTTCACCATCACGTCTAAAAACATTATGTTAATTTATCAGCATAAGGTTCTCCTTCATACTGCTCACTCAAAACAAAACATCTGTCCCTTCCTACCATTTCTTGTTAGATAGTGTCTTATCTTTCACTTTCCATAAATGCTTAATTGAAAGAAGCATGAATTTGTTGGTAGCACAGCAGTTTGGAGAACAAGAAAAGCTATGAAACACTGATGCAGAAACAACCCTGCAGGAAGACTTTCTGAACTGATACCACCACAGAAGGGTAGAAAAATGGTGAACATGCAATTAAAGAAAAAAAAGGCATAAAACAAAGAAATAAATAGCAAGATAAAAATTCACAGGAAAAAAACACCCAAACTGTGCAAGAGCTTTAAAAATTCAAAACATTTCAACTATATGCTTGGACCCAAGGGGATGTTCTAAGAAGAAATGCATCTGAATGGGACATTCAGAATTTCCCCATGAGAGCAATTCCACATTGCAGAACGTTTTGTATTCTTTTGCCAGAATGCTGATTTGTATGTGACCTGTACACTGAGCAGCAAAACTTTCACACCACCTTTCATTTTATCCCAAGACAGGAATGGATAGCAAGCTTGAATTGTTAGCTATATTGTCAACATATTTTTAATAAAATATTCCTGGCCTCATGACTCTACATCATCACAGTTCCATTAGCTTAAGCCACTTGTAATAAACTAATATGCAGAATGATTTCCAGGTACTAGCAGCTAAAGGCATAATAAGCAGTTTCGCTTTCTTTATTTCTTTCTCTCTCTCTTTGTTTCCTTCTTTCCCTCCTTCTTTCTTTCTTTCTGAATTTCCTCAGCAGATCAAAGCAGGTCTCACCACAAGCTGGTACATGGCTACAGTATTCAGGATATAATTGTGCTTGTGCCTTGTGCAAATAGAAACTCTTGCTCTGATCTGGTCATCTGGAAATTATTTGGTTGAGGGCTTCTTTCCTCCACACTGAGAACATTGTCCTAAGCTCAGAGGACAGACGTAAAGGAGAGTCTCCATGCACGGTGGTTATGATGTTGATGCAGCTCCCAGAGGGTGTTATTTCCTTGTTCTCCAGGGCTGGATGAGAAACTGGATTATTTTATTTGTGGGTCAGCCCTGAAGTTACCATCACAAGCCTTCATAACTGGACAGTTCTCTAGCCACGAGGGAAGGAATGCTTTTCACTCCAACAACTCTGGGCTGCAGGTGCACTGAGAGCAGAGGCGCTGGGAACGGAACGTGCAACCTAACAGGCAGCCAGTCACTCCCTCTGCCTCCCTCCCTGGAGATGGCACAAAGTCATCTTGGCAGGCTGGAGGCTGCTGCAAACGAAGAACGATTTGTGTGAGCACTGCAGAGATTGGACATCACGGCCAAAACGCCGGGGGAACAGCGGGCTGCAACCAAAGTGCCCAACCCAGCCACGAGTAGATGGAGCAGCCCTGGGATAACAAGGGGGTGCTGCACGCTTCTTCTGAGTGAAGAGACAGAGCAGCACAGGAAAAGCCCTGAGCAGCATTTCCCCGATGTGCTCGTGCCTCTCAGCAGCCCTGACAGTCTCTCAGTGCCTTGAGCCAAGCAGCACTAGTCCTGCTCCTTCGGCTGCTCTGCCGTGTCCCACCCCGATGACGCAGAATGCACCAGTCAAGAGTGGAGAAGCATCATGGTTGCCTAGGCAATGCCTTTGCCATGAACAATAAATAAAATAAAAGGCAGTGCCTTGGGTTAGCAGCACCCAGGGGTCTGTGTAACTCTCGCCAGTGCAATACTTCCCTAGGGAAAAGCCAGCTCCTTGCTCTGCCCATGGACACGTACACACACACACGCTGGTGCATTCCTTCTGCCTTTCACTGCGGGAGCTGCCTCCTCCAGCTTGCTCCATGTCAAACAGCAACAGAGGGAGAAGAAAACACATCCAAAACCACATTCAACCGAGCTCACTCCTTCCTACCTCTTCACAAATGACTGCCAAACCGTGGGAGGAATCCAAGGTCCTACGAGACAAGGAGTTCAAGCCCCCGGCATTGTGAACCACTGCAGTGAAACCTCTTATTTAAATGCAGTGGGAAAAAGTGTTATACACACAGAGGAAAACAGAAAGGCGGACACCAGCCCAGCACCCCGTTCAGAGCGGGTTTCTGCCAGAGGAAGACACCGCAGGCTGGCGCTCGCTGCGGGCAGGCAGCCACCGCCTGGCCAAGCGTGATGGCGTGGCTCGTTTTTCACCCTGACACCACTGCAGGCTCCACAAGGCTCCTTGGCTCCAAGGTGATCAGAATATTGAGTACGGTACTGCAGCAATGAGCCTGGCACCCAGCACGGCAGCAGAGCGACTCCCGCCCTCCCTCCCCGCCCCTTTCCTGCTCGCATGCAAGAAGGAGAAAGAAGAACAAAACCCCCCACGACAACGAGATTCCAGGCATCCAACGCCCCCTCATACATCTTCGGGAGTGGACCTTGGCTCCATTGTCTGAGGTCCTTCAACTCATTTCCCAAATGCCAGCGTGTCCCTGGGTCCCGTCCCCATGCACAGCCCCCTTTTTAACATGCATATTTCTGCCATGGAAGGGTAACCCCGGCTCTAATTGCGATGATGGTCCTGCCGCAGGGACACTGCGGTCCTCCTCTGCCTGTTACCATGCAAATAAAATTCCTGGAAGGAGCAATAAGTCACTGTCCACCTCCCATTGTGCAGCCCGTGGCTTGGAACTGCTGCCAGGGTCAGCTCCTGTGGTGGGACCCAGCCTTGTCCTCCTCACACCGTCCACCCTCAAACCCTCAGCACAGGTTTACGAGATGGGAGCAGCGCTGGCCTGACTGACAGCCTGATGTCCCACCTTAAACCTGAAGCCGCTCCTAACTGATACCAACAGAAACCCACGGAGGCTGAGTTTTAGTCAGGGAAAAGCTGCAGACTGCATCTCCAAGGGCATGGCTTAATCAGTTGCCACCAAACACAGCTGCTAAGAGCAACATCTGTGAACTTGTGGCTGGCCATACTCCTCCTGCTGATCTTTGCTCTGCTGCATCTCCCCCAGCTCTGTCCTTGGGTCTCTTGGGTAATTTCTCCTGTCCCATCTTCCCAGCTTCACGCCTGCCCGTAGCTTCCCTGCAATGAGGAGTGAGTCATCAAAACCACCTTCAGGAAACTTCGCTTTCACTCGTGAGCTTCTTTACCTCATCCAGCTGGGCAGGTTGCACGCAGAACAAATTACTGTTGTTATTTCTGAGAGCACTGAAGGACTCATGTCACAGACTGAGGGTGGGACAGTCAGTCCTACAATGGTCAAAGGGCCAATGGCATATTTTCATTGTATTTCTGAGATCCAGAAGGATCCCCTGTGATCAAGTATCTACAGGATGCTTAAGCATAGTCCCCATTCATCTTAGTTCTTTTTATTTATTTATTTAAACGAAATAAGATATCTCTGAAAAGCATTTAAATTCACATAAATATTGTGGAGAAGGAAATTTCATGCTGCTACCTGACTGATCAGTTACATGCTTAGCAAAACCAGCAGTAACAGCACAGCAGAGGTGGGGTTCTCTCTCCCTCCCACTCATATTACTTCTTCTGGATAACTCCTTATTGATCAGCTGAATGACACAGCAGAAATTTCCATTTCAAATTTAAAAAAAAATTAATTTGCTGATTCAGTTTTAGAAAATGTTTGCAATAGGTTTCAATGTCAAAAAGGCACTGTTTCATTGACCAGATCTGACTCAAGAATATGAAACTAATGCATCCTGTTGTTATTCCTTCCAGTGGCAAATGAGTTTTGCAATAATTAAGTCTGGGAAAATAGATTATTGTTATAAACATCTGATAGCAGGTATTCTGAACTCATAAATGTCTCTCTGATGCGAGATGGGGATTGACAACATAATCATCTCTCTTGCCACTCTGCCTTTCTGCAGCAAAAAGTGTATTTGTGTGCACTGCTGCTCTCCTCCTTCCCTCAGTCCTCCCTACCTTTGGAGTTGCTCAGGAGAGCTCATTGCTGCCTGTGGTGAATCAAAATGTGTTATCATTAGGCTGAACGTGTTACTGAGTTAATTAAATGTCACACTTTTGATAACATTAATTAGAAGCATTTCAGATTCATCTGAACACACACCCTTCACAAAACCTGAGAAATAAGTGCTGATGTTTTCATCTCAGTAGATTTTATTGATGGAATCCCTTCATCCATTCATTCATTACTAATATTCAATGCATTTTTTACACTGTCAGGCAACAAGTTCTTCCTTTCTTTTTCATTCTGTACCAGACTGTAGGAAACACTTGTAGCACTCAGCTGTGCCCCGTGGCTGGAAGTTCAGGTTCCCAGGATGAGGTTGGACCCATATTTCTAGGACATGGTTTTTACTGCAAGTCAATGACAGCAACTTTATGCTGTGCTTGCCATGGCCTGAGAGCTTCACAAAGTCATCATGGAGGTTGATGTTGTCCAAGTTTGCGTGGCTCAAACCTTTCCCTAATTAGCATGAATTCCCCACACCTTGGATTTGAAATAAGGGAAAGTCCTAAACCAAAGCAAATCCCAACTCAAAAAATCCACCCCTTATTAACTATGGACAAGACAATTTTCCAAGCCAGGTACTACGCTGCCCCTAAATTCCTGTATGCACTGCAGACCTTTCCTCACACAAAATTGCATTTCCCTTTAGCCCATCAATCATCTCTGATTTCACCTCACCCATTGCAGGTAAATGCTCACCAGCACAGCCACCATCCCTGTCTCAGAAGCAATCTCAGTAATTTCCTCCCAAGGAACACAACCCCAAAACTTATTTGCCAGGCTTCACTTCAGGATGTCTCATGGTCCTTTGAACCCCTGACACAACTGTTTTCCTATTACAGATTGAAACAACTCTTTGCACCTTATCAGAAATGCATTTAACCATTTATTACTGTTTGAGGGACACGAAATACCAGCTAAAGGACATCCTTCACAGCACAGGATATGTGGGCTCTCTAAATGTGAACTCTTGGTAATTTGTTTACTGGTACCTGCTGGGCTGCCTCTCTATGCACTCAGACGAGGTTTTCCTTGGTTTTTGAAACCTGCCTGGGTGAAGAACAGACACAAGTCACAGCTGATTAAGTTTTTCAGTCTATGAAACAGAAATAAGGATAGTAAAATTAGACAGAAACAACCTTCATTCTCTTCCCCATTCCAGCTGGCTGGAGCCTGAACTGCAATGCACACTGGCAGTGGATTTTTTCACCAGAGCCCATCATCTTTTGTTTCTTCATCACCGTGACACTGTTAGTTCGTGTTGGACCCTTTGTCCTCTGCTTTATTGCTTTGTCTCAAAGCTCTGTCATATGTCTGACACCTGAGGTGTCCTGCAGCATTTTTCACTAGGCTTGAGCTTGGCCTCAAAAAGATGTGGGGGAAATCAGTGTCCCTGAAAGCTCTGGCTGAAGAGAGAGGAAAAAAGAATAAAACCCTGAAGAGATGCTTATGGGAACTGTTATCAGGCAACTGTATAAAACACTCCATTTGCTATTAAAATGAAAAACTGGAGTAGCTTCCAGAGATAAAGACTATGACAAAATTCTGTTATTAAGTGCTACAGCTTTGTTCTTGGCAGTGGCATACACCAAAAGCAGTGTAGCTGCGCTGAGGAACACAAGTAAATTTTCACTGAACTTGCTGCGAACAGGAACAAGAAAGAAATGCAGACAATAATACCACAAGTTCAGCAGATTCCTGCAACCTTTATATGAGATTCTAGATCACGTGATGAACTTGCGATAAACAGTAGCATAAAAGATGTTTCATTGTATAAATGTAGAAGTTAGAACTTTTGCATTGAATTTGAGAAAAATATAACGGGTGGGAGACCATCAGAAAGATTCATTCAGCCTGGAAATACATCCAAACACTTGAGGATGAGGTTTGTTCCTACATGTCTTCAGAGCACCTCTGGCTCTACAGAAAGAAAAATTTTTTTTCTTAAACAAGAGAAAATTACCAGGGAAGGGACCTATAAATTTTTATTCTTATCAGAGAAAGAATGGCCATAGAGGCCAAGTCAAACCAGCTTAGTGAAGTGTTTTGTGGCCAGCAGTTTTCATTAGGAAATACTGAGAAAGAGTTCAACAGCCCTAGCTCTGTACACATGGGCTTATTTAAATTAAGAGAAGGAAGAACTTGTCAGGAAAAAATCGTTGCAGCAAGATTTAGTTAGTGTGTTAAAACTAACTTTGTTCTGAAATCTTCTCATTAATATATTCTATATTTGAAATGAAGAAAAAAAAATGAAAAAAAGAAAAAAAAAATAAAGTCAAACAATAATTTGGAAGGAGGTCAGTGCCCAAGGCTATAAATATATTCAAAGACAGAATAAAAAGGTAAAGGAGTACATACAACAAGCGTCATATTTGCTTTTTACAAGAGCAATTACCCACTAAAATAGTTTGTCTACAGCTTTGTGCAGGTTTCTTTCACTCAGTCTTTAAAGCAAGGTAGGATGATCACTCAAAGGTTATGGGTCTTGTGCAGATGTAATGGAGTGCAAGTCTGCACTCTGACAAGATGAAAGAGTTGACATGAAATGATTCATGATCACCTTCTAGCCTTAAAATATGTGATTCCCAGACCCTCTGCATTATAGGCTTTGTTGCCTTCCTGTTTTCTGGGTGGAGCAGAGTCATCTGAGCCACAAAAACATCACCCAGAAGACAGTGACGTCGCAAAGTCACTGCACTGCAGCTTCCTCCTGGGTATTGCTTTTTGCTTTGGTGTTTCTGCAGGGACCAGATGCTGCTTTGCTGCTTTTCTCCACATTAGAGGAAAAATAATGAGGAATCTTTGGTGACTGCAAACTTTCTTTTGTTTTCCCATAACTATTCTGCATATAGAAATATCCCAGCATATCTGATGTTCTCTAGACAAATAAAAAACTGAGAACCAGGTCTAGCAAATCAGAGGGACAACTTGGTGCAAAAGGAGCACTCAGGAATTATGGCCACTTCTGGTGGAGGAAGGTGAGCAGTAAATATACAAGTATCAGGATTAGGGACAGTTTTAGTCAACATCACCTTGTTCAATGCATTTGGTGATGAGTTTAGGAGCTCTTCCAGTTCTTCCTGCAGTCCCCACAAAAAAAAAAAAAAAAAAAAAAAAAAAAAAAAAAAAAAAAAATGCAATATTTGGGGTGGGAATATGAACAGCAAGCTGTGTCCTTCTTCTGAAGGGTCTTGACACCTTTGCAAGAAGTCACAACTGGACTTTTCTGCTTCTCTCCAAGTTAGGACTCCATTCTCAAAACGCTTGCACCAGTGGCTAGAGAAAGAGCAACCCTCCAAACATCAAGGAGTAATTAATGTTGTCAACATCAGAGCCATTTAGCTGCTGGTAGAAGACAGGTTTATAGGAGTAGCAAAAATTGCTGGCATTAAGTAATGTGACTGCAGGCTGGTTTTGTTTGTATTGTTTATGATCACAGAGCAGCCTCTTTCTCTGTGGGGCCTATAGCAGAAGAGATGACCACAGTCCTCCAAAAAATACTGGATTCTCACTTCAGTAACACTCAGTCTGAGGAGAGGCAAATTCACAGGCCTCCAGCAGCTTTGTACTGAACAGGATTTGCAATAAATGGGATTTTTAAGGGGGACGGAAAAGACAGTAGTGGTATATGTTTGAGTGTGTTTGCAGGGAGTGCTTTTGAATTAAAGCAGGTAAGGAAGGTGTCAATTAAAATGCAGTGGGGAGGTGTGGGGAGGACAAGGAAGGTGTTTCTCATAGCCTGGTCACAGGACCAGGCACCACTGGGTGACACTTTTTGACAGATCCTGCCCCACTGCCTGTCTTGTGTTCCTCAGAGTCATTCATAATAGAGCAGGGCAAAAATCTATGTTCAAAAGAAGATCATGCCAAACTGGACCCATTTTTTCACCTCACACCAGCCCTGCAGGGCCACAGCACCAGTAACTTTTGAAATCCCTGTGAAAATTGTGTTTATTTGGTTCAGAGCACACTGTGCAGGAAGACAAGAGGCAGGAACTGCAGCGTGTGAAGCTAATGTTTTACCTGGCCAACACAGCCTGGATTTGTTTAGAACAAGGTTTACTGGAAAGTTCACAAAGCTTTCAACAAGCCTGGCACAAATGACCTGACAAGCCTGGCCTAAGGTCAGACTCCCACAGCAGAAACTGCCCCCTCCCTCTCTGCTGTGGGCTGTTTGAGGATCAGCCAGCCTTGGACTGGCACTGCCTGACTTAAAGCAGGGTTTAATTGGCAGTTGAACAATTCTATAAAAGAGAGGATAATTACAACAATCAGGACAAGGAAAAGGTTGCCCTCTGAGGTGGCTCAGCTGGTCTCCTCAGCAGCAGTAAAGTGAAGATACTGGGCCAAAACCCAACCACTGCTCCCAGTGCTGGGGGTACCTGGCAGCTCAGGAAGGTAAGGGATGTGTCTGAAATAAGAGACTGATGTGCTTGAAAAGCCTCATTTTGACATTGTCCTCCCATGTCTGTCCTGCTAAAGCTTTTTTTTATTATTATTATTATTTTTACAGTTCTTCACTGCCTCTCTCAAACAAATGGCAGGAAAGACAAATGTCCAAGCTGGTATCTGGAACCAGAAAAGATTCAGCATGGCAGTAATAGAAATGAATGTCCTCCCATCTTTCAGCACAGATAGCAAGGAAACCTAAGCAAGCTGCTCCCATTACTGTCGCCCTGTCAAGGCCAGACTCCACTGGTCAAGCTGGAAACTCATTATTTGCACTGACAAATAGTGAGCTTGTGCAATACGTTTCTCTGAAATCACCAGCATGATTCACAACAGCTTCACAGTCTGGCCCCAGAAGATCAGTTGAAATGGCCTGTCCTATCCTTAATGTCTTCTGCAGCCTCTGTAAAAAAAAATAACTACTGGGAAATGGCCTTTCAAGAACACTTCCCAGCTGTACAAATACCTCCAGTCTATTCTGACCTTCACTGAAATCTTCCTCTCAGGGAAAGAAAATTATATCTTTTAATTTTTTTCTAATGTTCTGGTTTATTGTTTTTGCTCCTTCTCATGCAATATAATTAAAATGATGTCCTCAGAGTTGGAGGATACTTACAATAAACAGCTTCTGTGGAAGCTGAACAACTCAGCTATGGTGCTTAATCAACTGGAGATGATGTTTATTGCTGCATATGCTCTGCTGCTGTGAAAACTAGCCCTTAAACACTCAGTTTCTAAACAAGAGAAAATAAAAATCCAATAAGAACAAGTTAAGGTCCTTGACACACTGTGGGGAAGTGAAGGCAGGAAAGAAGGACTGTCTGTTGCACAATAGGAATAGGCTTAGGTCAGTTAATGCATTGTAAAATGAATTACTAGTGATAGATGAACCACAGGACACATAAAATGCTGATTTTCTTCCAATAAGTGCCCACGAGTTCCTTAAAGCTGCAAATTTCACTCTCATTCAGCTCTCCCAGCCTGGCTGCTCCAGAGCTCAGACAAAAACCTGTGGGCTGCAAGGTAGCTCATGTGCCTCCCCACAGGCAGTCCCAGAGAGCTATTCCAGGGGCTGAAGAACACATTTGAGATAAACATCAAGGGCAAAAGAGCAGCTGTTAGCAGCAGTGATAAATAATTGGGGAATATGCTGAGGGCCAAATGTTCAAGAGCCCTCAAGTACAAAATGAACCTGCCACAGTAATGAGCCTCACACTTTGCAAGAAGACAGGGAAAGAGTTGATGCCCAGTTTTGCCTCAAGTGTAAAGAATCACTTGACTCTCAACTTTCTGGGGCCCTTCCTGTTGTGTACAAATAATCCAGTGTAATTTGCTGAGCCCCTTGGATTCCTGAGGATTATACCAACCCATCACATTCAGCCTGCACAGCCCTGGGGCAGAACGGGCAGAACCCCGGGGCTGCAGGGAGGGGGGCAGTGGAGGGCCCGGGGGCAGAGAACTGGAGAGCTGTCACCCCCCAGCACGGGGTGTCCCTCTCTCAGGGCACCTTCTGAGCCATTCAGTTCAAGTGCCTCTGAATCTGTACCTCAGCTCTGAGCACGCCAAGACTGCCTGGAAAAATCCTGCAAGGCTCACCTGATCCACCAGTCCAGCAAGGCTCCTACGTACTCAGCCAATTTTTACTGCTTGTATCATTCCAGTTTTTATTTCTCCCCTCTTATATATTTCTGTAGGAGCCCTTGAGCTGAATAAATTACATTATTAACAGCACTAATAGCAACAAAGTGAGTGATTGGTAGGAATTTCATTTGGCATGCTAGAAATTACAGTTAGAGATGTGTTTTAAATGTTGATAAATACAAGCAGAAGACTTCTGCTTCATTGGAGAAATAGATTCTTCCATTGCCTCCTCTTGTGACTGAGAGTGAAATATTGCAAAATTATTTCTCTCTGCAATTTGCAGCCCAGTCCATGCACCTTGTCTCTTCCTTCAGCTTTGAAATACAAGCATAAAGCTTTTGTACTTTGACTTATCTCGCCTCTACCAAGCTCCTGCACACCTAGATATAGTGACCCACCATAAATCCTCTGGAGCAAATTGTTCTGCATTAGAAAAATATAATACAAAGCAAAGAAGAGCATTTGATACCTTTGGATACCAGGGAGGAATTAAATCATATATATAACACAAAATAAGCACCTGGTTAAGGATTGCCTGCTGTGAGGCAGCAATATAAACCTGCCAGAAGAATCAAAGCACTAATCATCAGATTTGATTTTCCCTAGCTGCGTGAAGGGACAAGTGCAGTCCTTCAGAAATCACACAAAGAAAATAGTGGAACATTCCTAAGGACTCAGGCATTAAGGACAAATAACAGGTCTGCATTAGGAACACAGACAGAGATACCCCTTATATTCTTTCTTCTTTCCTTTTTTTTAATAAGATAAATTAAGACAGGTGAAAACACCTGCTTGAGACCAAAACCCAGCACTCAGGTGAAAAGTATCTGTATAACATGAAAAGAAACAGCAGCATCAAACTGTCTGCAGTTTTTTTACTAAACCACTTAAAACATGGCAGAAAATGGTTTTTCTTTGTTTCCTTTCTTTCATTTTTTTGGGTTTTTTTTTTTTTTTTTTTTTTTTTAATTTATTAAAATCCTCTTTGTGTCCTGTCATATTTAAGGGTTCTCTAAGTCAGGAAATGTATAGGCAGGCATGATTTTGGGACAGACACCTCTCAGAAAGAGAGTAAAGCTCCCAGACAGCGCTCTCTGAACTTGTCAGCAGAAACGTTTGCAGCGGCAGTTTTATTTCAGGAGCTGTCTGCATTCAATTAGGGAACAGAGGCAGAGCTGTGCGAGCCGAGGCCAGGAATGCAGCCCAGCACTCTCGGCACTAAGTGGACAATGAGGCAGGCTCGAGCACCAACACAGTAAACAGTTTGTGAACCACAAATAATCACAAGGGCAGCGCGACTGTTTGTGGATAAATCCTGACTGAAAGCTTGCACCGACAGCAAGGCAGAGATCTCTGCTCCTGCAAAATAACAGCTAGAAAGCCTCACTGGAACCACAGTTTCTTCCTCTCCCAAGCATCCTTGTCCTGCCAACCCAAACAAGTTCCCTGCTGCATATTATTTAAACTGGGAGTGCCAAAGGATGTAAGGAATAGAGTTCTCTGACTCCCAGCCATCAGATCATGTAAGCACAGGAATGTATTTAACCAATTTGAGTGCTCACAGGGGACTGGTCCATCAGACCCTCAAGACTGAGCCTCCTCTGAGTTTTTATTTTGAGTCACATCCTGGTCCTGGTAGATGGAGCTGGAAACACCCCTGCAGCTCTGATACTGGGTTTTCATTGGCTTATTCAGACATCAAAACTCCCTGACAAATCTGAAGTGCTGCCTTCCCAAAGAAAATCACTGCCAACACATTATTGTGCTGTAATCCCCTGGGATGCCCACCACAGGTAAAAATCCATTCCAAGGATTTACACTGGGACATGAAAGAGTTTCCTCAAACTCACCCCATGCTCCTTCACCTCCAGGCAGGCACTGAAGAACTCTGAACAGGATTCTGTATGGAATGAAAGGAGAAAAAACGTAAAGGCCTGATGGCTCTCTCTGAGGAAGGGTTACAGAGGGAAAAAAAGGACATGCAATAATAGAGAAGAGAGGGAAATTGTAAGAGAAAAAGGCTTTATGATCCTAATAACAGAAGTTCATAATCCACCCAGTCTTTTGTTCTGGCTCAGACATTTCCCCTGAGGGTCATCCATCAGGAAAAAAAAGAAATGCAGAACCAGAAAGCGAGGGGGAAAATTACTGAAGAATATGAAAAATAAAACCTCCTTTTGGTCTGCAGTTTTCAGCAGAATACACTTAACAAGCTTGCTACTAATTGTTACAGTACCAGGAAGCATTTTGGAAATATTTTTCAGTGAACAGCAGCCTCTCTTCTGACAAATCTTCTGCAAATCCCGTGGGTTCTGCAGGACTCCCATGGCCACCAAGCTACTGTAAACCTTGGCATTCCCTCACTAAGCCTCCATGGGGAGTTCAGTATCCACTTGCATCTCTCCAGCAAACTAATGGCAAAGCTTTCCAGCAAGGACAGGGGAAAACCTACTCAACTTTTCAACTTTGATGTCATATTTTCTTCAGGCAAGTGGATGGCAGTTTTGTATCTACTGGAGTTTTTGGCCAAAGGCTTGGAAATTACATCTGTGGTAACCAACGAAAGGTCCTGCATGTCTGGAAGGTTTATAAAAAAAGCACAGACTTTGTACACAACTGCCCTCTTGTCTCTTTCAAACTGCTTTGCCTCAGCTCCTCAAAGCTGCACTAAACAGGTGCCTTCCCGAGGCTTTTTGCACAAGAGCTGGTTTCCCTAAAGATTTCTCCACGTGAAAGGCAGACACTCCCCTCTGAGCATCCTGCCCAGTTCCATTGACAGGGAAGACAACCCACCTACCATGCCCTGCTGCTGGCAGGAGCCCTGAGAATCAACCGAGTGTGTCATTCAGATGGACTTGAAAGTGAAAGGACTGCTGTGCAAGCCAGCACCATTGGCCAGTAGCCACAGCCAGCTGAAGCACACCAATGCTGCCTCTATTGCTGAGTGATCCTCTGTTTATCCCCAGGGCCACGGGAAGCTGAAGAGGCCAAGAAGTGAAATGACCTAAGGCAGCCATGCTTGGATCTTTTTGTCAATATTGGCTTTTCCATATTGGCTTTTGTTCAGGTGCAGTGGATGGAAAGGTTTGAAGAGACACACACAAAATGAAATTAATTTTCTCAATGAAAGCCTGGCTCTGTTGGATTTGCTGGGAATTTTGAAATTAAATTAATTGGGACCAGGATTTTGCTTTTCAATTTCAAACATGAGCCAGGTATGTCAGCATGTCTTCTGCATTCTCGTCAGTGTGTCTAAAGATGGACAAGCCAGTGAAAGATTTAATGCTTGGTTCAAACAGACAGACACACATCTGAGTGCTCCTGCAGTGCCCCCGACCCTCCTGGGCAAAAGCCACCTGACAAAAATGTGTAGAATTTGACTCAAAACTGTATAAACTTAATGCAAATTGCATTAAAAGATAAAATTCTACAATAGAGATATTAATTTGTTTAAAAATGCCAGTGCAAAGCTGTGCACAAGTTTTGATTGCTTATTCAATTTTAATTAAATTATGCTATGTAAAATGCTGCCTCAAGGGCACTGCTGGGGCTTCACCACCCTCTGAAATTCCTGCCTTCAGCCCCACCTCTCTGATCAGTGACCAGAAATCAGCCCCTGATGCAGTTCTAGTAAGGACCACAACACATGACGAGCACATTGTAATTGCAGCTAAAATGAGAGTATTATGGGCTGTTAAGCCTTGTTAATTTTCTCAGGATGCTGAAGGAAGGAGAGAAGTGAGGTCACATTTCTCAAACGACTCCGTCTCCCAGGAAATGAGAGCACAGCATCCTCTGTGGTCCCTGCAAGTGCAGTGTGCAGTCCAGGACTGCATCCCTGGGTCATGAGCTCCACCAGTCCAGCTGTCCTGAATGGCACCAGCTGACATCTTCTCCCACTGATGAGCCACTTCAGTGCTTTGCTTCAATATTCAGTGTGGGATTCACATAATGGTGATGGCCAGAATCATCTGGGACTTAGGCTGAGCCCTAAAAGATGCAATCATTTCACTTAATATAATCATCCAATTGCAGCTCAAACCTTTCTTCTCAACCTGCCAGTCAAAAAGAGCCCCTGTACCTCCATCCAGAAGGATCACATCCAGAAGGATCACATCCAGAAGAATCATGTTGGAGTGGGAACATGCCCATGGCATTGATTTTCTCCCTCCCACAATGCACTTGCTCAGATCCTCTGATCCAACTAAATTTAACAAATGCTTCAGGGCACAACTGGTGCCAGCAAAAGAGGCCCATCAGCTATAAATGTTCTTGGGAATTCACACTCCTGCTTATTCACTAATTGCACAGCTGGATCCAACCCAGAGATGTTTCCACCACAGCTCAGAGAGCCAGTAAAGCACATGCCTGCTGTTCTTCCAACTGGACTTTGGATGCATGGTCCGTGGCTTCCAAAGACACAGTGCTGAAAGAAAAGTCTGCCTGGTGTTGGTACCAGCAGTCACTGGTTTTATGAGGGAACAGGATGAGGAACAGGGGGAGCGAGAGATGGGCTGCCTGGTTGGAGCCAGGGTCAGGAGCACCCACATGGGTGGAGCTGGACGTGCCCCTCTCCCAGATTCCCTCTGCGACAGCAGCACAATCTGCCTTGTGCATTTGACACAACTCTGCTCCAAGCTGCCTCTCCTCCACACGGATTCGTCTTCAGCCCTCAGTTTTCAGTCCCTTGCCTGTGTCCACAGGTGCTTACATCATCAGAGACTGGATAAATTCCCTGCTTATAGGACTGCAAATGTGAGTACCAGGTAACTTAGTAAACTGGCTCCACATGAGCTAACTAATCAAACACATACTGGGGTCTTAGAAAGGCAACATCAGGCTGAGGATTCCAAGATGTGACCTGAACTATTTTTTGTTGGCAAAATCTCTTAAAACTGAAGACTTTTTTTCCCACAGAATGAGAATGTCAGTAATGTTAGAAAAAGAAAAATCTAAGAAGCCATTCAATGGACTGTAATGAAGAGGAGCCAAGTGCAATCACTGTGATTGCACAAACTCCATCTTTGCCTCCTCAGAAAAAGCACTTAGAGAAAATACACACGAGGATACGTATTTTTATCTGTGGAGCAAAGCACAGCTCTACACAGAGAGCCACAAAACAAACAGAGCACTGAACCCCTACCTGAGAATGCAACACCACACCCAACTGCAAGCTCACGAGTTTGCTGCCAAAATTCCTTCACGTGTTCTGCTGTCTTTGCAGAGGAGGAAGGTGGGAATGGTGTTGTTAGAGCAGCACAGACTGCTGCTTTGGGGAGCCCTGTGCTCCCAGAGAATCCATGCAACAGTGAATGGAGAGCAGGAATGAAAGGAAAACCCATAAAATGTTGTGCTCACAGGGCTCTTAGACTTGTCCCCAAAAGTGTAAAAGCTGGGCCTGCAATGTGTGCACCGTGAGTGAGGGAGGACTTCTCACAGCAATCACCTTCCAGCAGCTTTCCTTCAGCAAAGGGACACAAATCTCTGCTGAAAGATATTTTTAAAACCAGAAAGACCATAAAAACTGCAGCAGGAGAAGGCTGCAAGAGGCGTGCAAGAAAAGGAATTTGTACAGGCTCAGGGTACATTTTGTCTGCTTTAGACCTTTCCAAAAAGGAGAACAAGACATTAATCTAATTTATTCAGCCAGTTATATGAGGTTTATGCCTTCTTCATATCACCAGCCTGGCATAAAGCATCTAGAAGTGCACAGGTAAATCAATCCCATAATTTCCATTTTAGCTTTAACAAGTGATTTTACTGTTTCTAGGTGCTAAACATGTGTATCTGATGACTGCAATAGACATTATGCAGCGATGCATCCTGAATAGATACATGAATATTAAAGGTTGCTCTGTTCTGACAGCTCACTCTGGAGTTTGCCTTATGCTGGCTGAGATTTTCAGTTCTTCTTAAATGTAACTTGCATATCACTGTAAACTCTCTCCCTCCTTTTGACAGGGTGCCCTTGCAGATGGTAATTTCCTAAGTAGGGAAGAGGAGGCTCACAATTCAACTTGGATTGGGTATCTTATGGCAAGTCATTTTTGCAGAACATAAATATGTATCACCAGATCTAAAGCTGAGGCCCCGTTCTTGTGGTATGTTATGAAAAACATGGGCAAATATCAGTGATGTCTTCTTGGCCACAGCAGTGTGAAACTGGTACCAAGGAAGCTGAAATCATGGATACTCAGGAGTCCAGCACAGAGAGATACCATTGGCAGAGAAAATACAAGACAGTGACAGAAAAGAATCTGCCATGGTGTTCTCTGGGCAGTATCACAATACTCAGAGTGGGTGGAATAGCCAAAGCAAGTAACTCAATGAAATGAACTCTAAAATAACATTCATTTTATCTGCACACAGTTACATCAACACTCCTCAACCAGTGGACTCATCTGACTCCAGACTGCAAGAAAATTCCACTTGGATCTCATGTCTGGCATTTGCTGTCTTCCAAATTCCTTCAGAGAGCATCTCTTTCTTATTATTCTGCCAATTCTCCTGGGGAACCACCACACCCCCAGTCCACCACAGTGTTTCATGGACAGCAGAGCCTGCAAACCACAGCTGTCTTCTCTCCACAGACCTCCAAACAACACGCTGTTCTTTGATTCAAATGCTTCCAGTTTACCTCACATTAGGATGTATACAGGGAAATAAAGCAAACATCACGCAAGGCACAGCTGCACATGGTGAGATAAAGCTCTGCTCTTATTTTACCACCAATCTGAGCATAGATGGATGTATTTAATAAATTAATGAACTAGAAGAGATGAGAGGAGGGACAGAGGAGGGCTCAACCTCCGCCAGCTCATTGCTCGTCCATCACCTCCAGCCCTCCCCATGGCACAGACAAACTGTCCTGAGTGGAGAGCCCATCCAGAGCCACCCTCTCCAGCATCTCCTCCAGCCATCTTGGCAGCAAATCTGCTCTCCACACTGCAATGGAATCCTGGATTGTTTTAGAGGGGAGCAGAGACATGGAAACAGACACAGATGAACATGGGCTGCTGCTTGCCCTGTGATGCAGCTACAGAGCTCTGCATTGCAACGGGATGGGAAAAGACTTGTGACAAAATAACCCTGACATGCCATTAAGGCAATGTCCAGGCTCCTTGTTTTTGCTGGAAGCCATTTCACTCCCTGCTCAAGCATTATTCTATTCTCAAATTCACTGACAGAAGAATTCCTGCCTGGAAGTTAAACATGTAATGCTTTTCCACAGGTGATCAAGAGAACTGGGTGGGGAAATCCTCTGTTGAACCCACAAGATGCAGGTGTCTCATGGCTAGAGATGCTTTTGAAAATGCTGGTCTACACCCAGAGAGACTTTCTTAACAGTTTTAATCTCTTTCCCTTTTGTTTTTTATGAAAACAGACATGGAAGAAGAAAGGAAACAGAAGCTGGAAGGCCTCCAAATGGGAGGCATTTGTGGGTTTATGACCAGACAGAATAAGGAATCCCTCCAAGAGGTAGAAGTAGAGAACTGGAGAGAGGGGCAGGGAACTTGGTGGAGCCAGGAGAGGAGCAAATGAAGGTGTAAAAAGAGCAGAAGTTTGGAGAACAGCTCAGAGACCAGAGACCTGCATTTATAACATTTTTCAGCACCAGACAGGTTGAAGAGCAGAAAGGCTTTGTTTGGATTAAAGGTAGAGCAGTTTAACCCTGATTTTAAGTGTTGTGAGCTGGGACAGGAGGTTAAGCAACAGCCCCTGGAGAACACACAGCAGAATATTCCCAATGGATGAGGCTTCTTGCAGACTGAGAGGAGAATCACTGCACAGCACAAATTTGGGGGAAACTAGGCTAATAAGGGAAACAATCTGTTCTTTGTCTGGGTTGATAATACTTCAGCACCTGACTGCACTGCTGCCTGGGGAGGATGCATCTCCCCTGAGAGCTGAAGCTTTGTTCAGGGCTTCCTTCCAGCTTTAGGAGGAAAGGGATGCTTGCATTATCTGCAGAAGAGAACAGCAGTGGCACAGCTGCCCAAGGACTCTGTTGCACTGCAGATGTTTGGTCCGTGTCCTGCAACGCTCTGCAAAGTGCTGCAGCCAATCCCCCCGGCTGCCCGGCACGCTCCCCGCTCTGCCCTGTCCCCTGCTGGCCTGTGACAGGGCAGAAAACGCCGTGGAGCTGCTCAGCACCGCTCCCACAGCACGGCCCGGGCACATCCCATCCCTCAGGCACCTTCCCATGCGCTGCTGCCCCGTCCCCACCCGCAGCACCCGGCTACTGCAGCTCAGCATCAGCCCGGAGGCAGCTGCTGCCACAGAGAACTCGGCAAACCCTGCTTGTAAGGGCACCGGGGTTTTCCCCCATCCCCTGGCTTTCTAGTCATCTAGGATTTACATCACTTACTGTGGCTCTTCAGAGCACGATTTCCAATTATTTCCTAGGTTGAAAATAGATCTCGAAGCATCGTCAGGCTTTCTAACTCAGTCACACCAGAGCAGCACTTCCATAGTTCCTATTAAAACCCTAAATCCAGCCCCAGATCTTGTCCTGGAACCATTCTCTGAACCCCATCTGTGTCCAGAATAGCCACGTGCACAAACACACAAATATTACAGGGCTCTATTGAGAATGCTGATCTGGTCCTTGACTTGGGAATGTGAGGCTAAATTTCATCCGTGCTCAGGAGGAGCTGCATCAGCCTTTCATCTCTTCCCCTAATTTGACACAAGGTCAAGCAAAGGGCCATGAAATACTGCATTTTTCTCCACAGCACACAGCAGAAAATGCAAGAGCCAAGCTTTTACCAGCCTCCCAATGAGGAGGAATATTAATGCAAAGCATTAAGCTCCAAGTGACAAAGTATAGACATTCCTATAGAGTCCTGTAGGTCTCAGCAAGCCATGATACAAAAAATTATGAAATTTTAAAAGGTTTTGAAAGAAGTAATGAAGCCCTTCCACCTCATCCCTCACCCACAGATGTTGTCTGTTTAAGGGATTATCAATGGCTGGCTGAGAAACCACCAGTCTCCAGACTTTGTCTGTGGTTAATCTACTCAAGAACTAGAAAAGGGAAAACTGCCAGGATATAGATTCTGTTTCTCAGAAGAGTTTGCTGTCAATGAGGCTGAAAGCAATGTGAAACAAAAACTTCCCCTTAAAAGTGATGGAAGCATCTCTCTTTCCTCATTATTAGAGGCAAACAATTCTGCCTCCTCCCTTTGGATGTGTATCTGTTGGCTTCTCTGTCCCAGCAAAGCACATGATCAGCAAAACACTGCTGTCTGCAGCCCTCTGCACACTTTACTGAGAGAAGGAGCAATTTTCATTGAGGGGAAGAAGACACAAGGGGACATTAAAAACAACCCGAGGCATTACAGAAAGTCAGTGGTGCAGCAGAGAATTCCAGTCTGCTCAGCCCTGCAGCGTGAGGACCAGGAGAGACCCCTCTGCCTCCTCACTGGAGAGGGACTGGCCACATTTCCCCGTGGCAAATCTGCAACAGCCAGTGCTCTACAAGCAGAGAGGGTGGGAAAAGGTGCCAAGATGCTCCTTCAGGTGAGGAAGGCTGACCAGCCCCGCTGTGCTTTCCCTGCTGGAGGCAGTGGTTGGCTGAAGGAAGCAAAGGTCTTCTCCACCCCAAGCATTGGGTTTGTCCCTAGGGCAGCATGGTGGTGGCCTGTGATCCCTGTCACCCTGCCACCCCACCAAGGACCCTCCCTCCTGCTCAGTCCAGGGGGATAGGAAGCTCCCAGGCAACCCTAAGAGAGATTTGCTTGTGGTAGTACCAGGGACTCACCTTCTTTACCCTGGGGGAATTTTCAGTCTTTTCAGGCAAAGCCACCAGTACAAAATTCCCAAGATGAGCTCCACAGTGCATTTAAAATTTTGGTTCTCACTAATGTGTAAGAAATGCAGCCTATCTTCCCTGAGCTCGTGGCACTGTCTCTCTAGAGATGAGCATGAATTTCCTGAGATATTATTAGTAAATCCATTAATTGTTTCAGAAGCTGGAATTAATTAAAATACAGCCCTCAAAAGAAACTTAGCTTCTGCATGTGCTGTCTTTGTTCTGGGTGATCTTAGGAGTGAAATAACAGACTCCACAGATTTTCCATGTAACGAACCTTAATTGGAATCTTTTACATTAGAAGAAAACCTGTAATTAAGGCAGGTTATTAGTGATTATATACCTAATTATAATAACTAGATAAGCTATCATTAGACTCAAGCTAACTTTTCTGGGAGGGTCTGAGATATGAGAGGTAAGCCAGGAGTGATCACAGCATCCCTGTGAGCTCTGCAATCTCAGCTTGCTGCAGAGGGGAGCAGGCTGCAGCCATCACTGCTGGGTGATCTGCACCACAGCTGTGGCTGTGGAGAGCATCTTGCACAGCTGCTTCTCACCGTGGGTACCTCTGGATTCCCTCTTCTCCCTGGAGATGTGGTGCTCCCCCCCATGATTTTGGTAGCTGCAGTTCAAACCCTGCCCGAGGAGAGTACTTTAGGCTGGTATTGAAACCCCTGTAACTCCCAGGGACACACACGTGGCCCACGGAGTGTCACTCGGTGTTTTCCACTTGGTTTGTTTCTGTTGAGTCACCTCGTTTAACCAAGTTTTGAGATCTCTTTGTTAAGGTTGGCATCCCACATTTGTGCTCTGCTGAGACGAGAGGTTAGGACAGGTCATGGGGTTCCTCCCCAGAGGAAGCCACGAGAAGCTCGAAGATGGGAGTGAATTCATGAAAACTTCTCTGCAAACAGAGTCACAATGAGGCAGCTCTGCAGCAGCACTTGGAGGGGACAGTGGAATCAGTGCTTTCTGATGGCCCAGGGAAACAGAAAATCTATGTATGGTTTCCCTGCAACTAAAGCAAACAACCAAACCCTGAACTTAAAATTCAGAGCACGTAAATTCTTTAGTAGTGGTAGAATTTAAAAGTCTTATTCCCTTCAGGGGATTTTTCCCTTTTTTTTCCTCCCCTTTAAACACAAGCAAACAAATCTAGCAAAAGCTTTTCAATTAAATCTTAGGACAGATCCCCAAACCTCAGAGCACCTGTCTGATTTTCCGTTTAACAGTGGCAGTGAACAAAGCACCCACAAGAAGAATGGCCAAATAGCAGATAAAAGGACACATTCTTGAGTAGGTGTCCTGGGCCATGGAAGAGGTGCAGAGGAGATGCTGCAGCTGCATCCTGATCTGAGTCCACAGCGTACTGGAACCTCATATCACTCCAGGCTGAATTATGGCTAAGTGTGGGCAACTGTTAATCTGTTTTGGAGCTACGTTTTTGGTCAGTACTTCATGAAAACAGTAGCCAATTTTTTTTAAGCTGATTTTTGAAGAAGTCTGCATCCCTACCTCAGGTTCAGAGTCCCTGTATGGTGCAGTCCAGTTCCACTGTTCACTGTGCTGCATTTACAACCAACCAGATGGAGAGAGCCTTGCTTCACTGGGATAAAGCTCTGTCCTTTTCCCAGATGGACATTGCTCCCCCTCTGCCTCACACTCCACTCCCCAGTGCAAAAAAAGCACCAGGAGGGAATGATCAAGACAGTCCCTTAAAAACAGCCCCCTAAAACTTTAATGAGGGCACACCCTGAAACGGCTTTTGCAAGGTAAATTGGCCTCAGGTGTCCTGGTCTCCAGGACTAAAGAGCTGTTAAACTTTAAAAAAAATCATTTTTCCCTCAGGAGAAAAGGGTATGCAGGCTGCTCTGTGTTGAAACAGCAGTACCGTGGGCTTAAACAAACATCCAGTCAGCAGCAGCAGCAGCACACACTGAACAGTATCTTACCATGTCTCTCTGGGTCGTGTAAATCTGCCACACATTTCCAACAGGCCTCAGCAAACACCTTTGTTAAATGGATGGGAAAAGTCACACATCACTCGATGTGCTTTGGTCCTGGCTTGCAGGACCTCTTTTCTGCCAAAACAGAGCATCATTTTCTACAGCAGCTCTAGTGCACAAGACAGCCTGCAGGTTTCTATGACAGCTGCAGACACTGTTACAGGCTCAGCCATAAAGCACACAGCCCTAGGCTGTGTAGTCAGGGTTAGCCAGGGTACAAAAGTGCTTTTCTCCTTGCTAGCAAACAGCAGAAAAGCTCTTGCTGTAACAGCCTGTCTGCCTGGCCATGTGTGGCCACAGGGGCTGCAGGCTGAACCCCAGAATCCAAAGCAGGTGAAGTCAGTATTTCTGACTTCACAGGCAGATTACATCCAGGGGGATTCTATCAAAGTCCAAGTCTGTGTCTCCCCAGTGCAGAACACTCAGTCATGGTTTTTCTCATCCCTCTTGGCCTCTTTAGTTTACCTGGGCTCCTGCAGTGTCTGTGGTGGAGAGGGAAACAGCACGTGACAAAAACATGAGCTGCCTCTACAGACACCAGCATTCAGATCCCAGTCAGGACCTGGATGAAATAAATTTGGAGCACTTCACTGGCACTTGACCTCAGCCCACAGTGGGTGAGGATCTGCCTTCAGGATTTGCTGAGGGGAGGGTTTCAGCAGGAGCCTCGAGGCGAGAGATGCTCTCCGTGTTTGCCCTTCTGTAACAGCTTCCCTTACATCCCATTTTCATAGGCACGTCTCTGTTGCATAAACAGCACCCATAAACCAGCCTCAGAGATAAAGCTTCCCTCCTCAGGTGCTTTCATCATTCCCAATCCCTTTAGGAAAAAGCATGAAGGATTCATTTTACCCATCAATTTGGATTACATTCCCCTTTTATCAGCATCTTTTCCTTAATGACTTTGGCCATTCACTTTGCAGGTCTGCTCAGGTACTGAGCTTTCCTCACTGAAAACTTCAAAACATTGTGGAGAGGAAGGAAAAATCGCCAGTTGTGTGTGCTGGACTATTGCAAGGGAGTCATCAATTATGCAGGTTTTGGAATATGTTACACTACCCACAGCTGTTTGATAGCTGGGTGATATGATTTATGGGAACAGCCAACATTCAATTACTGATTTCCCATAAATTATCTATACAGCCCTTTCATCCTATGCCGGGTTATGAAGGGCTCTGATGAACAGAGGGGACCAAAGATGGAGTTCTCTACCATGAAACAAACTGGGATTTTCAAAGAGAAATCAAAAGGAAAGAAACAACAAGTGAAGTAGTGCCTGTGGGAGGTGTCAGACTTCAGATTCATGAAACTGGACTGTCATTTCCAGGCAGGAGCAGGAACATTTAGTACAGATGCACTGATCAAGCCAGTCTTCAGACTATCTATTTGTCCTTGACTCCTTATCATGTGCTGTGGGAGAGGCAGATATGGCTGGAAGGAAATAGCACTCTTTGCTGCATCTTCCAAACCTGTAAATATTATTGACAGGAATCATTTAATAAGTGCCTGGGAAATTTTAGGTACAAGAACTGACTTTAGCAAGGGTTTTTTTCAGAATAGAGAAAGCACAGCTGGCCCTTAGGAATAACAACACCAGTTTAAGAGAGGCTGGCATTGCAGAGGAGTGAAACGACTGTCAATCTTGTGTGAGGCAATACTGACCATAAAATCCCAGCATATCTTGGGTTTAGGAAGCATTTGGGAATCTCACTGGGAAGCTGCAAATGAAATGTGAACAAAGGGGGAAGGAACTTCAGGAGCAAATCTTCTTGTCACCCCACTGAGCCAATGGTCCTGGCCAAGGCTGTTTCCTCTCAGCTACTCAAGGACATCACAGTGTTGCTGTTTACATTTATTTTCACTTTCACTTTTCCAGCAAAGGCAGCAAGCCCAGTCTCTGACATGGCACCACTTCCGTGATCACCACTCTCATTTCAAATCACAGGTTTGTAACCTGGTCTGTGGCAGCTGAAAGGAGACAACTGTCTAACTAGAGATTAAGCACACCAGCCAGAGGAGAATAGAACAACCCTTTGATCACATTTTAAAGGATTGAAAGAGGAAATAAAGGCAGGCAAAATAAAAGTTAAACAGGAAGCTCCAGTAGGACTTCTCTGTGCTCTTGGGGGTTATAGGCAATAATATTTGCCTCCCTCTATAGCTACAAGAGAAACACACATCTCTCAAGATCAGAACAGCTGCACATGAAACCTGGGCTCCTGGGTGGGGCACACTGTTGCATTCCCTAAATTTAGATGCTTGAATTCTCCCTGCTCCCACCATCGACTTCTCTCCCACCAAAGTCACACTTATTCTCATCAGGAGTACACTGTACCTAACAAGTTATGGACAGGGAAGGAAGCGGAACATTGAAAAATATCTTTCATAGGGATTTCAAGCTTTTTAGCTCTCTTCGTTATTTCCTCTGGATTTGTCCTTTTTTCCCCATTTTTTTTTTATTTTGTACCACTCTGTGCCACCCCTCCCATTCTCACATGTGAGTGGGAGGAGGGGGCTGAAACAAGCAGTTGTTTGTCTGCTTGTTTTAAAATAACAGAGTGAAAGTTAATGTGGTTCCTTCTTTGTGAAGCAAAAGCTTAGTCTGGGGCACTGCTGTAACAGCAGCTGAGGGAAATGGGTTCTATTAGCCTGGTTACAATCCCTTTACTTAGGGCTGGTTATTACAGACCTCTCCCCTTAATTGTGCAACCTGCTACACACACAAATAACAGGTGAGACCCTAATGATGGGCTGTTCCACGCCAGAGAACTCAACTGGCAAAGTGACTGTCACAGACAATCCTCTCTGCTCACCTGAACAAACCCTGCAAGGTGCTCAGGGAGCCAGGCTGGTGCTCTACACCAGGGATGCAGCAGCCACTCCAGGGATTGCTCTGCAAGGGGAGCAGCCCGAACATCACCATCGGCAACAGTGAGGGACAAACCTGCCCCAAAAGAGGCTCTGCTGTCTGGGAAAGGTCACAGAATGTTTAAACTGTGGCAGACTCTCATCTGTACTCCAGCAGCCTCACCACCACAGGGCCCATGAGGTACAAGCTCCAGAGAGACTTTTGAGCAGTTGTTGGGGTCACAGCTCTGGGATGTAGCAAAGAAGAGCAGCTGGTTCCTCAGCCCCCGTGGTTGTTGGATGCACTTTCTCCACAGGCATTGTCCTGTGGAGCTTTTTACTGACTGAGGAGACTCTGGCAGCACACCACAACGATTAAGAAAGGTCCATGGTTTGCTGATCCAGCACCAGTTCCCCCGGTCTCTCGGGGGAGTAGCACACACCAGTAGAGCCCTTCCTTGGGGTGACCAGTCCATGGACTTTTTGAATCTCCCTTATTCACCAGCCCCTTGTTTTCTTCCTGTAAATGTCTGAAATGATTAATTTAAGATTTAGAGACCAAAGTTACTGTAGTGTGCCCAAAATAATAAATGTCTCAGATTTTCAATTACCCTAAATGTAGAAGTGTTGGATCCCATTCCTGTAATGCGTCACACGGAACCATTACCCCACAACCCATTAATTATCACAAGGTCAGCACATTCTCTGGTGTCTCTTCATGACTGCACAATGAACAAGCACCTCCTCTGCTGTGGGCAGGCTCCAGCTGTGGATGTACAGCCAGACTCTGGCTACCCAAAGTGATCTAGAGCACAGTGCTGGGCTTTGGGGATAAACGTGTCTGGGCAGAACAGGAGAGGAGGACAAGGGAGACTAAGCTGCCTGTGGAACTGAGCCTAAACAACAAACAAAAAACCACACTGCTCTAGGGAGATGTGTAAAAGAGCCTGAACTACACCAAAGAATATCTCTATAAACAGAAAATGAAAGATTGCTTTCATCCACAAAAGATTTCAAGAAATAGGAGGAAGGGAACAGGAGGAAACAAAATAGCAGGGAAAAATTAAAAAGAGAGTTCAGGCCAGGTCTAGTCCCCATCTGTTCATACCTCCCACCATCACAGCCCACATCTGCTGCCAGTTATACCATGGTGGGCTCTTGGACGTGAAAAAGGTTTAAGCTCCTTCCTCAAATTCACCACAGCCCCTCCCACAAGGAAGAATTTACTGGACAAGGGTGGGAAGAAGACTGGGGAGAGGTACAGTCTCACCCCGAGCACCAGACATTCCTCCCAACTCTTCCCACATTTGGGGTGCATCACTCCAGTGAACCAATCCATGCCATCCTCTCCATTTTTGTCCAAGCTTTGTCTGCTTCTGTCCAACCCCATTTCTGCAAAGACTCTCAAGACCTTTATGTGACTCCCCAGGCTCCACCTGCAATATGGCCTTTCTGGCACCTCAAATATATAAAATTCCCACTCTCTACTCCTGCCCTTGCTTTTCCCACTTTCTCTGAGCTTCCTCTGCCTGCCTTTCATTTTCAAAGATTCTAGAGGTAATATTTTATTGTAATGGCCTTTATTATGATGATGTACAACACCCTTAAGTGCTTTGGTGAAGGAAGAAAGAAAGGTTGTGCTATAAATAAAATTCTCATCTGCCATCAGAGGCACACAGATGATGGATGTGTGGGGGTGACTGCACACATGTCCCCACAGGCCAGCCCTCCAGTGGGTGGTAGCTGCTCTGGAAGGAAGCAGGGTCACAGTGAAGAGGAGGCCATTTGGCAGTGGCTTCCTTCCACAAGGAGCGAGCCAGCTAGTCTGGGAGCCAACAAGTGAGCAGGGAGAACCAGCCACAAACTGGCTCTTGTGTTGCCTTTTCTGCTGTGGATCAACACGAATGTTTCTGTTTCCATGGCATCTTTGAGTCTGGGTTAATTAACTCCTGTCCCCTATCTGGGTCTGCCAATTCAAACTGGTCAATACACAGGCTACTCCTGCTAGAATCATTCCCCAGTGTAACATCTCTCAGTATGTCACAGCTGAGTTTGTTGGGGTTTTTTTAATAGGGTTAACTGGTTTAAGTGGTGGAATAAATTCCTACAGCAAGAGAAGGAGAGAGCAAAGAGTTTCCAACTCCTGAAATCATTCTCCTTTGAGCTACACTGTGAATGAAGGGAGCCAGGGGAAGATGATGACACGGAGAGGAAACAAAACAAAGAAAAGCAGAAATAGATACCTAATAAAGAAAAAAGGCACGGAGAAGAACAGAGGTTATCTATCCTGCAGCTTTTCAGGCTGTATTAGCATCTTGTTGCCTAATGAGCCATAGAGGTAATAGACACACCACGAAAATAAAAGTGGGAGGGAAAAGCAAGCATCAATAACACAGAAAAACAATCACAGAGGCTGCTACTAAGCAAATGTCACTCCTCTCACCTTTTCTGAGTCTTCCCAGGCTGCTGCCCTCCTCCCTTCCCAGTTGTTTGTTCTCTCTCTTCTGGCACTTTATCTCTGCAACCGTTTGGTTTTCATTATGTCCTGGAGTTTTGAGTTGGCAGCAGCCAAGGGGCAGGATTCAAGAACAGCTCTCAGGGGTCCTTTGCAAGTGTTCACATCTTCTCATGGTGCAGAGAGATGGTCTGGCCTCACTACGGTTAAGAAGGGACCAGAGTGCAAGGACACAGTGATGTCACCTCTCAGTGTGCCACGGGTGGGATTTCATGCTCAGGAAAAGCAAAAAGAGCCAGGCCTGTCAGCTTGGCTCAGCACAGCTGTGTTTGGTGAGACAACCCTCTGGTCTGAAAACCCTTTGCTTGTTCACAGTAGCACAACCAAAGCTTACAGCAGCATCCACCATCCCTAGCAGTTATTTTACTGGCACAGCTTTGAGGCAGGAAGCAGGACAGCAGTGACAGTCAGGCAGAGAGTTGTCACTGCCCCATCCTCTCACCTAGAAACCTCTGCCAGCAACTTGGACATCAAATGTAGCTGATTCTCAGTTAAACTACCTTTGTTTTCTTTTTGGACACAAAAGAATATGCCCTAGCCTGTTTCTTCCCCTTCCCTAGTTATTTTTCTTTTCTTAACTCATCAGCCCCTTCTCCTATCTTCTTTTTCATCTGCAGTTCCTGCAGCTGCCTTCAAGGTTTATTCCTTTCCTGCAGGATTATTTGGAAGTTTGCTAGTGCAGGGTGAATAGCATTTCTGTAATAAAGCCTCAGCCACATTCCATTAGTGTCATTTCCATCTGCAGAAGTGAAGTGTCAGCTAATAAAAGGTAGCACAGACCCCTTGGGCAAGATAAAATGAGAGAGCAAGAGAGGGGGGGAAATCTACCATCAGAGATGGAGAAATGATAAATGTCTTTCCAGAAGCAGGAGCACCTGGAATGGGAAGAAGGGATGGGGGATGGGGAGGGGAAACGAGGAAGGGGGGAATATTATCTTTGCTAAGAAAGCTTTGGTTTTGGAAGGTCTCGTTAACTCAAAAATCACTTTCTACCCACCTTCTCCATACACTAAGGGCAATATCCAGGCTGGCTGCACCTCTGCAGGGAGAGGATAATGTGCAATTGTTGTTTGCAAGCAGCAATGGCCTGGGGGAGCCATGGGGAGAGCACAGCAGGGTCCAGCAAGGCAGGGTCCAGCATGGCACACAAAAAGCCATACTCAGGCCACGTCCAGGTGGCTCTGCTGAGCCTTGTCCCTCCACAGGGATGAGAGCAGACAGGGGTGTCACTGGCTGAGTCTGAGCTGTGAGACCCAAAGGCATTGCTGAGACAACTCTGTGTGTCTCAGCCTTTCCCTGAGCCCACGTCAGCTGTCCAGCAGGCTCCCCCCTCCAGATGATGTCAGGACAAGCCCCTCAGGGCCCATCACAGGGTGCACCTCCCCTGCAGCTCAGGGGCACATTTATGACCCATTTGGTCCCTGTCTGCTCCCATTAATCAGGAGGGAGGTGACTGCAATGCTGCTGTGGCCTCAGTGCTGCCCACCAGTCCTCACCAGCCCCACGTGCTGTGCAGCAGAGCAGGCACACCACTCGTCTGTCCAGAGCACCCTTCCCTCTGGACAAGGACAGAAAGGCCCAAATGCCACAAGAGAAAAAACAATTTTTAAAAAAGTAGTTTCATTTAAAGGGCCCATTTTTTTTCCCTGCAACTAGAATTTATCTCCCTGAGCTCAGATGATCTTTGTCTGGACTCAGGCTCCGACTCTGGAGAAGCCTCAGTTCTCTGCTGACCTTGTCCATGACATTCAAGATTTCCAGGACCAGATCAACTACTACTCAGTGCAAACAGCTCCCAGCTCCATTAGAGAAGCACGACCATAAAAGAGAACCTCTGATCAGATTTATGCCAGTGTGGCAGCTCTTAATGCCATAATCATGTTAGCACAGGCAAACATGATCCCATGAAAGGTGTCAAGGGTGCCATAGCCCAGAGTTTTCAGGTCTCCAGCTGGGCAGCTGGCAGAGGATGACAACCTCCAGGTCATTCATTTCCCTGAGGAATATGATCAGTCCAGACTAAGCCCAAAGGTTGTGTTCATGAGGTCTATCTGAGCAGTGGTGTGCACCTCAGCCACAGGTGTTTCTTGTAAAATATGCAATACACATGCATGCACATGTAGGTTTTTCCCAAGTAATGGCCAAACCTTCTTCACTTCTGCCCTCAGAAACAAGGCTGTTGCTCAGTTCCTTCCTAAACCTTCCTACCAGCAGCACATTACTGTCAGTACTTTGGAAAGCAATCATGTCAAACAAAACCATCATATGGGTAAATACAGAAAGCTGCAGTGTTTATAGGCCTCAGGTTCTCTTAGCTGACCACCCAAAATCATGATAAATTAAGGACTTGCCTTTTGATTTTAAATGGAAATATTATCACCTGGTAGCCATGCTCCCCTCCTCATTGCTGGGAGTACATATGGATTTTTCCCTGCATCTGTATAGAAGCATCACCCCCAGGGGCACTGGCAGGGTTTTTAAGCCTGTGACAGATAACCGTGTCCCTCCAATTTCCTGGCTAAAAGCTTCCCAAATTCACGTAGCTGAGCACTCCAGGGAGCCAACTGGATAGCAGTTTGCTTAATAAAAGTTGCCTTTATACAAAGATCTAAATCCTATTTTCCAAGAACTGGCAGGGGATTTTCAGGGTGTAATCCACCTGCTGCTGATCCTCCACAGCAAAGAAACTTCCCACTTGCTGGCTGTGATTTTTTTTCATTGGAGAGCAACATGGGGTTTTTCTGGTGGTGCTGGGAGAGGGGAATGTGGGAGCACCTGAGGATTGCCACAGGCAGAGGAAAAAGGTTGGGCAGTTTTTTCCATGTCTGCTGAACAGCCTGTTATCAAAGACAACAGGAAGAGAAGGGATTGCTGAAGAGGCTGCAATTCTCTGAAATTTTGCTCAGGGAAATGATTACCACGTTCAGTGTGGAAGTCTGAATCAACAGACAGGTCTCTAAAGGACCTTGGAAAGCCCCTTTTGTTGTTTCAGAAGCAAATTCTCCTATGATCCTATCACTGTTCAGAGGATCTGAATTACTCCCAGGTAAGCCCTGGGGATTCCCAGCTGTGCTGAGACATCTCCATTCTGATGTGAAAATGCCACTGTGTCACCCTCCTGCCACAAGGAATGTCACCTGGGTGAAAATGAGGCTGGTATGACAGGAGTGATTAAAGCTTGGAACAAATACCCATCAATGATTCAAAATATTCGAGGAAGATTTGCTCATCTCTAGGGCCTAAAAAACCATCTTGTGCAAGGCTCCTTTTCCCAGGAAAGAATTAACAGTGGTCCTTTAAGCCTCTGAAACATATGCAATGGATTATTAACAAATGTGAGTGGAAGGGTAGCTCAGTTTAATGTCACCTTTGTATACACACAGGCTTCCATCCTTTCTTCACAGAAAGATTATCCTCCCCACAGATAGATGCTGGAAGTCATCCAAGAATTTAAGAACATTCTTTCATTCACAGGTGTTTTTGGAGCTTACAACAGCAGTGCTTATTGTGGAAGATGATGAGGGAGAGAATTGCCTTGGCCCTTCAATCAGCTTTTGCCCATTTCACATCAAATTGCTGTCTGATAATACTCAGTGAAAACTGGAACACTCTAATGCAAACAGAAATGGCTCCAGCAGCCAGAAGAAACACTAATGACACAAATTAAATGGAAAGACACTGAAGCATGCAGTGCACCTCACTCTCCTGGTGGACAAGCTAAATGTGAGCCAGCAAATATCCCCCCATGGCAAGGCAGTCAGCAGGACCACAGGCTCTGCCAGCAGGCCAGGGCCAGCAGGTCGAGGCAGATGTGGTCACTCCCTTCTAGTCAGCACTGGTGACTCACATCTGGAGTCCTGTGTCAGTGCTGGGCTCCCCAGAACAAGAAAGACGTGGCTGTACTGGAGGGTGTCCAGCAAAGGGCCAGGAAGGTGTCCAAGGGACCTCATGTACAAGGGCAGGCCGAGGGAGCTGGGCTGGTTTGGCCTGGAGAAGAGAACACTCAGAGAAACCTTATGGATGTGTACTGGTACCTGAGGCAGGAAATACAGAAGGCAGGGCCAAACTCTCCTCAGTGGTGCCCAGAGTCAGGAGAAAGGCAAAGGGCACAAACCAAAATATGGTAAACGAGCTCTTGCCTCCTCCCAAAGCAATATCCCACGTGGCAGCACAATCCTGACATTGATACTGAGAAAACATCTCCATTTCTCACCAGACCACTTCCCTGGGCTTAGAGACAGGGATGAGAAAGTTCCCATTCACCTTGCTCAGACATCCAGGGCACGAGGATGAATTCACCAACAAAGCTTCAGCAACAGCAGAGAGAGAGGGAGAATATCAGCAAATGCATTTAGCTGCTGACAGCAGCCCAACAAAGGATCACTACAAAGGCAGGCAGAGCTTGTGACAGGGATGCAGGGAGTTAGTCTGGCACTGAGGGACCTTAGTTACAACAGCAGGGTGGAGAAGTGGAGCTGGAATCCATAGAAGGAGAAGAAATTATGACCTGACTGAGTGATATCTATTCCAGAGAGACTGAGGAAGGAAAAGAAACTACAAAACTGCTTATGACTGTATCAAACACACAGAATGAAGACCGTGAACTTAAAGATGTGGAAAGGTCATGCCACAAAGGAGTAGAGGTGGAAATCAAGAGAAGCAAAAATAAAACAACTGCAGTGGAGAGTGCAATGAGAGAGAGCAGGATAAAAAACGCTGGACAAGAATATTGACAAGTCAAAAATACCAATTCTGTGCTTCCTTAGCCAATAAAGTTGCTACCATGGGATCTGGGGAGGATGGAGGAAGTTCAGAAATGTAATCCACTGCTCCCTCTCCTAACCAGACAAAGGCCAGTGATAGCTCACACCTATACAAATATTGCAATGACTCTGCAAACCTACATGGTTTTTGCTGTCATGAGGTTTTTTCAATGGCAAAGAAAGATGGTCTGTGCCACCAAGATTTTCTCTTTTTTCCCTCACTTATTCAGCCCCAGCAGAGCCCCACTCAGCCCAGATATGCTTCAACATCTTTGGCAGCCCAAGTGAGGGCCTACATCAAAGAGACAAAAGGGAGAAGGAACCCATGACATTTTCTTCTCTGGGACAGCTAGATTGTCTTAAAGCCAGTGTTGAGCAAATGACATAAGCTGCCTTTTCCAGCCTGAGAGATGACCTCTTCCCTCTTCATCTATTTCATTAGCTCTAAATTATTCCTGTTGCCAAGACATTTGAAAGCAAATTGCCAAAAAGCTTCAGTCTCTACCCCCAGCATCTGATTCCCCAACAGGACTCGGTGCCCAGTCTGATTCTCATCAAGACAGGACTTGAAGGCACAACAACCTAACCAAGAAACACTGAGAGGGAGAGGCAGAACATAAGGCAGGAGATGCTTCACATAAAAACCCCAGTAAGATTTAGTAGACTCCATTTTTTTTTTCATTCAGAGGCCATTTCTGTATTCATCTGGACCCAAAAAATAGACCAAGGAACAGGAAGAAGCAAAGCAGGGGATGAGAGCACAGGTGTCTGCTATCATCCTGTGTCAGTGTCTTTGACAGGAAAAAGCTTTGGAGAGGGTTTTAGTTGGAGAAAATGCTGCCCCAGTGAATCACAACACTGGGAAAATTAATTGGCTGCTGTTAAGTCAGCTGTAAGCATGCACAGCTCCGTGAACACCCAACCTTTTATCATTATTACTGAATCACAACACAATCTGCCACCAGAGTCTGCCCAGACCCAGGCCAGGACTGAAATAGCAGGGCCCCTGGCTGTGGCAACTGAGCTGCCACCGTGAATGTGCACAGGAGGCAGCAGCAGCTGAGAGGAACCCTCCAGAGCCTGCTCAGAGGGATCTGCCTCCAGAGGAGCTTTTGGACTGGAGTAGGTGCAATGGCAGGACTGAGAGGGTGAGAGGAGTCCAGGGTGGAAGAGGGGGAAAGAGATGAGCTTGGGGTTGGACAGACTGTGTGTTTTCAGGAGAACCAAAGAAGTCAGAAGTGCTGTCATACCTGCAGGTCAAACCCAGGGCCAGTAATGGAGCTGCAGGCTGGCTTTGACTTGCAGGTGGCCCCAGGCTGGAGCTGAGGCAAATTTGCAGATTTGATCAGGAGATCAAAGAGAACTTGGTTCAAGCTCTTTTCAGCTGAGGGAAGAGACATCTCTCTTGCCTGTGACAGTGCACTACATGCTACAGATTGGAGCCTGACTACACAACTGCCTCCTCTTCAGAAGAGACAGTCCTGATTTGGACTGCTTTGGGTGAGGGTCAGCTGCCCGTCCCCAGCCCTGCACAGTGCCAGGATGTGTGTCCAGTCTCTGCTGGGTAGCACACAGATGTTTCTCTACATGGAATCATGAAGGATGGAAAAGACCTCCAAGTTCATTGAGTCCAACCTTTGACCAAACCCTACCATGCCACTAAACCATAACAGTGCCACACACAGTCAATTCTTGAACACTTCCAGGGATGGTGACTCCACCACCGCCCTGGACAGTCCATTCCAATGCTCAATCACCCTTTAGTGATGAAATTCTTCCCCGTGTTCAACCTGAACCTCCCCTGGCACAGCTTGACATGCATCAGAAATAGACACAGGATGTTATTACTGGGTCTGGAGTGGGGGTCCCCAAACTTCCAACTTTTTGTTGTGCTACTGAGGGCATCTAATTGAAAGGGTTTTCTAACACTTGCTCGGCAGGCAGAGATGGGCTACAGTTGCCTGTTTACCTCGGCCTGCCCCTCTCCTGGCCTCCTACAGCAGCGTGCCCGCGGGCTGCCGTGCAGAGCCCGTTTGCCCAGGGGCAGGGATCGTGCTGGGCAGTGAAGGCGTCCCCCGGCGGGAGGAGCAGACCCTGCCAATTGCCTTGGCACGCAGCACGGGATCAAACGGGGCAGGAGCAGAGCGGCAGGCACAGCGCAGCTGAGCTCTCCTGCCAGCCCCTGCCGTCCCCGCCGGGCTGGCTGGTAATGAAGTGATTTTGGCCGGCAGGACACGCAGCAGACGGGCGGCGCTCAGGGGCCGCCGCCTGCACCCGCCGCTCCTTGGGGTGCGAACTTACTGAGGTCGGTGTTTCACAAACGCCATCAAGGAAGAGAGCTTGAGCGGTGTTACGGCAGCAATAAAAGTGTCCTGCTTCGTCAGCACTTTGGAAAAATTAGTTTGAACGTCCTCAGTGGCAAACAGCATTTAGTGCTGCTCAGCACAGGAGAGGGAGGCAGGAAAAAGAGGCTACACAGGCTTTTTAAAAATAAAACTCAAAGCGAGTTTGGCACAACGAGGAAATCACAAGCAACCGCCTCCCTACAGTGCCCCGCTGTGTGAAACTCCTTCCTGAGATAAATCAGTGCCACATCTAGCCAAACACAAAAGCAGTGCCAGCTCTTGCTGCATAGTGCACCTTCCTCCAAGATATTAGAATTAGCACCTCCACCTCTTCAGAGAATTGCAGTATCTCACCTTACACTGCACCACCAGGTTCTACAGTGCCTGATACCCCTGTCTCATCATGCCTATTGTGCATCTTTTTTCCTTGCTCTCAAGTCTACTCCATGGTGAACCTTAAAAATCAATTCAAATTATAGAACCTGATTTTCCCTCTGCCCAAAATGTTTGGGTTTTTTTAGATAGACCTTCAAATTCTGATCCAAAGTGTGTTTTCTCTTCCCTTCCTCTTTAAAAAAAAACAAACTGGATCAGGTGATTTGCAAATTTGTGTAAGGGTCTAGGGAAACAGAAGACAGGAACGATATATATCCTCACCACTTTTCTCAAAAATAACCACACAGACAAGAAAACCCAATAAACTAAATAGCATCACTCAGAAAGAAAAATGCCTCGAGGCTTGAAACTAAGCAGTGTGGCCCCAAAATACCAGCTTGATTTAGCTGGGAAAAAAGGACAGCTGAAACAAAACGCAAACAATTCTGCATCAGCTCTCCAGAGCATCCTTCCACAGCCACTGATCCAGCTCCCTTTCTGCAGGGAGGAGAAATCACACCCCCATATTGACCTGCCTGTACACTCCCCCTGCCAGCCCTTTTAAGTTCATGGTCTGCTGTCCCTGGGCTGCTGCTGGGCCAATTTGCATGAGGGAAGCTGTAAATGTCACACCAAAACACTCACTGTGGTATTCTCCCAAAGCAAATAAAGCTTAGGACCAGCAAGCAGAGAAAATTATGCCCACAAAGCAGTCATAAGTCAGCCACATTCCAGACACTTTGCAAGTCTTGTTGTCTCACAAGTATTAGGCAGATTCAAAGGTTTTTCTGTGGGCAAAATGTAGTGTTTTCTTATTTCCCCACTGTGAAGCTAAAAACCTTATGGTACAAAGGGTGCTGTCACCCTGATAACATAGGACACCTCACTCTTGAGGTGGGAAATATTAGTTCCCCTTCCCACCCATGGCATTAAAAGGCTGGAAAGTCCACAAAGAATTATAGATTCATTCAGAACCATAGAACATTTTGGGCTGGAAAAAATCTTGAAGTTCATTGAGTCCAACCATTGATCCAGCACGGCCAAGCCCACCGCTAAACCATGTTCCCAGCTGTCACATACACATCTTTCAAATCTGAGGCCTCAGCCCTGTGCAGGTGCCTGTCACAGTCTCCAGACTGAAATGGGAGGTTGTTTGGAGAGTAACATAGATGCTTTGCAATCAAAATTTGGTGGGCTGAACTTGGGGTGGGAGATACCAGCTTTGGATGTGACGTTTCCAAGGAGTGGGGAACCCCTCCTGTCCCTGGGGAACCGCACCTAGTGCATCCCCCAACTAAAAAAAACCATATTTTTAATGAAAATTAACCAAAACTTGTCTACATGCAGCTCCATTGCAGGTGAGGGACCAGAGCAGATTCTCCACATCAGACTGAGAAATAAATAATTCCCAGTAAAATTGTCGCAAATCACTTGGCCCTCACTACAACAGCAGAGGACACCATCTTTCTGCTTATTTCCTTTCCTCTCAGCTTAACCCAACACATTTTCAAAGACTGAAACTCTCTCACTGTGGCTCAGATAATGGAGAAAACAGGAAAAATGTATATCAACATGCCCAGTCTCTCCAGCCAGCCAGAAAGAAAGAAGGTGTTTAATATGACCCTGGCAAGGGTCAAAACTACCTTTGATAAATCATTCATTCTCCTGGTTCCTGGGAGTTGTTCTTCCAGATCAGTGATGCTCTGGGTGAGGTTTACAGTGGATATTTTTCCCCTCTCAGAGCAAGATCAGCCAGCTCTGGCAGACACAACCTGTGATGGCTCCAGCAGCAGAGCCAGGGCTAAAGAGGTGGATGCACTGCAAGGCTCAGCCTGGTCTCAGGAACAGGCTGGGACAGTGCAGGGACAGGCTGGAGTGGGGCAGGATGGGTCCACCCCATCCTTCACCAGAGGGAAGACTGATTTCTCTCTATGTATCTGAGCAAGCCCAGAATGTTAAACAGCTTCTCTTCCCTCCCCTTTCTTCATCAGTGTTTTTCCTCAACAAACCCCATTCTCTCTCATATCTGCCTTCCTTACCCCGTTGTCCCAAGGCTCTGTGTGTTCCTCAGCTAAAAGAGCATGTGAGACCTCCTGGGAGCACATGAAGGCACAGGATTAGATTTCAGCAAGCACTGAACTGAGACTGTGATCAAGGTGCTCCACTTTGTGCAATACACAGTGCTGGATAAGTGATTTACACAAAACCACTCCCAAACTACAGCACATATCACACCTGTGCCATTTAGGTAATGCCATGCTCTGCTTTGATGGCTCTTCCCTCCACAGTATTCTGGTGCCCAAGATACAGAAACAACAAGAATTTCAGGGTAACTAGATAGGAAAAGAAATAAAGAGGGAAATACATATATGTGGCCTGAAGCTGCTCACCAAACCTCCAACGCTTTTTCCGGTGTGCCTGAGGGTCCCAAATGTTTGGGGGTTTTTGTTTTTGGTTGGTTTTTTTTTTTGGGGGGGGGGAATACACAATAAGCAATGACAAAAAAAAAGAAGAAAACCAAACCCAAGCAAAGCCAGAGAGCAATGAATATCTTCTATTTTGCCCCAAACTTCCCACCATAAAAATCTTGGCACAAACCTCCTTCATGGAGCTCCTGTAGTGCCTTCAGCAACCTCCTCACAACTCTAGAGACATTCAGCTGCACCAGGGCTCTTCCAGCACAAGAGCCTCTGCCAAGGAAAAACAATTTCCTCGTGTCCTTCCTCTCCCTCACTGTCACATTCCAAGCAGGCCAGAGCTTGGCCCAGAAGGTGTTGCTGTGAGGAGGGAGTCCAGGCAATACAAGACTGATTCAGCAACTTGGCACCTCATGCAGAAGCCCTGGGCAAACATGACCTGTGTTCACTGGGAGAGAGGAGACCCAGAGGTGACCAAGGGAAAACATAACTCTAAAGAGAATTCATGAGATGATATGAAGCTATTTAGGGCTATGTCAAATGCGGGAAGCAGGTGGCATAAATGAAAAAGCTCAGGAAAGGTCAAGCCTTGGAGCAATTGAGCGAGGATCTCTTCGTGCAGGGAAGAACTGATCTGAAACACACTCTTGCTAGAGGCAGCAGAGAAGAAAAATCAAGTAAATAGTTGTGAAGGAATCGGAGAATGGAATTCATCTCATTTTAAGCATCTAAAAATGAAGTGTGTAACCTGGGCCTGTCATCCAGGCTCCCTCAACAGCAGAGAGAATGACATTTTAGAGGGCAAGTAATCCTGGCTACCTGGGAAAATGCCTGTTAGCATGGATCCAGGAACTGGCTCAGAGATGAGGTGAGGAAAATCCCAACCTTAATCACTGCAGAGCTCCTGAGAAGGTGACAAACATTTGCCAACATGAATTTAATGAGGTGTCTCCTTGGAGTGGCACCCCACCAAGTTTTAACAGAGACTATGTGGATGTGAGCCTGGCCGTGTGCCAGCTTCAGCTAACCAGCAAAACTCAGCAAAAACAAAACAAAACGGTCTTTACTAGCCTTTAAATACCTGGGGGGGTTATTTAAAAAAAAAAAAGAAAAAAAAAGATGGAAAAATACAAGGAAAGGTGATGAATGCTAATGCAATAAATGAAGAAAATATATTATCTTTGATTCCTCTTTGCCTGGATCTATAGTTATTTCAGAAGGAGATTGGGTTATGAGATAAATTTCATTTATTCCTAATAAAAAAAGAATGCTACATTTTTTTGACGAGTGTTCTTCAATATGCCACCTGGATAGTTCTAGTAACAGGTAATAAAAATGAAATATGATAGGACTTCCAAGAAGATCCCAGCAGTTAACAAGGGAAACAATTTCATAGCTCTTCCTTAGGAGGAGCCCAGATTTCCCAGGGATAACAAGAAAGCTTTAATCAGTCCCTTTGCAAGGTGTGTAGGGGAGGTTTTCAAGATGTGGCTCTATACCTGTCACTTAAGAAGCAGCAAAGTAAAGTCAGAGCACTTGGCTGGATGAAAGCCAACTGCCTGCACAGCTGAGCAGCAGTGGGAGTGCAGGAGTAGGGGATCACAGGAGGAAAGACAGGGTGAGTTTTATTAGGAGCACCACAGGCTCAGCAGCTGCATTTGTCCTGGGTCTAATTCTTATTTTACCTGTATAGACAAACATGGTTTTAGCCCTTCTTGAATCATGGACTGAGCCTGGCTGCAGACCCTTGCAGACCCACAAGGCAGCCTGGTCTTGCACAGCCCTAATTCCCAGTTTGTTCTCCACAGATTTACATTTGTACAGTGCCTTTACTGGATGTCATGAAAGCTGGCTGTGAAGAAGGAACATACTTGACATGCTTAAACAAATCATCCTTCTATGTTCTGACTCTACATTAAGGCACCAAGTGAATAAAATGCAACAAAACTGCTTTATTCTCCTGGTCCAGCTTCTGCTGGCCTTTGCATTTTGTGTGAGTTTCTCCTTGCTTTCCAAACTCATTTCCCCATCCTAACAGGGCTGCCCCACCCCTAAACCCCAGCACAACGAGGCTGCAAAGGAGCCAGGGGGGCCCTCTCTTTGCTGTTGTCTGCAGCCAACAGAACAGGAATGCTGTAGAAAGTGGCAGTGACTGTGCAATGCATAAATCATAGGGACAATATTGTCTCTCTTCCCTTTGCACAGATCCCATATATCACCATGACTCAGTGCAGATCTCCCAGTGGGGACTAATTCCAACTTTTAATGCACTTTCCATCTGATTCCTCCGTGACAACAGATGGGTCTCTGTCCTGAGATATTGCATTTTGCAAACAATATATTAGGCACCTCTGTGTTTCAGTACAATTTGGTTTGGGGACCCACTACTAATCCCATTTCAGTGGTTTGAATTGTGCATTTTACCACTGACAAGACAAAACGTCCAAGTCCAATGGCCATCATCTCTTTGCCTCGCCTCTACTTTTTCTGGTTGTTTCACCAATCTTCCTGGATGTGATAAATCATGTAAATTTAATTTAGAGATTATAGCCCTGGCTTTAGAGGCAGACAAGGTTAGCTCTCTGCTTGCAGCCTGTAGCCCACTAATCTTATAAAATTCCTCCATTCCCACTTGGCTGGAACTGCTGTTGGGGAGTGGAGGGAGGGAAATATCTATTCTATAAAGTGTTTTGGATTTTTGTTGGACACTTGCAGATGGCATCCTGGCCACTGTCCAAACTCATACTGCTGCATAAGGATAAATCCTGAAGGTTTTCACGAGCCCACTGTATTACAAGCTTCATCTCAGCAGTATGAAGTTGGTGCTACCATTTCCAAATTCTTCCCAGTCTCTGCAATCAGTTATAAATTTCTTTCAGTTACATTTTTCCAAAGACTGAGTAGCTCCTGAGCCCATAGCACCTCCTCCCTGTGCATGTTTGCTGCCTCCTTTCTGTATGACTGGAGGCCAACACTCCTTCCCTAAAGAACTATCAGATGTGCAGAGGACATGCAAGAAATAGGGGAATCCCTGATATCTACTAAAAAAGCATCATTCTTTGCCTTTCAGGATTTCTTGGCTGAGGGTTAAGAGCACTGACCAAGCACATTATCCACGCAATCTTTCCTTCATCTGTAACTTCCCTTTCTAAGGAAACACGTAGCACCAGCAGGGGATTAAGATCAGTTGTTTCATGGGCATCCCAGGTGGTTGTCTTTCATCTCCTTTCCTAATATTTCTGTTAGGCCTGGATAGTTTTTATTGGCATTTTTTCTCTTTGCTCTTCCTCACGCCTGAGCGGCTCTTGGCTCCAGCAGGCACAGAAACAGCAGTTTTATGACACGCATTTTTTAATGCATCAAAACATGTCCTTTTGATCCATTTTTTAAAAAGCAAACTCTGCTCAGCAAAGGTTAATAAGCTTCCCGCATCAGCTGGATGCAAGAGAAGTCTAGATGTTGCTGAGAATCAAAACTCTCATCTTCAGAAGTCATCGGGGCAGAACCAGAACCTTCTCAGGTTCTGCCTAAGCCACAAGAAGTTGTTGGAGCCTCCAAGAGCTGGCCCAGAGTGTTCTTTAGTGCTGACAGTTTGGCACGTCTGAGAGAAGTTTACATGAAGTTATATGAGCTCCATAGCAGCTGCCCAGACAGTTCACACTGGCAGGTTTCTATAGCTTTGAGTATCACACGTGCAGGGAAGGTGCTGGAAGCAAACACAGACCTCAGACAAACCAGCACATCACACCCTCCTTATGCAGCAACTCAGTATTTGCACATCCAGCACGAACAAGACATTGTCTCCAGCCCAAAGCCTGGGTTCTCTTTGCTGGGTGACCCTTATGAAAGACAAAAGGTGGGCAAGGAACCCCCCTTCCAGCGTTCCAGCCAGCACTGACCCCCCAGGATCCCCCAGGTGCTGTGGCAGGGCAGTGCCCACTGCAGCTGTGCCAGGACAGTGAGGTGATTTACAAGCATATGGCAAGTTCTTTTTGGCCTTTCACACAAACCAAGTCATGCCACTAATGATTTTCACCAAATTCTTTAGAGCTTTAGTCCACACTGAAATTACACATCTCAGCTTGTTCCAAACTTTATAGGCAAAAAGCTAAAAATTATTTTATTTTACTACTTTCCCTTCAATTCAATGAAGAAAATGCTGAATGTGCAAAATATATTTTGTTTTACTACTCCCAAAGTGGATTTCCCTGGGATCTACCTATCTACTTGCATAGGTATTATGACTTTTTAAAGAACTATTTGACTGTGAAAGGCAGTAGACTTACCAGACAGAACTGGAGGGAGCATCCCACAGATGGGAGGAGGCTGGGACTGGAGGCAGTAGATAATTTTGCAAATTTTGCACCTTGGTAGATCGTAGAGGAGCACCCAAGGAGCTCAGGTCAAGAGTATCAGTAAGAGAAGAAGGATAGAGGGCCTGGAAAGCAAGAGGAGTACATTTTCATTTAAATAACCACACAGCAGATAGGAACTGGACTCATATTAAGCTTAGTCAGGGTTTTAAACCAAGCCCAGAACACCAGTTTAGAATTGTAGAATTGTTCAGGCTGGAAAAGATCTTTAATATCCTCAAGTCCAAATGTTAATCCAGTACTGCCAAGTCTGCCACTAAAACATCTCCCTAAGCATCACATCTCCATGTCTTTTAAACACCTCCAAGGATGGTGGCTCCACCACTTCCTTGAACAGCCAGTGCATCACCAAGACAGCTCCTGGCATCTTCTCACTGCACAGGGCACAGCACCACTGATCCAGATGCTCCCTGAACTAGGCTAATCCCAGATTTGTAACAGAAAAATTTTATGGATGTTACAGTTCATTTATTAACATGGGAAGGATGATGCAAAAATCCCAAAGCCAACAGAGACTGGACAGACAACGGTGCACGACTTAGCCAAGCTTGCCCAGAAATCAACACGACGATTTTTATCACACAATTTTTACATCACAATTTTCATGGTAGTGATCATAAATAAGTCAGTTTTACAGCAGAATTGCTCTCAGCTTCTGCTTTTTCAGAGCAGCTGATGTGTCAAAGAATCCTTTGGAAAACCACTCAGCCTTGCAGCTATCACTGCTCCTTCTGTCTTCCACACTGCTCCCTTTTTCCAGGAAGGAGTCACTGGGTCAAGTTGTGTTCTTTTCCCTTGACTTCACACTCAGCAGCTGCAGATGGTGTCACCCGTGAGGGCAGCTGAGCAACAGCTGGAAAGTGGCAGCAAACTGGAAGGACAGGGCTGGGAAAGCCCTGGGCTCAAGGAGGGCTCAGAGGGCACACCAGAATTCTCTCATGATGCCGCTGTTGTTGTTCAAGGAAAATAATATCTCTTTTCCTAACAATGAGTCTTTTTATTGACTTCAGCGTCAATAAAAGCAGAGAAATGTTTAGAATCAAACCAAATCAGCCTTGCTGCAAAACCCTGTTTTCTAACACAGAGGACAAAAAAAAGGAAAGGTTTCTACAAAGAAAATAACAGAAAACTGTGAAACCATCGTTTACAAAAAAATACTGAAAAGAAGAAAATTAATCACATTAAACATCAAAAATTACTTTTAGATCCCTCACAGAGAGGCTACCGTGACATCAGCTCTGAAGATATTCACAAAGCAAAGTTAATGTTATCCTGCCACATTGGATTCCAAGGGATACTTGCACAGGATAATATAGAAGGAGGGGGAATAACACAAGCAAAAAAGAAATTCCTGGCCTAAAAGCCACTTCATATAAAAATATCATCTTAAAACTAACCTATATTAATTTTTAAAGTGGAATTCTAAATAGGTAACTTCAAAAATCTGGCATAAGTCTGCCTCCTTCCAGATCAGCATTTAGAGACTTTCACCTATGGAAAGGGTTCTATTTTGAGGAGGAGCCCTGACAGCAATGAAGCTGAATAAGGATAAATTTAAATTAGTCAGAAAAGCATCATGCTTGGATGAGAACAAGGTCCTCCCAGGAGGTGGTGTTTAGCAGCCTCTGTGATTGCTGCAGGAAGGACACTGTTCTGCATTGTTCTCTGTAGGAAAGTCAATAGCCTGGAGAAAGATAGATTATTGTTGGTTACATCTAGAAGAGCTGTTATTAAAAAAAAAAAGTGTCATATTCACAGGGCATTTGAGGGTAAGCTGATAGCTTTAATTTCCCCTCTAGCTCATTTCCAATTTTTGGGAAAGCTGGTTAGAGAACAGAGTTGTCCATGTGAATGCAAGAAAGTTGCAGAGCAAAGGAAAGGGAGTGGCAGCTCCCCCACACCATGTCCTGAAACCACTCAGCCTTCCCAAAAACAGCCTCAGCCAGAGCCCTGCACACAGCCATGGCTTCTCCACTGATGGGAACAGAGCCTCTTTTAGGGTAAAACCCTCAGAAGTCAAGCTCACTTTATAATTGGGTGTCCAATGACTCACAGAAAGCAGCAGGTGAAGGTGCCAACCCTTCATGCCATTCATCCCTTCCCAAGAGCTCCCTGTGACCTTTAGTTCCCCTACAAAGAGGCACCAGAGGGTTTGTTTGGCAATCCTCTCCCAGCCCAGCAGTTTCTCCTGAGCCTGAAGCCCTCCTGGGAACCAGGAGTGATGCTCTGGAGCAGAGGCAGGAGAGCACAAAGAGCCAGGCAGGGGCTCAGTACAACAGCAACAAGCAGGTGTTGGGCAGGGAAAGGCAGGAAAGCCACAAAAAGAAGAAATCACCTTCATTTTGATTACATTTTTCACCCAAACTTGCTGATTAATAATTAAATTTAATTATTTGTCCCATTACAGGATGCACTGTCCAGGTACAAGCTTCCTGGAGAAGAACTTGTACTGCTAAGATGCTCAACTCTATATGATGTTATTTGGAAGCCAGTAAAAATTGTCACCCCAATCTGTTTTGTATCCTAAACAAAAACACTGGTGTAAGCAAACAGTGCTTAAGGTGCCTGTAAATGTTTTATTCACAGGAAAAACAAATTGCTGTAGGAAATGAAGGACAAACACGGATGTGTAGCAAAACCCAGCTCAGAGCTGTGATAATTCTTAAAGCTAATAATTAACTGAACACTCAAAAAATCCATTTCTATAGTCGCTTCTGCCCTTATGAACAGTCACAAATTGAACCTCAAAGTTTAATGGAGAAGAAAATTTTACATATTTTTATTGCTAGGGGTGCTGAGGCACAGAGCAGTGAAATGCTCACCATCTTATCTTGGTGTTCCCTCCCTTCCTTCCTTTCCAGACATGGTGAGGAGACAGGAAAACCCTTCCCAGGGAGGCTGTGCCTCTGGATCAGTGCAGAATCAGTGAGGCAGAGATGTGATGCACAGAGCACAACCAGGAGTGCCACAGGGGAGCACTGAAAGGGAGACAGATGCCAGCAGTTGTCAGGGACAAAGCTCTACATATGGGAACACAAAAATTCTGCACAGGGCAATAAACACGAGGCGTTCTCTACCCTGGAACACCCTGGAGACTCAAAGCAGACATGTCCTGCTTCTGCTTTGCATGTTGGATAACTTGGGAACACTTCTGAGACCACAATTACCTGGATCCTGGCTTTTCTGTCTGAGACTCCATGAGTGATATTTGCCTCCCAGCCAGGGCACTGCTTTGGAGTTCTTCTGCTTAAGCAGAGTAAGGAGTAAATATTTTCATTTAAATTACTGTATATTCTCCTCTCTCTGTCTGTGAGTCCTCACCTCCAGGTTCACTGCCACACAGCCGTGTTCCCTGACAGCCTCCCAAAAGCAATGCTGCATCTGTGGCAGCAGCAGCACATCTCTGTGCAGGTAACAGCTAATTACTGCAGTGCTAACTCCTGAGACAAAATAATCCTCACCAACTCCATTTTCCTCCACTCCAGGAGAAATTCATTTGGCTGGCCTTTTCCTAGCAAATATTTAGCATCCTGTGTGCACATATTTAGAAAGAATTCCTCCCAGATCACTCAACTGAAAGTGATTTCCCCCGAGGAGGGATGAGAGAACAAACACGTGCCAGCTGTGAGCTGCACTGTTCACTGCACTCCTGGAAGGCACTTGGGCACCACAGAGCTGCAAGCAGCAGAGGAATCGAGGTGGGACACAATTACCCATCCACATTAAATTAATTTTCATTCTCTTTTCCTATCAGGTTCACTGCTGCAAAAACAGAAGGGATGAGGTTCCATGGAGGTGGTTTACAGTGAGAGAGAATGGCAGAACAAGGTAAAGAGAAGTGCTAAATACCAGTTTTGTTGTTTAATATTCATCTTTGCTCTGTTGCAAAACTTTTGCATAGCAGTGGCTTTGTAGGAGAATTTCTGGCTATGGCTGTGAAGATATTACTGCTACTTTTTTACATCTACTTTGTGAGAGTTTAGCTGGTCTCAGACAACATTGGCTGCAATCTTTTCATCTCAACAGATTCACTGTAGGAAAGCTATTGGCACAAAACTGATTCCTATGTTTCAGTAATATTATATCAATTTAAATTAAAAAACCCACTGGATCTTTTGGGAATTTGTACTTCTGGATTTTTTTATCTTGAAATGCTGACAGTTCACTGATATTACTCCCACTTTTCTATTTTCACATGGACATATTGAGAAATCAATCACAAATAAAATTTTTGTTGAAGATGATGATTTGGGACAAATCATGAGGTTGGATTAAAATATCGGTTTATTGTAAATCAAAATTACAGTGAAACAAATTCAGAATTGTAAATGGCATGGATTAATACAGAAACAGTACGAAAACCTTATTTTAGAAAATTGAAACTCCAAAATGCCTAATTTACTACAAGAAAGAATTTCAGAAATAATTTCATAGGAATACAGGAGAAAATAATGAAATGTCAACACTCCCTATGAAAACGACATACTGAAATCATCCACCTCTCCCTTAATGCATGATAACAAGGGAGGAAAGATGCACGTTAGGGTACTGGCCTGGAATATAGAACATTTCTATTCAAATTCCCAAATGGACAGAGATTTCTGGTTAGACTGTGGGCTTTTCTGTGTCTCAGTCACCAAAGTGGTGAAACGCAGTGAGAAAACCCCCATCCATTCCCTGACACAGTTACTATGATAATAAGGTGGCATATAAATTCCCTGGATTTAAGCCAGTTCCTTCTAGCCACTCTTACCTGCTCCCAACAGCAAAATGTTTACTGATAGTAATTACAAGCTGAGATTACCAAAGCTGCCTGGGGGATTTGGGTGCCCACGGGAACTGGCAGCTCTGAACATCTCTGCCCATGGGTTTTACTGATTCTCTGATTGATTTCTCCCACCACCCCAGCAACACTGCAAGTGCAGGCATGCAGAACAGCAGGAATATTTACAGTGATAACATCTTCATGTCAGCAAGGCAGGGAATCCCATTGGGCCAGAGGCTTTACAAGCAACAGTAAATGAGAACATCCTGTCCAAAACAACACTCTGCAGTTCTGGTACACACCTCTGAGTAGGGACAATTCCCCAGCACCACTGCTCTGAAAATTTGAAAGCACTTCAGGAGTCACACAAATAGACTGCTCACAGGACCTTCCTCTGCGCCTGTGAAAGTAACTTCTTCCTGCTCCTTTCCAAAAATCAAATCTCAATCAAAATTCTCTATGCAGAAATATCCCTGTCTAGGTTATCACCTTCCTAGAGCAGCATCTTCTCCTCCCCAACAACAGAATTGTTGATGTTGCTTTTGTAGCTGGTAAATAAATCAGCTGCTGTCAGGTCAGATAAGATTTTCTATCAGGTGGAGGTACAGAGTTTTCTAGTGAAGAGCAGCAGTGTGGGAGAGGAAAGGACTCAAGCACTCTTATTTGCTGTGTCTCTGTTGTATTTGCTATATTTCTATTGAATTTCCTAGAATAAAAGTTTCCCTTAGGAATGAGGGAAAGATGCCCAGAGGTCAGGTGGAGAAAGTATTGCTGTGCCTTGGGTTTTATTCTGACCCTTTAGTCCTCCTTCCCTAAGCTCAGAGGCTGCAGACAGAGCAGAATTCCTCCCAGCAGCACAGAAGGGAGGTGCTGAGGGGGACCAGCAGCACATTCCCAGCTGACACAGGGATTTTTCACTTTTCAGGTGCCTGGAACCTGGCTTGAATTTTCAGCAGGCTTTTGCTACCTCAGGGACTGCTTTCCTACCAATCCTAAAAGCAATAAGGAAACCAGTGCCTCTCAGAGAATGACAGGGCTCCAGGTTTATAAACCTGTTTGTCTGCAGGCAGCTTTCATTGCTGATCCACCACCGACGCTCCCACTCACGATGACCTGGATGCTACCTCAGGTGTAATTAACCCTGTGCCCTGGGCACGGGCACCACCAGCCTCAGAGGTCACCAAAGCCTCTGTCAGACACGGGGCTGATGGAGTTTTGTGCTGCTCTGGCTGTCATATAGTCACCCTCCTTTTGTACTGTGGCTGTCTCAATTTAATGGAGAGGAAAAGGGCTCTCCCACAGTGGAAGATGTCTATTGATCCAATTTCTCTTTTTCCTATTCTTTTGTTTTGAAAGTTTCTTGTTAGAGTTACAGTCCTCTGGTTCTCAAGGCAAGCAAACCTTCTCCAGGACAGCAAGCAAACAAATAAATCAAGTGCTTTTTCAGCCCAAGAGGGAGAAGATTGGAAGGAGTTGGATTGCCCACTCCAGCCTTGTCTCCTTTGCTTCTCCTCCCTCCAAACCAGGGAAGGCTCGTGCTCACCACCTCTCCTCTGCTCTTCTTGCAGAACACACAATGGCTACAGAGAAGGGAGCAAAACCCTCCCCTTCCATGTAGGAGCAGTTTGCTTACACTTCCCAGCTTCTCAGAGGGTAGGAGTGGGATGAGGTCCTCTCGTTGCTCTTTAGTGCTTGGGACATCTGCATGAAAAGAGACTCTGTTATTTAAACACTCATTTTGAAGTTATAATCCTCTGTGAGCTCCCTGTCAGTCGCTGCTGGAGGGAGGCCCTGGAGTTGGACTCTGCAGGGCAGGAGCCCAGGTTTGAGCCTCCATGTGCAGGGGGAGCTGCAGCCCTGGAATTCCTCCCTTTTCCTTAGGTGGGTTTCCATCCTGGGACCAATATCAGTATCACTCCCATTGTTCCAGAGCTGAGAAACTGCTTGGAGGGCAGCAAACCTCGGCTGGCAGGGCACTGGGGGCTCCCATCCACCTGAAAACTCCCCACAATCCCAGAGCAGGCTGTGGTGGAAGGAGCCCCCAGGGATCATCAAGCCCAACTCCTGGCCCTGCACTGAACCATCCCCAAGAGGGACACCATGTGCCTGAGATGGTTGTCCAAACACTCCTGGAGCTCTGGCAGCTTTGGGGCCGTGCCCATTCCCTGGGGACCCCCTCCAGTGCCCCAACACTCTCTGGGTGAAGAGCTTTTGTCTAATATCCACCTAAACCTCCCCTGACACAGCTCCAGCTGTTCCTCCGTGCCCTGTCACTGTCACCACAGAGCAGAGATCAGTGTCTGCCCCTCCTCTTCCCCTCACAGGGATGTTGTGGACTGTGGGAATGTCTCCTCCTGTCCAGCTGAACAGACCAAGTGCCCTCAGCTGCCCCTCACACCCTTCACCATCCAGGTGTACCCAAAGCACACCACACACCACGCAGGACACGTGGAGAGAGCTCCTCTGAAATCAATGGCATGACCTCAGTGAGAGACACAAACCAGACCCTCTGAGTGCTGATGGAAGCAGCAGAAGTTTCCTAAATTATTTTTTCTAAAACCCAGCAAATATTTATTCTGTATTTCCTTTCACACAGGAGCACTGAACAAATGTGATTTTCAATATACAGCAGAAACAGCCTCAGTCCTGCCACGAGGAGATTAAATGGCTTTGTTGCTGTATCCCGGATTCCTTTGTTCCAGTAAGGAACGAACAGCAAGCCTAATTAAATGCATTAATAATCACAAGGTAGTTAAATATCAATTGGTCATTAAAAGACAGAATGCAACAGAAGCCTAAATAACAAACATAAATGTATGCATCAGAATAGGTAAAGTATTTACTGTTAAAAGGTGGCAATTTTCTTCTGGGAAACTGCCCCTGCTTCATATTTTTCTGGGTTTTTTCTTTTCATTAGGATTTTTATAGACTTTGGCCAAAACAATTTTCAAAATTCTGGTTTTGAATTATTGTTGCTATTATGCTGTGTTTCATACATCTTATTTCTGAAAACAATCCCTGTTAAAATAGCATTTGTTTTGCTCAAAATTTTGCAGAATATTTCACCAGAATCTAATTCTGACAATTCATATAATTTTTAAATCCCCCAAAAAAACCAAACAACCAACCAGCACAAATATTTTGGCATTTTAGGTGATTTTTATAACAGAGGAAAAAAAAAAATCACTGGCCTGGTATTGACCTCTTCTAGCTGTCTGCAAGCAAGCACACCGTGGAAAATGCCAGTACACACATTGTCCCAAAATGCCCCTTTATCCACGTGTCCAACTTGGTGGAGGACACTTTCCCTCCCCTAAGAAGAGGAATTTGTCTGGTCTGGGTGTCCCCAGGTAACCCCAGAGAGAGCTCTCCATCCTTGGGGTGGGTTTGGAGAAGATGGAGTTGGAGCAGTGGTTTAACAGCACCAGTCCATGCAGAAACCCCACTCACCCCCTTTCATTTTTGTGCTTTAAATTACTTATTACCTTTTACTGCTTTTTGGTGGATTTGTCATTTGTGAGGATTTATTCCAAATTTAGAGTATAAATAACAGGGGAAGGGGATAATAAGGCAAAAGAATACTTAAAAGTCTTGATAAAAGCTACACAACAGGTCGTGATTTCTGATCCACTGTCAGCTGATCTAACCACTCATGTTCACTGCCTCTGAAATACCAAACAAACCATGAAATTAAAAGTCCCCTGTGCCCTACCTTTTGTACACTGAAGAAATCAAAGGATCCCAACAGGGCCTTAATTCCTAACTGATAAAGGAAAATTGCTTTTATTCAAAAATTCTTTTTGAAGGAAAAAAAATCCTGTATTTTGTATGAGAAATTAAAAAAAGGGATAGCATAGATTTAGCTAAAAATATACTGGCTCATAAAAGGTACAAGCTTGGCATTGCTCCCTCAAAAGTTAAATATTTTTGTCCCAGGGAGAAAAAAAAATTAAAATCTAAGAATATTTTGATCCCAAGGTTAGTTCTAAAGTAGTTTGAAATTTAAGCCATATAATGGCAATAAATTTCCAAGGCTATAAAGCATCTAAAATGGAAACTTGAAATATGATTAAATTTCCCATCACCTGGGTAGTCCAGCCTCTTTTTGACATTGTGGCCTCTCCACTTTCATCAGACTGTGTGTCCAGCCTGGTGCAGGCATGAGGAACACACTTCTACCTTCACACAGAGCTGTTGTTCCCCTGCATCTCTCTTCATGCAGGAGACCCATGTGGTGATTGTGGTAGCCAAACCTGGCTGAATGTAGGCCTGACCTTTACTGAGGTGCACTGAATGTGGGCAGGATACTCAGGTAAAAAAAAAAAAAAATAGCCTTTTTTACACAGAAATCTCACTGGCATCCTCTTGAATCAAAGGAAATGGAAATTTTTATTTTAAAAAAATTTAACAAGGTAAATAATCTGAATCCTTTGTGTAAGGTGGCAAAAAATGCAGATCTCCAGCATCCATCTCCTGATCTCCAAATGAAATCAGCTGCCAGCTGAGCCTGCAGGTGCCCTGAGTGCTCTGTAAGCTCCACCTTCCATGCCCCCACTGAGGGCTGACAGGCAGAGTTTTATTTGCACACTTCCTCTGACTTCATCTCACTCACATCCTTGAACGAGGCAGGACTCCTCAGTTTCCTGAGTTCTGCTGTTTTTCAGGGCTGCTGCACCACTTTGAGCCTTCAGGTCCCTGAGTCTGAGTCTCAGGGGCTGGGCTTGATACACCTGAGTGACAAAGACCAGGCAAGGACAAGGCTCCAGAAACATCAGATCCAGCTGATTTGACTGGGAGGGCAGGGGAACACCACGAAGCCAAGAAAATTCAGGCAAGGAGCTCGGAGGCTGGCAGTACAATGAGTAAGGATAAAGCAGGCAGAATGGTGAAAATGTTTCTCTGGAAAGAGAATTATCTTGCCCTGGGCAGCCCTTCCACAGCCCTGCTTTACGTGTGCCTGTGGGGTCCAGCATGAACATTCAGCTGTTCTTGGAGCAGCTTTGGGATCTCCTAAGAAAGTGTCATGATACCAAAGGTTACTGAAAGGACTACTCAGCACCTGCACACGCCTCAAGATAGCACAGCAAAATGCCCAGTTGAACTCTAGACAAGGGAAGAAAGCTTACTACAAAATCTGGTGTATTTTCTGACCATCGTGGATATATAAATACCATGCAAATTTGTAGGAAGACATTGGCAACATCTATCCCAGTTAGAATTCCTCCATCCAAGTTCAGGAGATGTGTCACGCTGTCCATTTGACAAGTCTGCAGCTTGCTTGTAAACCAGGGTGTGTTTGTGATGTGCTTACGACTGGAAAGCAAAACCATAAATCCCCTGTGCTGACCAACTCAGCTGAACCCCAAAGCAAGTCAAAGTGCAAAGGCTCCCACAGAGCCCCACAAAGCTGAGGGCAGTATTTACTTGCATAAAAAGAATTAATACTGAAACAAACAAAGAAGTCTGGTTCAGCTATGTAGTGTTGAAATATTAATATTGTTGGCAGAGAGAGTACATGAAACTATTATTTTGCAAAGTGTGGCTGGATATAGTGAAGGCAAACATTGAATAAGTAACGAGAAAATCCAGTTCTTTAACTGGATTTTCTGATGCCTGTAGCCAGACACACAAATAGTTTATTCCATTCTGTTTCTGTAGCTGGTATGGACTTGGTTTTAAAATTGCCTAACAGATTTTTTAAGTATAGGGAAAATGTCTTTTAAACCTAGATAATTTCATTTCCTGGGATGAAGGCACATCTACTGAGCTGAGAACGAGGTGACATCAGTGGGAAGAGATTTGACAGTAGGATCTACAGAGAGTAAATTGTGGCATAATTATTCTGATTTAACTTACAACAGTAGTGTCAAGAGAGTTTGAATAGAGACCCTCAAACTAAACTGTTATCAAACAGAATAGCTCCACATCACTGCCATCACAGACACTCTTTTCCATGTACATCTTCCTGCCTGTACCCCTTGCATATAAAACCTTGCATAAAGGGATCTCTGCAGAGTATCCAAGATGTAAGGCATGTTCATCCTTCCATTCCCTGTTTTTTGATAACTAAATTCCCTTAGAGGAGAGAAAATATCACCTGCAGAAGAAGGAAAAGTAGAAATCTCATTATGCAATCAGTGAAAAACATCTCAGTCAATGCAGGGGAGCCCTTGCAATTGCATAGAGTTAAATACTGCTCAGCATCTCAGTGAGTGCAAGCACTAAATTCATTGGATGAGCCCTTTAATTTAAAAAGAATTAATGAAAGACAAGAACTAACACAACAGTCAGGCATGGCTTAGCAGGTTATCAGTGATTTGAGCAGGTCCTTTAGGTAGGCACTAAAACCCACAAACATCAGACAGTAACAGCAATGTTTTCTTTGGTGCCCTGTGCTGCAGGCAAAGCACTGGGATTCAATTCCCCCTTCCACCTGAGGTATTTGAATTTACATTTCTAGAGACCTCTCAAGCCGCCAAATAAGCCACAATTTCCCAGGGCTCTTGCCCACCAGATGTGGTCTTCTGGCTCCTTAGAATGTGCAGGACTGCTCGACACTGAGGTGGAGAGATGCTTTCCCTTGCTGAATATTGAATTACACATAAAGTACCATTATTGAAGCAGGAGTTCTGCCTTCATTCACACGCACAAACCCCTGCCTACAACTTCATTGCCAGGGAAATGTTCTGTGAAACAATTAAAGCAGGTTTGAACCCAGTCAGACAGAGGAAAGGATTAAACTTAAGTCACTCAAAACATTGGAGGAGGGCTGTAATGAAAAACTGCTTTTTAAAGTAATCTCCTACAACCATGAAGATAAATCCTCAACTAATTACATAATTATCAAAGGTGCATTTTATTTTTTGCCCTTTTCTTACAGTGACAGTGAATAAAAGAGGATTTTTGTCAAAAGTGGAATTCTGTAAATTTGCATAAGCCCGAAGAGCACGCAGCTCTTTGACCACAAAGATTTGGCGTTTGCCACTACAGAACAGATGCAAGCTAGCTGTGTCTATATTCACTTCCATACCCTTTATTTTCATTGTTTGCTGCTGCTCGAAGACCATGCCCCGCATGGCTGGACCTGCAGACACTCTCTGTGACCACCTGGGTGTCTGCACCTCAGCAGGCTGGGAAATCCCAGGGAACTGATATTCACTCCAGCTGGAAGATGGAGTTCACAGCCCACGGTCCCGCCACACGGTGGCCGGGTCCTTTCTGCTGCTCGCCCTCACTCGGGCTAGAAGCCCTCAAAGGAATCTGAGCCACTTTTAAGTCTCAGTAAAGCCACACAAAATGGCCATGTGCGATTTTGAGGTACAAAGAGGATCTGTGGCCGCTGCTGTTTGAATGCAGGATGCCGACATCCCTCATTTTCACCGTGACAGAGAGGTAAATGGAGTTCCTCCCTCCCTCACACAGGGAAATATAAAGCAGAAAATTACAGTTATTACAACTGCCTCTTGTTTGAAACAAACTTCAAAGGCTTGTCTTCTTTAATCAATCTTCCAGCAGGATAATAGGGCTGCAAATTTCACTTTCATGGAACTAAAGCACTCGGGCTGAATCAGTTTTTCCCCTTTGTTCCCCCCTCCCAAGGCAGAGCAGCAGCGAAGGAGCTCAGATGAGGAAGTTAACTGAGCTGCCGACAGAAGCCGCACCGCGCGCTCCGAGGAAAGCAGAAGGCGAGAAGGCCATAAAACATCTTGGCTCCAATGCCATGTGCTGGCGAAGCACTTTGGGCAGTCAGATATAATGAATATTCAGCAATCTCTGGCTATTGTGGGATAGCAAAGTGCCTCTGTCAGGGGAGCCATTTCCGTGGCTGAGGTGGGGAAATAATAGATGTCCGCTTGGCAGAGGTAGCCGCAGACACGACCACTCAGAGCCCACAGATCTCCCTGGGTAGGTCCAGCTGGAGATTATGAATAAATCCATTAATGAGCCTGTTTCCACTGCAACAGAATGGGGAGGGAGCTTTTAGCACATGTGTTGCAAGTAACCCATGGAATTAAATTTTCAAGAAAAAAAAAAAAAATAAAAAAGGAAGACAAAAAGGAAAGGAACATTCACAAAAGTGAGAGTAAGAGGAGACACTCACCCAAATATATTGTGCTATTGAACAGCACCATAAGCATGCACAGAAATGCCTTTTTTCGCCCCAAAGATGCAGTCACAGGCACCAAAGAGCTCACAAATGCACAAACAAAAAATAGATTCAGAAGCATTGCTGGAATGAAGGCATCTAAAATGTGTAATTTCTTTCACCATCTTCACAAGAGTCCAGACATAATTTAGTCTGGATTTCTTCCAGCTCAGATTCACTAATGATACCATGGACTCTAAATGACCCCTCAAACTCCAAGAATAATAGATAGCACGAGACCAAGTCAAAAGGAAGAGTTTGAAAACTGTGTCAAATTTATGGGCGTACTTTAACAATCTTGGTCATTTGCTGAAGTTTTAAAAAATCACACAAATGTAACAAAACACCAACAAACATTTCTACAAACGTTAAGAACCAAACTTATTCTTTTGGTTGTCATGATTTAATCCTCCACACTCATTTTATCCCTATTTTTATTAGGCACACAAGCGCCACCTCCCCACCCAAAACAAAGTATTTATGTAGCTGTGAATGCCCCAAAGCACGTGGTGATGGCTCATACATTAATGGAGACTGAAGAGAACCTGTTTATCTGTCTCTGATGGGCTGCAGTAGGAACTTGATTAGAAAATTACAACTGACACAGCATTTGGGAGAAGTTTCTAGCTCAGGGTCCTGTCTCTAGCAGCCAAAGCAGACAAGATCTATCTAATTCTACAGAAAATCAAAATGTTTAGAACTCAACCTTCTCCTCTACACAATCACATCATCAGTGTAGATTTCTTGTCCCTGATTCCTTTGCATGGTGACCCCATGGCAGCCTTGCCTGTGCCACTGCAAGGCTCCTGGTGTTGGATCACCCTCTCTCATTTCTGGATTCCTGTCCTGAGCTACAAAACCTGTGTTTTCCAGAGCGTGACCAGCCCATTTGCTGTGTGACATATCCTCTCTGGATGCTTGGCCCAGTAGGTGCAAGAGCAAAAATGAAATTGTCTGATAACATTCATCTCTACTGAAGTTCAGCACCCGGTTTCTCTACTAGTTTGCGAAACCATCTCGTAACATGAGAGTTTTAGCCTTGCTTGTTTTGCACTGAGCCTTTTTCTTGCTCTTCCTTTCTTTCTGTATAAATCAGCTCTTAACCCGTTTTCCCTGAAGGAAATGTAAGAAAGCACCGAGTCATGCTCTGCTTTCCTAGAGAAAGACATTTTCTGCATTATTCTCCTGTCAGTTTTCAAGCTTTGCACAGGAACTGGACCAACATAAACATCATCAGCTCAGGTACATCCCCAGAGGCTGGGCTATTTGTAGAGTTAAAGATAGCTATTATCAATAAGAAACTTGTCTCCCTTCCCCCTCACTGTACTCTGAGCATATCTGGAAACAGCTCAGTGCTGCAGAGAGACATGACTTCGGAGAGCAAACTGATTAGAAGTAAAAGGAGTTTTGTGTTAAATCAAGGTTGGGGAGGAGGGAGAGGGTGGAGGCAGCTGTGGGATTCTCCTGGGACCACACAGAGGGACAGCTGAGCTAGTGCTGCAGCCAGCCCTGCAGCTGTGCCTCTGCAGAGTGCCAGGTGAGCTCCACGGTGCAGCAATGCACCTGCCAAGCCGCCTGCCCCGCAGCTCCTGTGGCACAGACACCTCTCCAAACTCAAAGGTGTGTCCACCACACACAAAGAGGCTCCCAACAAGTCCTTTCAGCATTAGGTGGCTGAGAGGTAGAGACAGAAAGCTTTGGTTTGCTTTTACATTTGCTGAGCTGTGAGACATGCTGAGAAAGGAGGACTGAAGTGCCAGCCAAGGTGCTGGACTAACACCAGAGTTCAACAATGCACTAGGGAAGGGTGCCCATCTCTCCAACCTGGCAGTACCAGGGAGGTGCAAAGAATGGCATTTTCTCTGCCCCAGCACCACCTGGGTAGCACAGAGACTGTGCCACAGAAGTATCCTTGGGCATGACAAACTTCATCTCTGACAAGTGCCACACTGCAGGCACAGCCTTTCCTGTCCTACAGGCCAGAGAATTAAAAACTGAAGACAATGAGGAGAGTTTCAAACATGTGGGAGAGAACTCTGTGGGGACCCTGGGACACCTCTTTGTGCTGCCTGAGAAGTCTCTTGTTACCTTTATCTGTGCTTGTAGAACCATGAGAACTCAGGTAACACCTGCATGACTTTGTCACACAGTCCTACCTGCCACAAGCCTTGTGGCCACTTAGGAAGGCACCACAGAACACAGGCTGGCACAGAGCAGCCCTGGGAACGCAGCAGCCAAACTGCTGCAGACTGTCTGACAGCTCCAAAGATCCAAGCAAGTTTATTTAAGGCTGACTGTGCTGCAGCAGGGACACACCCAGAGAAACAGCACCACCCAGGAGGACAGGGAAAGGTGAAGGAGCTGTCTCATTTCTGTGAAGGGCTGAGCATCAAAGGCAGAATTCACACACTCAAATACTTGAAAAGAGGGCAAAAAAGTATGGGACTGCATGCTGCTGATTTTTCTGCAGGCTACACATGAACTGCATCTTCCATCAAATGGTGGAGGCTCAGACATAACCTCTCCTTTCTCCCAACGGAGGAGGAAGAAGGAGCAAGGAGGAGCAGGTGTGGCAAAGTCAGGTTTGAACATGTGCAGCCACTACAGAGAAAGAAAGTCAAAAGGAGAAACCAGGGGTGGCAGAATGCCAGAGGCAGCACCAAATCTTTTGGGGGGGGGGGGGACTCTTTTGTGGTGGACAGAAAGGGAACATGCCAGTGAGAAGCTGTCAGACCAACAGCCTACAGCCCTGGTTTAGAGTTTTGAGGGATATTATACACTGCCAAGCCATACCAAGAGGAGATGTGCAGCAGGACAACAGACTTGGACAAGAGCTCTCTTGACTCACTGAGACTCTGTTGCTTGTGAAATCAAACACTGGGATGATGAAGGACAAAACACAGAGCAGACAGCATCCCAAATCCTCTGTTTGTACTCAGAGGCCATGAATGGGCTATCAGGCATGGTGGAACAAGCATGCCTTCAAACAGGAGAGTTCAACAGTTCCATGGGGACTTCCACCAAACCTCTCTTCCATATCCAACGCCTATTACTCACTGAAACCCCTCAGAGCCACAAGCTCAGGAGGAGACTGCAATGAGGAAAATTCCTGTAAAAGACTCACTTCTTACTAGTCCTGCTGAGAGGCCATACCTACAGAAATTCCAATTCACAGTGAAGGTTCAACTGACAGAGCAGCTTCTTCCAAATTCACTTCCATGGGATAGTGGAGGAGAGACCAGGAAGGCAACCTCACTAAGAGGAGCAATATGGTTTATGAGCTGTTTATTTCCCTGTTACACACATTGCCTGGTTAAAGCAGTGGTTTGGTCAATCACTTTGAAGCTGTGGCACTCTCTTCAGCAGAAATTTGCTCCAGGCCCATGAGGCTCCTCTGAGGGATGTGAGGGATGGAGGGGACTCTGAGGGTGCTGCTGTGAGGTCCTGTGGAAGGAATTCAGCTGTGACAGCAGCAGGAGCTGTACAAATGTAATACATAGAGCTGATTGAGTCATCTTACGGATATTTATGTGGTCCATAAAGGACCACAAAGCTCTAGTGATGGTGTCAAATGAGGTCACAGTGCCAGAGACAGCAGCAGGAGGACTTTGGTCTTTTCCAGCCATCAGTGATCGAATGAGTGTCTGGCACTTCTCAGGAAGCTGAGATTTAATGGGTCAGGAGAGAACTCTCCATCCTGCTGATCAGAGACCTTCCCTTCCCTTCCCCCTGAGCAGATCAGTGTGACATCTGGTGAGAAGTTATCCCTGTCCCCTCCGAACACTCCATCAGGGCAACCTGGCCTTGTGGGTGGCATTCCTGCCTGTGGCAGGGGGGCTGGAACTGGGTGATCCTTAAGGTCCCTTCCAACCCAAACCGTTCTGTGAAATACCTGAGCAGCCAAGCACTGAGCAGAGCAGAAAAGAGAGAGCTGAGCAGGAGTATGACATTTACCATTTTAGCAATGTACAAAGGGGAATTGTTCACTGTCTCTCACAGGGCTCCAAGTGACATCAAGTGGACTAGCAAGTGGCAGGTTCAAAGCTTCACACAGCACTGTGTTAAGCTGTGGAACTGCTTGCCACAGGAGGTTCAGGATGCCAAATACTTACCAGGATTCAGAAAGCAGTTGGAGAAGTTCAGGAGAGAAAATGTCCATCAAGACAAAGATATTAAGTGTGGTTTAAGCAGCTGCTGAGCTGCTGGAAGCCCTTGCCTTGTTCTTTCAACTCTCCCACAAGCAACCATTTCTGATACTGTTGGAGACCAGCATTTCATAGCTGGACATTTTCCTGGCTCAGAACAACTACTGTAGGATCAGCCAAGGAACAGACAGCACCAGAGCTCTGCAGGGGGTTTCAAAAAATCTCAGACCAGCTGAGAGAAAGAGCTAGCAGAGCTTTCAAACTGCCCTGCCCATGACTGCTGTGGGACTGAGGAGATCTAAACTTGTTGGAAGTGAACCTGCATGGGGTGGTTAGAAACCCCCACAGAAGGACAGTGTGAGTTAGATTTGCAAGATGAAGAGTGCAACTGCACACTGAGGGAGGTGTAGGAGTAGGGGATCAACACCAGATTAAGTTTCTATTATATTTGCTTTAAATACATTTTAGGCATATACTGCTAAACTCAAGAAGACTTAAACTAAAGTAAGATGATTATACTCTGATCAATAACTTATATTTTTAAAAAAGGTCACTTTTAAAGCCAGCTGTGGATCTCCACAGAGATGCTTACACTTTTTTGATGAAAGCATTTGGAGTTTGTGCTGTTTCCAAAGTCCAGGCCACATCCTGGCACGGAGAAGCCTCAAATCTCTCTGATGTTTCCTCTCTGCTCAGGGAGTTTGGAATTGCCAGCCCCTGCAAACACACTGCTCAGACTGAGCTGACCACCTGCAGCTCAAGCACACATCTCCTGCCACTTGAAAGCAGCTCACCAAAAAGCCTCTTTCAAAGAAACCCCTCAGGCTGCTGTGTTTGAAGAGGCAGAGACAAAAGCTTTTGCAACTAGTGCCTGCAGAGCCTCTCCTGGGCAGGTGACTAAGCGGCAGATTTCCCTGGGGAACCCATTTTTTCTCCCTTCTGCAGCAGTTTCTGCAAAGGACAGCTTTGCTGGCAGCTCAGCCAGGACTCCTCCGCTGGGGCAGATGAAGCTGGAACTCCTGATCCCTGCTGTGGGAGGTTCTGCCCCTCTCTTTGCTGCTCCACACCAGGGCAGTTACTGCAGGGCACGAAGAACTCAAATCCAGCAGAGAAAATCCTCCCTGGAAAGCCTTGTGGTATCCCACACAAGGCTCTTTTCCACTGGGGATGCCCAGCTCTGACCTCTGCCAGCCTGTGAATGGTGCCCAGAGCTGCAGATCCACACCAGCCAAGGAAGACAAATATCCACCTCTCCAGGTGCAACCTAAATGTCGGCATACAAACGTGTCCAGGCATCCCACCTCTCATCTGTCACGCCCAAATCCCTTTAAACCATCTCCCTCACAGTGTTTCTGGTCTACAGGCAGCCTGCAAGCACAGCACAGGCTCTTTATGTGAGGAAATAGCATTGTGATCTTATTCTCTCCTTGGTGTAAATGTCACATCTCGACTTGAGTAATTACAAATAATTGGCTTTGAACAGGCCACATTTCCTCTCTCAGCCCCTGCTTGTACCACACTCCATCCTGTTTTGGCCCTAATTACAGAGAATAATAAATCCAGCCAGACGGTGCTTTTCTGAAGAGCAATGTGGTCTGACTTGTCCCAGCACTAATGAGTTTGCTAATAGAGGGATTTTCCCTCTCCTAATCTGTTTCCTTAAACAGCACCACACACATCGGTGGCAATCCCCTGCCACAGCAGGTGATGCCTCTCCCTGACCCACATTCTCCTCTCCTCTGAGGCAAAGAGAAGCAGTGTTGCACCTCCCAGCCTTTTTCTTCTTTCAAAGGAGGTACAAAGCAAGCATGATTAATAACTCTTTGTTAACGAGCATCAGGAGGATCACCCATTTCACCAGCTGGGCTATTCCAGCCTGCCTGGTCAGAACCAGCACTGGGGCCTGGAAAGCAGCTGAGTGCTGGAGTATCAGTTTAGCTGCTGGCCCAAATGGGAAAGAAAAAAACACAAAAAAATCTGATCAAAATTTCACTTTTTTTTTGTTCACCAAAACAAAACTTTAAAGCATCTCATTTATCTGCTCAAACAGAACCTTTCAAATGCCCTACAGGAAATATATTCTAGCTCAGTCTCCCCTGAGAGAAGCAAAGGACAGGAAGGGGTAGATATTCTCAGAAGATCAACAGCTTCTGCCTGTCCCTTGTTCAATAAAAGCCCTGCCAGGAAAGGGAAATGCAGATTTACTTTCCCCTCTATCTGGAGAAAAAAAGAGTTGTATCTTTGCTCCTAAGCAAACATTTCCTAACAACAAGGACTCTGTCAGTGACTTTTTGAAAAATCTCATCCTCAGTTTTTGTCCCCAGCAAATTTAAACAGCATTTGCAGGGACAGGTGTCAAACTTCCATTACTATTAACCCAAACCTAAGAAGAATCCCATTTCATGGTCTTGAAGGGAAATGACTACATGGGTGGCTTTGTCAACACCATCTCTGCAAAGTGAGTACCAGACCCTGGAATTCCAAAACCCATTTTCTATTTAAAAAAAAAAAAGTATTTTGTATTTTTCATCTTACAGTTGGAAGTCTTGTCAGAAACAATTCCCTAAATTCAACCCAAATTCATAGACAGTTCCAGTTCCCCTCAGCTCAGAACGTTCCTAGAGTATTTTCATGCCTCTTCTGGATTTGGAGACATGTCATAGCTCTGTAGGTATTTCCATTCTTGGATCATCTACAGTCTGAATTTAACCTAAAGCAGCAAATCTGACACAAGGAGAGAAGGTCCTTGGTTTGATGTGTGGGGTACAGAGAGGTACCAGTGATTCTGAAGATTCCAGTTCTGACTTCAAGCTCTGCATTTCCCCCCCCCAAGTCCCTTATTTGACAAAACTATTTTCTCATATCTCTCTGCAGCCCATTTATTATCCTCTCTATTAATAAACCCTCCTTCCCTGATGAATCACTGCAATTTATCATTAAATTAGAAGATGAAATGGGTCTTTTTTCTTTAAACAAGGAGATTAACTACTATCAACAGGCTATTTCTCCATTATAAAACTCCATCTTCCTCGTCAAATGCAGGAGCATCTTTGTTTGAAGCAGCCCTAAAGGTGGTGCAAGGAGGGAGGTTCAATCAGAGAGGTGACATCCTGCACTATAAATATATGGATCAACCTAAAAATGACTGTGGAAGACAATACATGACATTAGGACCATGATTCACTCTGGAGTTTTCTAATAGCACAACTATGAAAAAAAGAAAAAAATGTTTAACCTGTACGTAGATGAGACTGCCAGGAACTGATATGACAAAGCACAGTCTAGACAACAAAACCCATCTGTGCATGCATAGCCCAGGGATTAATCACACCCAAAAAGGTCACTCAGGAGAAGAATTCAGCTAAATATGAAGCAACCTTCTGCTGGAAACCCATGCCTGCCTCTCACATCCTTTTTGCATGATACAGGTCCTGGGAGCTGTCCCTCACCAAACTGCTGAAGTTCAGCACCATCACAAGCACAGAGCGTGCCCCCAGCTCCTCTGTGGCCAGGACAGCAGGCTTGGGCCTTGTGAGCTTCTCTGCATCATTTCACCCCCTGGACACATCTGTCTGTGAGATTAAAACCCCATTTACTGTGATGGCTTGGATCTGAACAGCTGCACGAGGGGAGTGGCAGAGCCTCGGTGCTGTCTGAGGTCTCCTTCTGTCCCACGAGTGGTGCCAGCAAGGGGCAGATCAAGGTGTGAGAGGGATGGAGGCCCAGCACCCCCGTGCTCCTCTCCAGGAAACCACTTCACTGCAAGGGCTGCCCTTGGCTGGTGGCTTTTGCTGCAAAAGTCAGCCTTGGGAAGGTGTAACAAAGTCAGTCAGCACTAGGCACCACAGAAAACAAAAAAATCCAGTGTCATTCCCTAACAATCCCCAGATCCAACCCCTTCACACATCTAGTAATTTGATTTCTGTCTCCAGAACTACAGAAGTTCTTTTCTCTTATTCTTGGATGCTAAGGAGATAATCTTCTGCCCCCACAGGTCTGACAGTACAGAGAGAAGATGGAATTAGGATTTTATGCCACTGTCACCGTTCCTCTGTGATGAACTTTCTCCTATAAGGAACTTTATCCTTATCAAGCAGAGACAGCCCTGCCAAGCACCCTTCCTGTGTGTCAGTGTGCTCCTCTCTCCAGCTGTGATCTCTTCTGGAGCAGCACACTCTGGCTGGGCTGTTCACAGGCCGTGACAGCTTTCTGCTCTGAAGGAATCTATCAATTCCAAGTAAGGGCCCATTCTCAAAAGAGCTGCTGATGAAATGGAAGTGATAAAACGAAGGTAATTTAAAGGTCAGAGGAAATCCAGCTCATGTTCATCCTGCTTGTAATGGAACATCACCAAGATGCTTCATCAGCAAAGGGGCATTTATATGTATTTTTATTTTTTAAGAGACATTGCTTATCTGTAACAGAGACTCTAAACATCTGATACGAAAACTTTCCACATTAATCTAACCAACAGCTGGCATCCTGCTGCCTGCCTGGGTGTCCCTTTCTGGAAATTAAATCTCCTATCATCTTTTTATCACACTTTGGAGGGAAGAAATGGGAGCCAAATGCAGCGCTCAGATGAGCAGCAGAAGCAGGAGCTGAAACTGATAGGGCTGCATTAATTCAGGCATGCAAGATAAGTCACTGCTGCCCTCAGAACCTTCCTCCCCCTTTGCTCTCTTCCCACAACACCAGTTACAAATTTTGGAGGTGGACTCCTCAGAGAGGAGGAAGGTTCCTTTCCTTGGCCAGGTTGGTGAGGTACTCGGGAGCCCAAGTGAGCAGGGATTTCTGTGCAATGAAATCCAGTCCACAGACTTTTCCTCATCTTTTACACACCCTGCCTGCACGCAGCAATGTCCAACGAGTACACACAGGAGCAGGGTCTGTCTGCAACACATGAAGCTTCTGTGCTGGTAGCAGAATTTAATTGGTAGTTGCTACAGATAAGCCTTCCTTCACTGGTAGAAAAAACAGAGTTCATCTGGCTGATCTGTTTCCTAGTGCAGCAAAAAACTCTTGCAATGGGATGTCTCCTTCCCTCCAGTCTATTCTCTGCCTCCATCCTTCACGTGCTCCTCCCCCAGTCCCTGTAATTAATATTAAACGTTACAGTTTTGTCCTATTAACACAAATTGGCCTATCCAGAGGCAGATTAAAGAGTTTCCACTGGGGATTTCTTCCCTCCTTTACAATTTGCCTTCTCTGATCAGTGCTGTCTATGTCTCTCACTAGCTCCTGAGGGGAAAGGAGTGGGAGGGAAAGAGAAGACAAACACTTATTAGCAACTCCTTTGAAGAGCTGGAGATTGTGAATTAAACTGATTATTAACTCCCATCATACCAACAAGGCAAGTTCCCCTTTTCTCCCTCCTTCTGCTCCTGCTCTGGGAATGGTAATCTGGAACCATACGAGTCATGTGCATAAAGCTTCTCCTAAATCATTTACAGGGCAGCATAAACCAACAGACTCTCCCTTCATTTCTTTGGGGAAAGGGGGTTTTTGTTGCCCAGTGATAAACACAGGCACATAAAATAGACATAGACATGTAGACTTGCATAGACATGCAGGTGTGAGGTCTTGGCACATTCCCAATTGCATGACCCTTCCGGTTTGGTGCTTGGAGCAGGAAAGAAACTCACCTGTTGGCCCTGAGGCAGCTCTAGTTCCCTTCCCAAATGGGTCCTCAGTGATAGTTTAGTCCTGAATCCTTAAGGGGCACCTAGGGACAGACCTGACTCATCAGACACGTGTCACTTGCCCTCACCATCACCAGGGCTGGCAGAAGCACCACACTCACAGCACCACACACCAGCCCAGCCACCACCACAGCCAAACTTCTGCAAGCCCTCACCCTGACTCCTCATTAGCACAAGTCCAAGAGAGGAAGTGGTGTTCAAAATATTTGGGCACCTACGAATTTGGTAATCTGTCAAACACACTCCACACCCACAGCTCTTGTGCCTTTCCCAGAGATTCTGCTTCCTCAGAGCACCAGCTCCATGGGACAGTCTGGCCAGCTGATGCCACTGAGAGCTTTGGACATGAAATAAAACATCTTTGAGCCTGTCAAGCCAAGTGAAAAGGAGCACGGATGTTATCTGGCTTATTAAAACATTTCATAAGTAAATGACTGTTTCTGGGGCTATGATGGTAAATGGATAACTGAATTTAGTCACAACAGCACCAGGAAAGCCTGGCCAGTGACAATTCACTGTGACAGCTCACCATACTAATTAAGAAACAGTAGCATAATGAGATGTACAATCTATTAAATAAGATACGTGTTTACAGTGAATAAGCTATTTATAATCAAGTTGAATTTATTTAGTGTACAGCAAGCCTCTTATAAAATCTGAATTAAATGCAGAACTACCTGTAGACGCGTGGCATTTATTTAAACTGTTTCAGGATGCAGCAGCTTTTTCAGCAAAGAGAACTTAATCAGTCCCTGGAGCTTTCCCTTCCTGTGCTGGACAAGGCAAGAGCAGCTGTATTGATTTCTAGCATCCAGCACTGCCACGTGAGCCAGTTTATTGGGCCAACAAACTGCTTAACAGACAAGGTCCCAGAGGTCCCAGGTTTTATCCAGGAGTATAGGCACACCCTCTATGGATGGCTGGTGCAATGTTAACTGGAATTTATTAGACAATAAATGCATCACATCACCCAGTGCCAGGAGCAGAGCCTACACGGCAGACTGCCCAAAGTCCACTGTAACTCCCCATTTTATTTAGTACTTTATCCACCTTCTGTTATGGCAGTTTCATACTGGATTCCTCTTCAGCCTTCCACCAAAACAGTGCAGACTTTTTGAGGAGAAGGTGGTGTTTTACCAATGTTAAAAAAGCATTGTGTGTATAATTTATATAGGCACTAACCTGTTCCCAGCAATAATGAGTGAAGAGCTAGGTCCAGAGGGCTGGGAGATGTCTCTTACACTTCCCAGTGAGACCTGGCCAACTTCGGCCAAGCTGTGGGTCCTTGGAAAGCCTCAGTTCCCATAAGTTCCTAGAAGTTCTCAGAACTTCCTTCTCCCCTGCATTTGGACAACTGCTTGAGCACATCCTTGGGAGAGCAAAGACTACCCCAGATGTAATTGACACAGTCTTCAAGTTGTCACGTCCAAGATTTTGGATCTTTTTTGAATGCTGAGATTTGTAAGAGAGTTTTCCAGGATTCCCTAGGTTTTTGAGGGACATCAGCTAAATGAGAAGTGGCCCATCTCCAGGATCTGGAGACTATTTGAATGTGGATAAAGATAAAGCAATCACCCTGGCAGTTCACCTCTGGAAGCCCTGAACTGCTTCAAATCTCAGTGTCAGTTCCTTATCCAAAGAGTTGCCCAGAGGAATTCAATAAGCTGGGCAGAGCTTCAATTCACAAACTTTAGAAAAGGAGTATTTTCCTGTTCAAAAGTCCAGGAACCATGAAGTTTTTCTAAAGAGGTGATTGTCACTTTTATGTGGGAGAAAGAGACTTTGGAAGTTCTCTGATATTCCTGGGAATGAATATGAATGTCCTCGAGGCAGGACATGTGGCACAGCTCAGATTTGAAGGTACTGTCCCCTGTGAGACTCCAGAGAATAGCTTGGAGGTACAAAAATGTGTGTGTGTGTGTGTGTGTGTGTGTGTGTGTGTGTGTGTGTGTATGCAAATGTAGTTTTATATATATATTATAATATTTTGGTGATTCCTTCACAAGCAGTTCAGGCCACCTCTCAAAACCCAAGAAAAGTATATCAGAATAGCTCATGCCTATGCAATAAAACTCTCCAAAATTTATTTCAGTAACCAAGCTCTGGCTCTTTGACAGAGTTTTTCCACTTAAAATGCTATAAGTACAAAGAGTGCAGTATCAGAAATATTTCCAGTGTTCTTGTCCACACAGGAGTCAGGCGACTGTCTCCAAAGTTCTGCCTAATATTGAATTAAACTGCTTCAAACCAAGGCTACTCCCTCCTTTTCTCTCCCTACCACAGCCCACAATGTAAAACAAAATTCTCTACCAGTTGAAGGGACTGCTTTTTCCAAGGATAAATCATCTGTGAGGAGAATGGAAGATTTATTTCCATGAGGAGAAGCCTCTCCTAGACCATGACAACATGACATGAAGAGTTAAAAAGCTGAGTTATATTTGCACTTCCACGTGCAAGCAGAAATGTGCAGGGACAGGTTTTGGTGTCTGCTACATTCAGACAACCAGCCAAAGGAGAACATGGCAGCACAAGCTCCTCCAGTCCCCTGTGAAAGCTGCCCATTGCTTTGATTTACTGCTTTTTGTTTCCAGACAGCAGCTTCATAGACTGGGTAATCAGGCAGCAAATGCAAAGTGAGGCCAGTCTGGTCATAGGCATGGAGATTTAATGAGAGGATTGTGATTCCCATGTCTCAGCCAAGCTGCTTCTCACCCCCGGTGTTTCCATGTCTTCCCTGAAATCTAACAAAGCCTTTTCTCCTTGCACAGACTACATAAATCACTTCTGTTCAGTTCAATTGCCTTGGCAGAGAACTATTTTCATGGGGAGGGAAAGCTACAGAAGACAAAAAGGCCAATGTGGTGCAACATTATGAACAGGCTGGAGTTTCTTTTCTCTGATTTGTCCAAAGGAAAAATTCATGGTAACACTCTGATTTTTTACTACAAAGAATAGTATTTGTGTTTGGGGAAAAAAAATAAGAGTTAGTGTATTTTTACAAAAAAAAAATCTATTTTGTTTACACCCTGAGATTTTGCATTCATTCCTTTCAATAAATACAGGCCACTGATGTTCGCAGGGATTTGCAAAAGTTTTGCAATGTTGGGCTTTACAGCACACAGCATGTAAAGGAAGCAACAGAGCAATGCTGCAAAACTTGCAAGCAGTAGCACTTAGGTTTTGTGTCAGCTGGACTGTGGACACAGAAGCTGCCTGCCTGGAGAGTCGGTAGAACCCATCGTGATTTGAATATTTTGAAGAGGAAAGAGAATTTTGATTCTGGCAGAAATAGCAATCTTGCAGTTAGAGCAAGAAGAATTGTGATCTAAGATTCTCCAACATGCACCTGTAAGAATACTCACTGTGCAAGAGGAAGTTAATCGTTAGTATCTCAGGAAAATCAAGGAATTCCATTCATTAGTGGTGGCAGTCACTTAGAGGAGGAGCTTTATCAAGTGCTGTGATCAAGCAGAGTTTGATCACAGAGGAGCATTCCCTCCCTTCGTATTTGGCAGAGGATAAGTCAGCGTTGAGAGCTGCCAAATTCCCTTTGCTGAGCCCAATGAGTGGCCCATGCTAATCCCCTTCTCCAGCTGGTGAATCAGTCGTATCAGACAAAGCCTTGGAATCAGAACTCACTGAACAAACTTTGCAGCCCCCCTGGGGGTGGCAGGAGGGGAGTTTTGTCCAAGCCCTGGGTGAACACTGAGCTGAGGGAGGGCATGAAAAAGGCCTTGTACCTGTCACAGGGTTCAGCTCAGCAAGCTGCAAGAAACACATAGCCCAAGGCAATAACAAGCAACTTAGCAAATGTGTTAAATTCTCTGTTCTCTTTCACCTGAGGCACAAGATGCCTCACCTGAGGCAAGGATTTTAGGTGAGGTAAGCACCTCAACTCACACAGCCTGGCTGAGATTTTCAAACTGCATCTTTCACCTCCCTCTAGGACTTTCAGAAACAGCTATCAGTAAATCTAGTGCAGAGGTGTCCTTACTCACCCCGCCCTACATCAGCGCTCTCTGCCTGAAACACAGGGGCAAAAGCAAGATGCTTTTGGGAAGAGCAAACAACTAACCCAAGTCGGTGATGCTCAGGGAAATTTCTGCAAATCCACAGGGCCACAGTTTTAAACAATAAAATAAAATTTTAAAAAGGCTGTGTGATAAATCCTTTGCCTAATGACCTCTCAAAATCCCTGCTTACCCCACTAGGGATGGCAGGAGAGCTTTGGATGGCAATGGAACAGCCAAAGCTGCCACTCCCATGTGAGGAAAATAACTAACTTGGACCAATGGAGAGGACTGTGCTACTGAGGGAAGAACCACATTCTACCAGAGGGAAGTCCCTACTCATACAAGACACCTCAGTGCTGTCAAGCCTGGAGGCACCTCAGAGGGGTGAAAAGCCCTTTCTTTTGCTGATGCAATGTGAATCCCAGACTATCATCGACACTTTCAGCAACTGAGATCCTGAACAAGAGCGTTTCCATACCTGTCCCTCAAAGCCAAAAGGCTTCATTAAAACGGATGGAGGCTCAACCCCTTTGCAATGTTTAAAAGAGGAGAGATCCTACAAGGATTCTTTTTATCCTTTAGATGTCTGACATGCAAATATTTCTATTGCCAAAAGCTTAAAAAAAATAATAATCAAAAAATGCAGATTATTTCTTTCACTCCAGAAGATAAATTTTGCTGCTTGGTCCTGTGAGTGAATTGGGGCGTGTAAGAGTATGGTCCTGTGTCTAAGCATTTGGACAGTGAGGAGCCACTTCAGCATCACTGATTGTTTCTCAATTTCCTTTCCAAGTGTGTCATTTGCAGTCAAACTTTTCCTCTAAAGGGCTCCACTTTTGGTGTTTCCCACATACACTCTATTGAATTCACAAGACTAGAGAAGCAATGAAAGTATTCAATGTATTTGTTTCCATTTATTTCCCTCTTTATCCTCCTATATCTTTTTGGTTTGGGGCTTTTTTTCTTTCAGAGGTGTGGGGTTTCTTAACTGAGTGATTATTGTTTTGCTTGTTTTTATGCCAAGACAACAGGAACGGAGAGGGTAATGTGAATAGCTCTAGGTCTGCCCTGAATCCTTCTACACCTCTGTAAAACCTGGTGCCTGCTCACAATAAAATAAGAGAGGGTTTCTTTCATTTAAAAGCAAGATAAAGGGTAGAAAGTTCAATTTCCCACAGCACTTGAGGGCAGCTAAGGCAGGAGCAATGGGCTTCACAACACTAAAAGCTGAGAATATTTCCAGCAACTGCAGGGTGCTCAACACCCAGCCAGTTCTGACAAGACTGTCTGTACAAGTAGCTTTGACTTCTTTTTCATTCACACAGTAATGAAACAAAAAAAACTTTTATTGCTCAAGATTTTTGAAAGAAATAGTACTTCTGGATTTTTGGGAATCGCCTGGTAATTGTTCTGTACAGGTCAGAAACATTTAACCTAAATCCTGCAAGCTTCTAGTGTGAGTGTAATTTTATTTTAGGATTGCACTGTAATTCTAGCAGGGTGATTTTTTTGTAGGGCTACAAGGTCCTTGCTGCTTTTTTACTGCAAGACACTACATAAATTGTAACCATGACAAGCCTGTGATACTCAGCAAGACTACTCACAGTTCCTGTCATTATAGGACACGTGAGACGTGGCAATTTATTAATAACTCAGCACTCCTAGGGGGAAACAACCATCTGTTCTTTTTTATTTCCTCTTCTCAGGGATGACTGCCTTAACCTGGACATGGGGGGCAAGCACACATTCAAATCACGTTGCACTCAAGCGAGATCTTTGCTTGGCCTCCTGGAAACTTTCAGTGTGTCATGAAGTCATCCTAGCCCAGGGCTCCAGTCCCCTTCCAAAGGGTCTGTGATCACAGGCTGGGTATCACCAGGCTCATGGGGCCCATGTTTCCAATGATGAGAAATCAGTTCCTACTCTACTTGTCAAGAAATAAAGTGCCCAGGAGTGGGAAGGTCAAGGACAATCCATGGAACTGCTCTGTCTGCAGAGGAAGTTGTAGGGCTGAACCTCAAATATAGTTAGACCTGTAATTTTAGAAACATGTGGGGTAATAGGCCATCAAACAGTGACATTTGTTCTGAATTTCAGTCAAAAACATCACCTACATCACAAATCCCTCACCTCCATTCCTTGTAGCCTTCCAGTCTTGGGCTGCTGAATTTCCCATACAGGACACCAGTAGTTGTTTTCCAAAGAGCCAATGCATATCAAAAGAGAATTTATCAAACTTTTCATCAGCATTCAATTCTAAATATATTTTTAGACTATGGATACTTCCAAAAGTAGTGGAAGATGGACCTTTACATTAGTTCCAGTGAATTCTTTCATCTGTACATGTTTTAAGTAAAGAATCTTTTCTGCACTTAATAAATTATAAATTATTGCAGAAACACTTTACGGTGTTATTTTACCAGCAATTACTTTCTTAAAAAAAAAAAAAAGAATCCCAGGTTCTCAAGTTTCTAAGAAAATTGTATTTACTTGAACCATCTTGCATAGAAATAGCTTACTCGACATGGAAATTAGCTGAATAGGAAATTACTTTATAGAACCTTGTAAAATTCTGTGAACTTAACTCCAATTTAAAATTTGTTTTTCATTTGTTCAGTGTCAAAAAGGCAAGTAGTGCTGCCGTAGCAATTTGAATCTCTGCCTTGAGAAGCACAATCCAAGTTCTTGGGGCACGGTTTCCTCATTAGCCATTCTCCAAAGAACAAACTGACAATAATGGATTTAGTATTCCCAAGATATGCTGAGTGTACTTTACTGCTGTGCTGGGCACCTCTTCACCAAAAATCCTGTCATTTATCTGGGGAAGGAAGGCACTGCATGGTCAACTTGAAGGAGTTTATCACCATGATGAATTTATTATCAGATTTTGAATTCAAAAAAGCAAGACGAACCTGAAATGACTCTACCTGCTATAAAATCCAGAGATGGAAAACAGATCAGGAATGAAATCAACTCGCAGTTGTGAATGAATCTTTAGGTTAATTCTCAGCATAGAGTGCATGATTACAGAGTGATTTCCAAGGCCTTCTGTGTTCTCCTTGTCTTTAAGCAATTCTATCAACTATCAAAAACAAAATGAAGCCACAGCCTACCAGGAAGAATAGTTTTCTTCACAGGGAAGAATTTCATGTGCATTGTTCAAAGGGAAAGGATCAGGGAGGGGCCACATAAAGGATACTGCAGAAACAGATATTCCCTGGCTTTTATCAGTCCTCATGCACACCCTTCCCAGCAGATGTCCCCAAGTTTTAGTTCAGTGCTGAAAAACAAACTAAAACCATTATCTTTGTGGTGTCTTAAACTGAAGAGAATCCATCACTCATAGCCCAGAGAGATGACAAAGAATCTTCCCAGACAATTTAACCTACAAGCAAGTTTTACAAGACTCATCTACATTGAAACTAAAAACAAGAACAAGATGAACAGGCAGCAGGTAATTCTAATTTTAAGAGACTCATTTGACATAATGATAAGTTATCTTCAACTCTGTAATTTGTACAAATGCCACCAGAGAAAGACGAATGCTTTTCAAAACTATTTGCCTCTGCTTGAAAAGCAGCAGACCTGGCAAGTGAACCTTTCCCCTAAAAAAAATAAATCACAAACCACTGCAGCAAAACCAAGCAGAAAGCTAAAACCTGATCTAAGAGGAAGCCAGGACAGACCCAGGGAGAGAAGTACCTGATGACAAGGGTGACTTAAAGTAACAGTGATAAAATTGACTTCCAGACATTATTCGATCTCCAGACCTATTTACAATTTATCTGCCTTTAACTCCTTGGAGAATAGAAGCAAATCTAAATATCTGCCATGGTACAGAACAAATGTGGGAAACTTCATCACAGACATGTATAGATGAAAGAACATCAGGAACTACAGAACACAGAAACTATAGATGGGTGTCAGTGAGGCTGTTTCTGGAATCACTGGGGTTAAATCAGAGGATGAGTTCCAAGTACCTGAGATCATCCTGACCAAGGCCTGACATGTTCACATAGCACAGTACAGGGCAGTACCAAGGCAAGCAATTAAGAGTGAGATAGTACAGCATAGACAAAAATGTAAAGCAGAATGTGTGGATACCTTTGGGGTCATCCTGATAAATGCAAAACTTATGTCCCTTAAATTCACATTTATTTTTTACTCCCTGGTCTAAATCATCTCAATGCCTAGACCTGCTGCTAAATCTCTGTTGCAACCTGGTTTTTCCTCATTTCTCCAAATGTCAAAGCAAATAATGCTCCAGTTTCCCTCCATTAGGGAGAAATATTTTAATATCAGCGGGAGAGTCCTTGGGTGCCCTGGTCACCATCACCACCAGGAGAGATGACAGCAAAGCAGAGAAGTTCTTTCCCTGGGAAAAGCAGTTTTGAGACCATTCAACAGTAACAGCCAAGAAGACTCTTTACCCTATATGCAACAGATTTATCTGCTTTTCTGATCTTAAGCACAGCCCCCCTGCTCCCCTGGCCCAAATGAGTGCAAGGACAGCAAGTGGGGACAAGAGGAGACAAGCCCAGATACCTTAGGTATAAAGATCAAACTTGCAAGCAAGGGAAATATCACATGAGACATTCCTATCTCCTCCAGAGCCCATTTCCATTTCTAAGGGAACAAGAAGGCTGACAGCCTCTACAATTAACACACAGATGGGAAGAGATGATTCTGCTTCCTGCTCTTTGTACTGCTTCCCAGTAAAAATTCAGGGAAAGACCATTTCTTTCCTGCTGTGTGGGTCCTGTTAACACTCTCGGTCTGGAGCTCCTCCTCTGGTCTGTCAGCACACAGGGGGCTGGAAAAGCACAGTGACAGAGGCTCATCCATGTGGGGATAAATGTCAGGAGAGAAGGGACAGCAAGGAGCCAGCAAGCAGCAGGCAGGAAATGCTGCATGGAATCACATCCCCAGGAATCTCCATGAGGTGAAATCAGAGCCTGTTATTAATCTATCCAGACACCGAGACCCAGGAGCTGGAGCAAATCCGATTAAATTCCCACTGTACCAGTGGCTAGAAGCCAAGCAGGTCTTTCTTTTCTTTTGAATGGTGACCCAAAGGATATTTCTGTCTGCTTCACTACATAAACACATTGCTTAAAAACAAAACAAAACAAAACAAAAAAAAGAAGAAGATTAAAAACATCAGGTGAGTTTTAGTATGGCAGTAAGGTCTTTTGAGATGCAACCCAAAGGGAGAAGAAAAACATAGTTATTTCCTAGCCTGGAGGGACTACAATAGTGGTGGAGAAAGCAGTCACCCTTCACCCTTCAACGTGGGATAGGAAGAGTTCTTGAACCGATTAAAGACAGCTAAACAGGGGTTAAAAGAAAATCCTTGCCGTGGGGAGTTTTGCAAAGCACAGGACAAGTAAACAAAACAGAACTTAAAGAAGAATAATCCCAATACAGCGGGACAACAGAGAAGGAAAAAAAAATAAACCTGGATTATTTAGGAGAGCTAAGTTTTATAATTCCCAGAAGTTGAAGAGAAGCCAAGCAGAGTGGCACAAAGTGACCAAGGAGCCCAATCCCCCCCTGCCCCGACCACCAGCTCAGCACCCTGCGAGCAGAGCTGGAACTGTGATAAGAAACTACTGAATGCTCCTTACCTGCCCTGGCCTTGATGGCTCTGGTGTTTGCCAAAGCTCTTTGAAAAACCAAATGCAAAAGACCAAAAAAGCCAATCAAACAAAACAAAGAGAAAAAGGAAAAAATGATAAATCAAAGCTAAACGACAAAAGAAACACAACAGAGATGTTCCTTAAAAGCCAGCAGCAACACATATCAGCTGCCAGCCAAGCAGATCTTCCACCAGATGGAGATTTAAGGCATGTTTCGCTTGCCCTGTCAAGGGAGACGATTTCAGAGACTTCTTTAAAAGACAGCAATTCAGATTTTAAAAAATGAAATAAACCAAAACGTATCAGCGCTTTAAAGGTTAACGGTCTCTGCTGAACAACATGCGTTTATCCAACCACGTCCTAGAGTAGTTTTTTCAGCCCCGAGACCAATGAGCACAGCTAAGAGGAGGGCCTTGGGATGGTGGAGAGGCTGAGTTACCCCCTCCCCTCTGCCTTCCCTCTCTCCACCTCCCCCTCCTTTTTTTTCCTTCTTTTCTATCTCTCTCTTTTTTTTTTTTTTTTTAGTTTAGTAAATTAATGCAGCAAGAAACTCCCAAGATCTGGCGAGTCCTAGCAGGGGAGAGAGGGCAGAGGGGAGATGAGATGCGTTAGGAGGACACTGAGCCACTTTCTTTCCGAGCACAATGGAAGTGCTTCCCAAGAAACTTCCCCTTCGCTCCCCTCCGCTCTAGCCCTGAGCAATGGGACACCTTCCCTACAGCAGCAATAACTTATTCGGGAGGAAAATAGCCCAGGAAGCAGGAATCAACAGCAGCCAAACGGCGGGCAGGAAAGCGACACAACCGGGACTGCAGCACGGCTCCACACTGACAAATTCCTGTGGATGTAATTAGGAAGACACCCCGGCCAGCAGCGGAGATTAAACCCTGGGTTGTTGAGGGTCGTCGTCCCCCCCTCCCACCTCACCGCCAGCACCCTGATGGCAAACCTACACCCGCTGCGTCCGCCCCTGTCGCCAGCCTGATGTCCGGAGCGACATCCCGCTGAAGGGAGGGTTCCGTGCGGGCAGCCCGGAGCCCCGGCCCGGAGCAGCACTGCAGTGGCGGTGCCGGGGGCCCCGGCGGAGGAGGGACGAGCCGAGGCGGCGGCGGAGCGGCGGCGCCGCTGTCCGCGGTGCTGAGCGCGGCCGCCCGCCCGTGCCCCGCCGCGCCGGGGCTCTTTCGCTCTCCCCACCGCTTCTCCCCAAGTGCCCGGTTACTTTATTGGCCAACCCCACCGGCCCACCCCTCACGGAGTACAAAAAAAAAACAACAGCGAGAGCTGGAAAAATGTGCAACGTCAACGCCCTCGGAGTCTACGTGTGGGAGACGATCGTTTTCTTCAGGTAAGGCTCGGCTTTACGCGAGGAGCGCGGCCGGGCTGAGCGCCGTACCCACTCCAGCTCGGGGCACAGCCCGTGGGCACGGCCGCGGTCCCCTGCCCCGAGCTGCCCCGAGCCTGCCCTCGGTGCCCCGGGCTCGCTCTCGCACAGCCCCGGGCTCGGGACGCTCCGCGGCTCGGGGAGTTACTCCGCTTAATTAGCACCGCAATCTCGCTAACCGCAGTGCTGAAAACACCGAGCCCGGCTGCTTGCAAAGTGACAGCTAGTGGCGGCTGGCAATGCTGCACTTGAATTTGCCCGGGTAAATATCCCCACCTCGCCCCCTCCTCATCCTCAGATTGCAGGTGAGTTCCGTGGGATGCTTTCACTGCCTGCCTCTGAGGGCTCACCCCCTATCCTTAGCTGGCTGTGTTTAAAATCACCAAAAGCAAAGATTTATCTCCTTCCTTCCCAACTTTTTTTTTTCTTTCATGTTGTTTTGAATATTCTTTCTTTGAAGAATCTAAATGAAAGCCAAAGGGGATAGGGGAAGCTTTTTCCAATTGTACCCATTATCACCTAGCTGTATTTTGACTCTGGTTCACATGCATTCAGTTTCTCATTAAGGCTAAGATAGAAGGAACAGCTTTAGTCTTAAAGAATTGCTGCTTGTCCATCTATCCTTGCAATGCTTTTATTAAATGGAAAAAAAAAAAAATGGACAGTAGAAGCTTCTATATTTCAATGAAAAATGCAGCCTGCTGTAGCAAGTGAGAGACACATGATTTGGGCAATTGGAGAAAAAAAACCAGTTTCATGACCTGAACTTGCTCATCAGTCTCAGCCTTCAGTTCAGTTGCGTGGCTCTTACTTCTGTGTTTTACCAAAGTCTCATCTTGTAGTTTAATGTGAAAACACAGACATTATTTGCATAAAATCACTGGCATAATATGTATTATTTTATGACTCACAGTAGCAGACCTGCTGATACTGGCCAGACTTTGAGCTAGCATTCTCTTTCCTTTTGAACACAAAAGTCTTTCTAGGTATAAGAAATGGAATGTCCCCACTTTTTCCTGTAATTCCACAGAAATTCGGAGACAGCAAGATTGTCTCATGAACTCAAAGCAGTAAATGTTTATGTTAGGTAAAACAAGAGTTCTAGAAAAAACTAAAATCACCAATCTCTGAGAAGAAGCAGTGCCCAACAACCAACACTTCAGAGCCATCCTTTCCCATCTTAGTCACAAGTGTGTTGCAGCCCTGCCTGACACCGTGGCATGGGCTGACAGGAGCAAATGGATGTGCAGCAAGCTCTTAGTTCAACAGTGGGGGAGTACTGGGTTAAAAAATAAACAAAACAAACAAGACTAAACAACACAAACACCAGAAAGCAAAAGGAAAATCACATAACTGTAAATAAGAGCATTTCCAGGCTTGCATTTGCTATGTCCCTGCTACTGAAGCCTCTGCCCAGTCTCCTCTGAAGTGCCAGAACAGTGAAATTGATGCACACTGGTCCTGCAGATCCTGCTCACACTTGTGCTTCACACCACACCTGTCAGTGTGAGCACTGACAGGTAACCATCACATCAATCACAGTCATGGGCATTCAAACCCCTGGTAAACCACTCACTTCAGATTCTAATGCAAAGGTTCATAACGTTATAAATTATACACAGACATATGTGGTATTACATCATATTGCATCCAAAGGGTATTTCTGGAACATTAATTTCCCCAAAATCAACATTTAAGAATATTTGAAAATGCTTTAACTCAATTACAGGGAAAGGATGAAATCAAATTGGTTTATGTACTGTAATCATTTTTTAAATACATTAAAAAAAACCCAAACAAAAAACCAATCAGTAATTCCTGCTCAGAACTGACTCTACGCAATGTTTTTCTTTTTTTCCCTCCCGCTTTCTGTTACGTGTTCAATTTATTACAGGCCAAAAATCTACCAGCCTTTCTAGTCCAGGAATAGCTTTGCTATTTCAGTTTCAGTAAGAGAAGTTTATTAATTAACAGTCGTTCATGAATTTAGTGTGCCAATTACTCCTGCACTCAGTCATTCATGTTTAACAAACCCAAAGCTGATAATCCAATAATCCATAAGAGAAGTATGCATTGCTTTAAATTACAGAGTGCACCACACTTTATTGTCAGCCTGTCAAAGAGAATCCATTATATGTTAGCACATACACCACACAAATATTTAAAAAAAAAAAAAAAAGGAAAATCTAACGTTCCAAGGAAAATTATATACAACCAATATAGGAAAATAAGCCAATATAGAAAATAAGGCTAGATTTGTAGCTTAACAAAAATGTCCTCCACCAGCCATTTAAAGAACAAGACCCCATGGGAAAGAGTAACAGCTGGTGTGTGAATGCAAACATTATGGTATTGCCAATATAATATTTGTTTCTGTTCCAGTTGGGGTGTTTTAGAAGGAATTGGTGATATGTGGCTTATTCCGACATGCCTTTCTTTATGGAAGAGCACTTCCCATCCTGCTACCTGCCTCCTCAGACTGCAGTCCCTTAGCTGTGACTCAGGCTTTTACTGGGAACCTGGGGTGGGAACTGGGTTGGGATGGGAGGTGAAGACAGCTTGTTTGACCAAGCTTTCCTTACAGTAAAGCAAAGTGCTAGTTCTTTAAAATAAATTGGACACAGAGATTTCCAGATGTCCTGCTTATATCTGTGGAGACATTTACAATCAATCATTGTCCCAAAGTCTAACTACACACCCTGGATGTTCAGTTGTGAATTCATTCACGCAGAACAAAATGTTCCCTTGTCCTGTGATGATCTTGCCTGGACTTTCTGTGGTACCATTGAATTTTAATAGCTGTAATGGTCCAGAAACCCCACTGTGTAAGCTGGAGGTAGGAATGCACCTTATCAAATTAAGAGAGAAAAGATGCCCTAGAACTGACACCTTACCCAAATGCACACTGTCCTGGGAGGCTTTGAAAAATCTCTGGGCCTGATTTTGGTCCTAATATCAGGAACCAGCAGCACAATCTTCGTGACTCAAGATCAGGGCTGGCCCCTTCTGAACAACAATCTATCAGCTAGCAGGAGTTATTCTGGGCAGCTGCTCCAAGTGAGTCACAGGCTGAAAGTTCCTGCCAGCCTCAGTCCCTACTGGATTGCTCCAACTGGTGTGTTTATATTCCCTCCTGTCAGTAACAGAGCTCTTCATTGCCAGCTTTTAAAACAATAAGAAGGTGCCACTGTGAACATAAAGCCTCAACTTTGTGGGGAGGAAAAAAAAAACCCACAAAACCCCCAAACAAACCTTCTCCTAAAACAGTCTTGGCAAGTAAAGGGGATGGTTGGAGAGCTGCTGGTTTCATCTCCTTGAAAATACCAAGAATGAGAAGAATAAGCTGCACTCTAAGGCTCCTGCTATGGCTCTGCAGGGAGAGGTAACATTACAGAGTGAAGCCCTAACCTGAGACTTCCAGAGCCACAAGATAAATGATGGAGCAGATATTCTTAATAGTCACCAAATATTTCCCCATGCTAACTAAAATCTACTAGAAGTTGTGCCTTATGACCGGTTGTGCCTCTGCAGAGGCCCTCATCTCCATGAAATAGCAATGATTTAGCAAAGTCTTGGACTAGATGGTTCTAAGGATATTCTTTAGCTGCTTTGGTCTGCAACCCTTAATAGCCCCATTAGAGACCCTGCTAAAAGGGTTACAGAGCCGAGGTTTGACAATGTAGACAATTCTAGAAACCCTTATAAATCATTCTGTAAAGAAAGATTAATTTGGTGTCATTGCAGTAAAAGCACAAAATGTCTGGGACCCTGCCTTCCTCAGGGACTTTGATCCATCCATCCTGACTCTTGCATTTAAGACAAATCAACATAAACTACACAAAACATTTTCTATCAGCCTAGTCTTAATCTTCTTCTTAGCCAAACATCTGCCTTAAACAACCCCAGACCTGCTCTTTGGATGGTTCAGAGCCAAAGACAGGCTCCACAAATGTCTGTGAAAAAAACAACATTCTTTCCCCCCCACCTTAGGTTGGGTACAAAGAGCAGGAAAACTCTAAATAATCAACTTGCTTACCAAAACCATTACAGGAAAAGTTGCAGTTTCTCACATGGACTAACAAAATACCCTTGGTCTCTGAGGCACTGGTGCTGTGCAGATTTTAGGTAATGTAGACTGGCTGTCCACCTTGGCTCACTCTGAATACTACCACACACTACAGCAAACCCCCCTGGCAGAACAGAGATTTACTGTTCAAATACCTGAGAGGAGCTGCTTCTGAAAAGAGACCGAGATGGGGAGGGGATGGTCAGACCCTGTCCTTACATGCAAAGGCACTACAGAGAATTTTCCTTCAAAAACAAGAATTTAGGCATGGGAATTCTTATTCTGCTTCTCCCATAAGAGGTGTTGGAGACCCTCAGGTATGAAGCAAGTCAGCAGCCCTCTGACTCTGAGTGCCCCAGATTTAAGAGCACGGGAAAAGGTGCAGGGAGTTCACTCTGCTGCTGACCAAGTGATTCCAGCCAGAAAGGAAAACTCTCATAAGCAACAGCACAGGGCAGCTCCCCCTGGTCCTGGGCAAGCACATCCCTTGTGAGCTTAAGAAATTCATCTCACCAAACCCTCATGAGCTGACCTGGATAGAAAAGGATCTCAACATCTGAATTAAGAAGTTAATCAGTGTCCACAATTAAATTACTTTGCTATCCCAGCACCGAGCATTCATTCAGCTGCAAAAGGAAACCAGCAGACAGGCCTGTTCTCATTTCATCCCAGCATGCAGGTTAAAAGGACTCTCCAAATTCCAGAGTCAAGAACAAGGTGTCAGACCACCTAATCAATAGAACTGCTAGTTAGGTACTGATGAAAGACAAGGGTCTTAAAAAAATAGATCATGCTTTAAAAATCACAAACTCACAACATTTAATTATGTCAGATCACATCACCTATTCTCACTTGCTTATTTTCTATAACCTGGAGAGAACTTTTCTGAGATCCCAAAGTGACCAGTGTTAAGACAACAGATAACAGATATTTGCAAACAATAGATTTGTTCACAAATGACTTCCATCTGATTTATTTTCCTGTATCAGCTCTCACTGTTGTGGAACATTAAATCAGGGTTTCACTATTTCCAGTAAATTACCCTTTTGCTCTCATTTCCTGGCATGTTTCTACTGACCTTTATCTATCAGCAAGAGCACAAATTATTGGGGTTTTTATGAACTATGGTTACACCTGTGCACCTCACAACTTCCAAAAGAAAGGATTTGTCATAAGCTTTCAAAAGGTAAAAATGTCATTCCAGAATACCCTTCCCACCACAGTTTAATTCAATTTTTTGATGGAACAAAAAAGAAATTCCAAGAACTTTTGATAACTTCAGTTTGGGAAAAAAAAATCCAACAAAATGACAGAAACCCAAACCAGCAACACACCAAAACCCATCACCAGCTTGGGATACATGAAGCAAAAAGGAAGGAGTGAGAGAAGCAGGAATTCCTCCTGCAAGGCACTGGAAGGATCAGCAGCAGCCACGACCAGAGAACTCAGCACCAGACTGTCTGGCTTCCAGACCTACTTGCACAGCCCAGAGAAAAGCAACTTTTGCGTTGTACCCAGTATAACAAACCATTGCTAATTCAACAGATCATTCTCTTTAAAGAGACAAAAAAATTCACTGATTTCTTTTCTCTCACCCTTTCCCCAAAGTATCCAAACAATTTACATTTGTGTTTACCAAGGCAGACAGAACAGAAACCATTTCCCTCCAGAGGAGGTGGTTTGCGTTGGGATTTTTTAGCCAAGATTGGTGCAAAATGTTACAGTTCCCTTCCCCTCTTGGGAAGGTGCTGATGCAGTCCAGCTGATCTGGTGTTATCCATCCCATAAACACCTCCAAGCTGCTCTTAAATCTCTGATGCTTCAAGAGACTAATGCACAAAAACGGAAAAAATCCAGAAATACAATATTTGTCCTCCCCTCGGCAAGGCCAAAGCCCAGAGGGGGCCTGCAGAGAACAGAAGTAGATGGAGGCAGATGTACCCATTGTTCACAGGAGCTGAGCTTTTCCCATTGTGCAGACAATTAGTTCATCCATACAATGCACCACGGTGAGCTGCTGATTTGGGGACTGCACCACATCTGGCTGCTGCATGGGCACCATCGTGTAAATACATCTCTGCTGGGTATAAGTGCCAGCAAGAAGAGCAGGAGAAATCTTAATTCACCAAGCCTCGCAAAATTTAGATTTTGAGAGGGAGGGCAAAACAAAAACAAACACTTTGGCGCCCCTGCTTTCCTTTTGATTTCTCCCTCTTCACTCTTCCATTGAGGCTCACAGCCTGCTAGGAAAAAAACAAAAGGGGGAAAAAAGACAAGACACCCACGTGCCTTAGCAGACAGCCAGGGAACCCTCCTGTGTTTATCAGTGCCCCACTGTGGGGTGGGTGAAGAGGGAACAGAGCACCAGGGGTGTGCCAAGCCCGGGAGTGTCGCATGGCTGGAACAGCAGGGCTTGCAGTGCCATCAATCATCCCCGGGCTGCCTTCAGAGCAGAGCTGCCGGCAGCAGCTCCCCTCGCCCTGCCGGCGGCGCCTGCGACCACTCGCCCAGAATGCAAATCCCGTCCCCCAGCCCCGGCAGGGCCGGAGCAAACACAAATCAATTAAAGAGCAGCGCGAGTGGCATCGGGCTGGATCGCGCCTCCGCCGCGCACGTCTGGCTCAGCGGCAAAACGCAGCTGAGCCAGGAATCCTGCAGGAAATCCAGACAAAATCGTGGTTTGCTCACCTTTACTTGATTTCTTCCGATTTTGTTTTTTATTCTTCTATTTCAGCTGATGCCAGTAAAAAGATGCATTGCATAAAGCCTCGAGAAGAGACCCCTCCTCCCCTCTTTTATGGGGAGTTACAAAACCTGAAAGCTTGCAAGGGCCAGCTGTTACCAGCACCCTTTAAAAAAGCCTTAGCTCCAAACGTCCTCGCTGGGGCCAACAGTGCCTGGGCAGTGTTGGTTCAGTCCCCCATTGCAGCAGGATATGCTCACCACAGGCATTACCTCAGTGAGGAGTGGAGAGCTTATGGCTTGCTGGGTGAGGGAACCTTTCCTTATAAGAATTTGAAGACAAGCTGTGGACAAAAAAAGTGACTTTCTGAGGGGTATGTTTACAGTCCTGTCTCTGTTTGCTCCCAGTGCTTTCACCCTCTGGAAGCACTGCTGACCAGGGCAATAGTTGCTGGCACACCCATATACAACATAGAATTCTTTCCTGCACCAGGTCTCCCAAGATCTCATTTACAGCCCAAAATGTGTGTATCCCACCTGTCATGCCACCCCATGGGCCTGGGAATTGCCAGCATTGTCCAGCTTCCAGCCCCATCCATCACACCCTGACACAGAGCTGTGGACTTCGAAATCATCTCCCAGCAATCTGGCTGACAAAGCAGCAGCCTCATCAAACACAACTTGCTCTCCCTGCACCAGGGCTGAAAAGATGGAGTGTGGTTTCTTCAGTTCCCTGACAAAACAAAGTCAGAGGGCACCTGGAGTAAAGAGAAAATCCCTCCTGGGCAGGGGACACAGGGCTTAGCCATTCATTCCAGAAGTTACATTTCATTATTGCTCATGAATAAACTGATGAATTACACCAGATGGCACAGAGGGAACATTCAAGTCTAGCAGGGTATTTGTATTGCAATGATAATGATCAATTCCATCAGAAAATACCAACATGAGCACTCTCATCACACAACTCATTTTACACAGCACAAAATTCATCAGAGAGCCCCAGTTTTATCATGGGACCCACAGTTTTGTAGGTAGGTTACACAGCTTAGCTCAGGAGACCTCTTCAAAGGATCCACAAAAACTTCCATTTCAGAAGATAAAATCCACCACCGCTCTGCACTACATGTCATATCTCTTAAAAATTCTAATTCATACCCCTTCTGATTTAGCAAAAAAAGTTACAATATCCTTACCCGATCTTAACAAGCAGCATAAATCCTTAAACTAAAACTAATTTTTTAAAAAGCTGCCGTAGCGAGCTATTTGAACTGAGGAAAACGCGCCTGAGAGCACGACTGCAGAGCTATAGATAGAAGAGCATCCACGATTTCTCGTAATTCTCTGACACTTCTCTGGTCTGTGATCTAAAACCCTCTGACGTCAATTGAGGTTCCCGTTGCAGCTCCCCGTCCAAACACCAAATCAGGAGCACGTCAGCAAAGAGAATATTCTTTCCTGGATTATGAAGTTTCATCTTGTTGAGACATTTTCCCCCTTTATTTACTGCCTTCAGGAGGGCTGTTTATGCACCACTTTGAACATCTGACTAGCCCTCCTGACTTTAAAAGGAATATGCAGTGTGTGTGTGTGAAGCTACAGACACAGGCTTTTGTCTTTGCAAGGATGTTTTCCCCTTTGTTTTTCAACAGAAAAAGAATTATAACTTTATTTTTTTTGTAAGCTTCTCAGTATAGGCACAGGTAAGAGTCAGTGCTGGTGTTTGCTGGATTTGTCTCACAAGTGGTTAAAAGCTGAGCTTTGACTTGTGCTTCTCTGTTGTTTGAACTGTTTTCAAACCTGTCTCAGAGGCTTAGGATCACGCATCTCCAGAGAGTCACTGCATGGGCTCCAAGAGCTGTAGAAGCTTCTGGAAGAGGGAATAGTTGAGAAAGTGACTAGAGATAATGCCTATGGCTCAAAAATTAATTTAACAAACACTTTTTGGTATGCAATAAGCAAGAGTGACCACACAACAATCCTTGTGAGGAGCAGAGACCCAGCACAAAACTGACCATTATTCCCATACAATTTATTGGTCTCCCTGTGCTCTTCCCAACTATATACAACATGCAGATTTCTCCTCCCCTCAGCCAATTGTCTAGTCATTTATTGTTTTCTTACTGCTCTGTCCAGGCAGCATCAGCAAATGTTCCAAGCGCTGGTGTCTTTCCATAGAGTTAATCAATGTAATTGGGATGGTTTATAGTTCTGGACAGAGTGTTTTGCCATATGGCATAGGAGCCACAGGCTGCAGGAACGTGGCAGTGGAGCAGAGAGACACCAGAATGCTGCAGTCTGAAGAGATTTTTCTCACTCCAGTAAAGTTGTTACAGCTTTCCCTGGATGGGAATGATCACAGAGGGTTAATTCCCCAAGGTTCATGAAAAAGTGCCTCCCAGCTCCTCCCCTCTTGTACACCCACAGGGACCAGTGACAACACGGGTGGTGTAGGACCTTTGAGAGTGTTCTGGGATCCTTTGGGTTAAAACTTTAACTGATTACCTCCTGTGACTACTGCAATGCAGTTACTTCTGGTGCAAGAGCTAGAACTGGTTTAAAGAGCTCACAGCAGCAGAGCACAGCCATCCAGGACAGAAACGTTTAACAAGCCTTTCCTGTCCCCACCCTCCTGCCACTAATGGAGACAAATTTCTCATTGCCCATTTCTTCCACAGAATGAAATCTCTCCACAGGTTCTCAATTTCCATATTTCTCCAGTCTCACTGCATGCACCCACTTTCCTATCCTGCTCCCATATTCAGGCCTGTTCCATGCCTCTCCTGCAGAAACACTCAGCTGAATTAAGAAAACAACCATATCCAAATTCCCTTCCCACCTGTGAGAATAAACTTCAAAATTCACCCCCGAGTACATCCCACAGCCACACTCCAGGGGCTGTAACAGGCTGGCAGCTGAGCACAACCAAGGGATTGGGATCACTACAGTGCAACCAGCACACCTCTAACACTCACAGCTCCTTCTACTCAGCACCAGGATAGGCCAAAAATTCGGTATTGGGGCTCTCTTCTCCCACACAGCTCACTGTTCCATCTCCTTTCCACCTCTAATGCTGCAGACCAGAAATTCAGACAAGGTGATGGAGAAAAACACGCAGGCAATGAGCTCCATCCTGTTTAATTGAATTGCATATCAATATTGATTGTGCTATTAATTTTGATAGTAAATCTAATCATTAAAATAAAAAGTCTGCTTGCAGTCGCTGCCAAGCCTTCCCAGCAAGGGTCTGGCAGCATTCCCCTCCAGATAACATGTTGGTGTGCAGTCAGAATAAATGTCTGGGTGCAGAGTTTAGGGCTGCCCCTCTTTCTCTCCAGGACAATCTGTCCTTCTGCTGCAGAGGAGAAGAGAGAGAGAGGCAGCCCCAGCATCATCTGAATCCAGGCTGGGCTCTGCTGAGCTCCAGGATGAGCTCAGGGGCCTCTGTGCCCAGGGAGAGGGTTCAGGAGGAGGAGGAGGAGAGTGACCCTGGGCTGCACTTGCTCATCATGGACAGCACGATGCCTTTCTGTGCCCAGCTGTCTGATGTTCCCTGTGCAGCTGCACCTCTCAGAGCCTGCTGGAGTCAATAAAACAAAGCTGATGAATTCTCCCACGTCCCCAAGCCCCAGCACTGGCCTAGCCTGGCTTTGAAGGTAATGGGGGAAGCAGTTATTCTGCACACCTCAGCCTGCCTCAGACCTGATGGATATTTCCCTCCCCTGGGGTATCTGCTTAAAGAACACGTCACATTTGGAGGACAAATGTGTGAGGCAGCTCACCTGAACGCTATTCCCAACACATCCCTGCCAAGCTCTCTGGCTTGCTGTGTTTCAGAAATAAAATTAAAACCTCCAAACAAACCACTTCATAAACCTTTGCTGAGCAGCACAGAACCAGGGTAGGAGGTGAGGTATCTTCTACCTCCCCAGCCTGCAGAGATCCCACTTCTCTGGAGCCACTGATGTGGCACCACTTTACCTTCACAGGAACCTGAGCCTTCCACACTTTGCAGAGAGGTATTTCCTCTGCAAACACTTGTTTTGCAACAGTTTGTTTCTGCTGCCAGATGTATTTTTTTTACACTCAGAATTAATGTTTAACAATTAAATTATTTGACAAGGGAATAGAGGCCCTGTGCTAAATAAATTCCTTCATCACTCCTCTTTGAAAAGAATAAAAAAGAAAAACATATTTCTCAGTATCAGCATTCAGCCAGAACAGGGCATTTTGTGGTGTTAGACCTAATTAGATGGACAACCATACCCACAGCCAAAAAAAAAAAAATGAAGTATGAAAATATTGCTCAAGGATCATGCAAATGCAAGGAGGAAGAGAAGGAAACAGCCAACTGGGGAGCCAGGAATCAAGTGAACAGACACATCCAGACTGCAGAAGAGCCACTTTCTAAACCAAATAATTGTTTTTAAGAATATATCATCTGTTTAGCTGAAACGAAATCACGCAGACAGAGTAAACAGTGCCTGTACAGGCTGGGAAAAACCAGCAATAGGTGTCCTGCAAAGCTTGACTGCTCTAAGGGACACAGTCCTGAGCTGCTGGGCTGCTCATCTCCACCACTTTCACATCCTGCTCGTGGGCTGGACCTCCCGGGGGCTCGCTGGTGTCTGCTTACATGCCAGCATTAATATCACAAAAGATTATGCTAGTTCATCGACCCTTTGAAGAGATCCTTCCCATTGTAGCTGCTGTGATGATTGCCTGATGGCACTTTCTCAGCCAGATCCACTAGGGATTACAGCAGCATAAATAAGATAAGCCTCTGTCTGACTGCTATTAAAATGCGCCGAGATGCTCGGCTCAGACAACTCTTACACCAGTGCAAACTCCATCCTCGGTGGGTTTGTTACAGCCTCTGCCTCCCTTTGTTTATTCACAGAATAAATCTTCTCTCCAAGCAACACAACAACCCACACTAAATTTCCAATTCTCTTCCATTGCCAATAATTTTCAAATCACTTTCCCTCTCCTCGTCTGTGCCGAGCCAGGAGACAAACAGTCCTGTGGGACTTTCAAGGGTGTTCTGGAAGGACTGAGGGATGCAGAAAATCCAGGAAAGCTCCCAAGGCAGCACATAAAGCACTAGTCCAGACAGACCTGGAAGACAGAGGAAGCTGGCAGACTTTTGGGTGCTGTCTGCTCTAAGCTGCCATTGCAAAGCTCAGCTGTCACAACCAGAGTGAAGATTTTGGGGATCTGTTAGACAGAATCCATCCACCTGAATCCGTGGGGTGGATCAGCCTCTCTGTAGCTCCCAGTGGTGTATTCTGCCATTATTTCTAAGATAGAAAGTAGACTCAGCTGCCTGCTTCTAGAAAGGCTGCTCCCTATACACTGCTTTCCTGCCTTTTCTTGTTAAATCCAGGGGGAGTCTAGTTTTAGGAAAGCATCTAGTAACCAAACAAACTGGAGGAAGCTCAGAACTCACCATTCCCAGCTCAATGCCACACAGCAGCCAGACAGATTTTAAAACATGCATCAAGACACTGAAGCCTTGTGTGACAGTTTCAGCACATCCCCAAAGGTGCTCCCAGGGACTGCTCATAGGGATGGGCATGAAGCTGCAGAAAACAGTGGGGCTGTGGGAGAGTGGTCCTCTCCAAGAGGTTTCTGAGCTTCAGTTATCCAAATATTTAATTCCAGGCAGAAAGTGACCCCATGAAATTAATTTATTTGCAACTTTGGTGCAGAAAGGGTCAGCAAACAACACCCAAGAAACACAAACTCACTCACTGGAAGTGGGGTGAATATATCGAGTAGAGGATTTCACACTGAATTTAAGGGAAAGATGAGCACTGATTCCTGGGCTTTTCCACCTCATTTTTTAAAACAAATGCCAGGGGAATTGCGGTTTCTAATTATCTTTTTCCACTTAAAGATTATTAGATGCTTATTAGGTTTGTATTGCCTCTCCCCTCCCACACACATTTTCCATTTCCATATACTTCATCCAGTCTACAGTTAATGAGAAGAAATCAGTGTATTGCACTGTCTGGCATCTTGCTGAAGTGGCAGAAGTCTTTGGTTACCAAGTCATTTGCTGCTTAATTGAAATCTTTTCTCTGGACTCATTGCCATGCAGACACTCCATTGGAATGCAGTAGTCAAGCCCAGTATTGATTGTCCTCCCACTCCCAGCTTTCTTCTGCGTTTGCAAATCAATTGCACCCTGTGGCTTTCCTTCTAAAAACAAATTAAATTAAAAAACATCACCCATTCCACAACCCCATTTACCGCTGAAACACATTGGTTCTGCTTTGTGTATTTTCTTGGGGCAGAGATGGGGACAAGACAAGAAAGGGGACATGGTTGTAGCACGAGCAAGATCCACACCTTGTCAGATCACCACCGAGAAAAAGTGCACCAGCCTGTTGAGATATGGGCCAGTGTGGGAGTGGATTGGGAGTACACAAAGGAGTGAATAAAAATCCTGGTTTTAGGCTCTCACTGGAAGTGATTTGGAATGAATCTCCCCTCTTCACTGCACATTAAACTATTTTTAACAGTTAAAAATCCAGCAAATCAGAGAACTCTGTTGCAACTTGCTAAAGGAGCCAGACTGCAGTTGAGAGTTTGCAGGATTGAAAACCAAGGCTTGGCAAACCATTGCTGCTGGCATCAGAAAAGAAAGTCAATGCAATGCAGGTGACCAGATTCCTGATTTTGAAATATGGCACCCAAGCACTGTTGAATCCCATCTGATTTTTTTAAAGTTCTGAGGAATCAAATGGTCCAAAATGCTCTTATCAAGGCTTTGTCAAGATAAGCATCTCTTTGGGGTTTCAGCTCAAACTTGCATTGGAAGAGCTCATCTCTGGGGGCAGGATCACATTAATACCATGCAAAGTTATGGTCCCAGATTCTTCCCAAAGGATCTTGTGTCAGTACTTAGCACTACTCCTGCAGGTTTGACTACTGCAAATCTTCCCAAGGTGACGCCCTCCTGCTGTTAGAGGACTCTGGTGTCATTTGTGAGGACATGCATAGCCAAATAGCTCGTGCCAGCTGTAAACTTCCTTGGACCTCCCAGCTGCTCTGTCAGGGGCTCCTCACCATTCCCACACAGCCTTTGTAGTTAAAAAAATTCAGGAGTTTTGCAGAGTGTGAAGCAATGGCCTCACTTCCTCCTGAGCAGCTTCCTTTGGCTCATTGTACATTTGCATTGCAATGCTGCCTGCAGGCTTTACCCAGCACCAGGCAGTTTAACCCACAGGCTCATCCTAAGCACATGGCAGAGGTGATTTGGGGGATTTTTTGGATAATCTAGGCAATTTTACTCAACGCTTGCAGCCTGGGAACAGACTGGTGTTGAAGTAGAAACCACTCAACCAGAGGGAGGGTACTGCATAGTGTCTGCTCTGTCTGGGAAGTCAAACCCTCCTGCAAAGTTGAGAATGAGCACCTAATACCTTAGGGTCACTTGCTCCTGTGTAGATGGCAACAACAGACTTCCTAAGCCCAAATCATCACCCTGCAGGTCTTGCAGGCTCCCATCGAGTCAGAAGGCACACTGCCAGCCATAGGTTTTTGTCTTCTACAGATAAATTTGTGATTTCACTCTTTCTGCCCCAGAGTCTGTACAGGTCCCAGGAAGATTCCATTTCCTCTCATCTTCAACCCAACATGAGTAAAATTTCAGGATCACACTCCAGACACTCCAGTTCTGTGTCGAACTCAGAGCCTGCATTGCAGGTACCAACAGCAAATGCTGGTCTCACCAGCAAAACCACCCCTCTCCCCTGCAGCCCCACAGGCTCTGCACGAGCTGTGCCATCACATGAGGCTCATTTAAAGCTCAAACTCCAGATTTCTCTGGTCCTACCTGTCTTTTGGAAAATCATACTGTCAGAGTACTGAATATGCTCCTTGCTATTTGCCCTGTAATTAAGCAGTAATTGCTGCCCAAGGCTAATCTCAGAGTGTGTTTTACCTGTGGAGCTCAGCACAAGAGTTCACATTTGTAATTTAGTGGCACACCAAGGAGCTATACCTAAACTCACAAAAGGATTTTCACTGCTCATCATCTCTCTTCTACTTTGGTGGCAGCTGGGATTCTGTATTTGGAGATGTTTGGGCTGGGCAAACAAATTAGCCGAGACCAGCCTCATTAGGAATTCACATGGGTACCCATCCTGCCTCAGCAGGAATAAGATGCTGACTGCTCTGTTTCTGGACCCCAAGCCCTCCCCAGCATGGGATACACTCTGAAACCTCCTCTTTATTTCTACTTGCACAGCCTGGCAGCCTCCAAGGAAGCTGAGGCAGCAGCTCGATCTGCCCCCAAACCCATGTCTCCTTCCGATTTCTTGGATAAGCTGATGGGGCGAACTTCAGGATACGATGCCAGGATCAGACCAAATTTTAAAGGTATGCAAAAAAACCAGCTTTCTTTTCATTTTGAGACTGAAAACTGCATGCAATCCTCATTAATATCGTCCTGACGCTATATGAAATACGAATATTTATGTTCTTACGAAGTGTGTATTATAAGGGTATTTGGCACATGGGTCCCTGTAGTTTTCTGGAAAGATATCAACAAATGTCTGCTCAGAGTGGGAACAACCTCGTAAGAACTTCACACACTGTAAATATAGGGCCCCCCAATCCCTGCTTCAGTATAGGGATGGAGGATCCTGTCAAACCAAGCAGCAACTAGCAGGGAGCTGAACATCTTCAGAGGTTAAGATAAAATCCCCAACTTTCATTTTCCCTGAAGTCACTGCCCACAGCACCTGCTAATGGCAGGCAATGTTCCCCCCTTACAGCCACTGCAGCCTCTCCCATCAGCTCCAAAGACATTCCACAAGATGCCAGGGGCAGGCCAAACCCATCCCTGTCCCCCAGAGTAAAGGGGCTCTTAAGCCCAACACTGCTCTTTTTCCCACCCAGTTTTCCAGTCTACCCCATATTCCATGGCAGCCAAGCAGCACTGAATCAGGCCCTGGCAGAGGCAACAAAACCTATTTTCTCCTCAAAACACCTCTTCTAGCAAGTGTGGGGTTTTGTGATGGGGTTTTTGGATGGCTTTTTCAGCCTGGTCTAATGGAAGATATCCCTGCACATGGCAAGGGGATGGAACTAGAGGGTCTTTAAGGACTCTTCCAATTCAAACACTTCTATGATTTTTTGTTTTCCTTTCTTTTTAACTGAGCTCACTTTCCCAGGGCTCTTTGGCCCCAAATCACACCCAGAGATAAAGCAGGACCTGCCCCTCTCAGCCACTGCCCAGCCATCTCCAAAGCTCATTTTGTTCACTTCCTTTGTTTCCTGCAACCAGTTCCCTCTCCCCTGGAGCCACTGGCAGGGCTGACAGGACTCCCAGGACCCATTAATCACTGGTGACAGCACCTGGCACCCAGCTTCAAACAATAAACTCTGTGCTGGGCTTTGAAACCCAAAGAAAGGTGGGAACCCTGTGTCCCAGTAACCAACCAGGCAACAGAGGACACTGCTGTTCTTATCCAAATCACAAGGAGTTAAAACACCACCCTGTAAACCTGCCTCTAAATTATGCACACACACAAATTAAACTTTAATATTTAATGAAATGTATACATTCACTTCCTGCTGAAGGCAGCTGTATTGCATTTTTATTTGAGATAATTTAATTTCAGTTTTATTTCAATGAACTACACCTTCCCCTCAGGGCAGTTTTGCTGGCTTAGCCTCCCACACATAAATCAGGCTCCAATTTATATGGGAGGCATAGGAGGTGCTTTACAGAGCTTGGGGCTGTAGCTCTCAAAGCACATCATTAAAATTAACTGCAGTAACTCATAAGGACATTTTAATTGCTTAGATCTAAATGAAAATAATACCAAAGATCCATATCAGATTGATTTTTGGGGAGGGGAAGATTAAGAAAAAGAAGATTGCAGCTTTTGCATAAATGCTGCAAAGTATGGACTTAGCTGTGGATTCACATTCTGAGAGCAAATAAGTAGTATTTGGGTTTTAAGTTGGAGGATGAAGTCAGGAGCTCGAGTAGGGACAGAGAGGGACCTGGCAGGCTTTGGGCAGGGGACCTCTCACCCAGGCTGTGCCCTTATCCCTGCTGCTGGAAAACTCCATTCCTTCACAGCTGCATCCCAGCATAGAGGAGGAATATTTCAGTGGCAGGCAGGGAATTTTCTAGAGCCTCTCACAAGCTAAAAAATACCAAAAAACACCAAATCCTGCAGGGAGCTCATGGTTCCCCTTAGATACACTGAGAATAGCTCAGTCCTCAACAAGAGCTGGGCTGCCCCAAAAAGCCTTCACATGCACGGGGCCAAACCCACCCCACACTCAGCTTCATGTCAGCACTGGATCAGGAACAGGGGGACCAAAATATTCCACACCTGTCAGAGCCACGGGCACGTGCAGTCATCCAGGAGATCAGCTCAGTGTTTTCCTTATACTGTGCCCTTTGGGAGGGAAATCTCAGCTTCAAGGACCTTTTATGTGGTTCATGAATGGATCCAGAACAGAATAACAATGCCCCTGAGCTCAACAGAAGGGATGAAACAAGTACTGAAGCCTGATAAGTGTGCTTTCTGCTTATGGATGAACCTCTGGGTAAGAGGGGTTGGTGAAGGCAGCGTGGGGGGGGAAATATATAATTTTTGTGTCTGATAGCTCAAGTTGTGCCAGAGTTTAACAGTCTGGAGAAAGCTGCACAGACTGAACAGTGTGAGATGCTGCTGAGCTGGCAGTGGTTGTCTGGGGGCTGGTTAGACAGCAGCCTGCTCAGATTGCCTGGGACTCACACCAAGAAAACCCCAGCAGAGAGCATCGCTGCAGGGGACAGGCACAAACTTTCAGAGGAGGCCAAAGCAGGAGAGGAGGAAAGGTAAATGAAGAGGAGAAAACCAAGCTCCAAATGTTCCTCAGTAATCAGGAAAATCCATTAATTTCCACACAGGAGGAAGTTTGCACTGATTAGAGGCACAAGGCTCTCGTTAAAGCCATTCCTCCCCCCCACCAGTATTTCATGCTGCAGCAACTGCCAGACTGCAGATGTGACCTTAACAGGAACATCACTCCCCCAGCAGGCTGAGCCACCAGGCAGTGTTTGAAATGCAGACACCATCCCTGACTCCATAAAAAATGGGGGAATAATCTGAAAATCCACACTCTCTACAGATCTTATCTTCCCAGAAGCATCTGTCACAGGGATGATCTGAGGGACCCTGGTCCCTGGGGCAGTGTCTCTGCTCTCTGCCTGGGCTGCCTTTCCCCACCACATCCTGGGCAGTGCCCACAGCAGCCTCTGGCAGCCCCCAGACCAGAGGCCCCTTTTGCTTCAACCCTCTACAAAAAATCCTCTCATTATGAGTGGGCAAGTCACAGGTTTTCCAGGCACCAGGTATGCCCTGGTTCCAAAATATTCCCCAGCTTTTTGCTTTGGGCTGAACTGCAGCTCTTGGCATCTTCCTCTGTGTAAACACAGAATTTCCACCTCAGATTTTCCAGGCAGTGTTGTGAAACACTTCCAGTCACACCTTTGGGCATCCGTACCACATGAACAGACTGACCCCCGTGCCCTCAAAGCACAATCTTTTCATCCCTTAACCCTCACTCCTTTCCTTTGGTGACCCCTTAACTTCTCCAGTATGAGCAGAGTAAGCAAAGCTTTGGTCTGAAAGCAAATCAAGCCCAGGAGAGGCATGGCCCAGAGACCAGGATTACCTTCTGCCCAAACAGGACAGCCAGAGAATTCCTGCTGGCAGAGCCCTGAATCCTCCTACCCAGCTGTGAGCCCTAACAGCCTGGATCAGGATCATCACCTGGGGTTTGGGGTTTACAGGCAGTTCTGCTGGGAAACAGCAACAGAACACAAGAAACACAGGTACTGAAACATCTAAAAAGGAGATCTCAGGACACTGGAAAGGTCGTTGGGATTTGTAACCTGGGATTTAGTCTGCTGAGCAGCCAGTCCCCTCCCTGCTGTTTGAGGATGCAGAGGGTCAAGCAGGCAGTGTCAGCTCCCCAGCACCACCATCATGTGGGGTATTTGCTGCTTTAGCCAGCCTGATCCCTACAGCTCACTCTGCTGCACTGGCTTTGACGGGAGCACATCATCCTAGCTCAGGAACAGTGAGTATTTCATAAGTATAGCTCTATATACAATCAATTGTCTCAGCTCCTTTCTGGGATACTTTGCTATCACATTCAAGATGAGACTACCACCCATATAGCCAGGTCAAGATACCTAGAAACTGTCCTGGCTGGCTCTGGTCTATTCCTGCTCATCTGAACAGGTCCCAGCAGAGATCTATAAACACTCTGCCAAACAGGGGAGCAGAGGCAGAGCACGAGCACCGTCTGGTGTCAAACTGGCATCAGAACCAAGACTAGACCTGGCCGGGTCACCCAGGCCTTATTCCCCTACTCAGCCCTCAGTCACCCCATTCCCACAGCAGGTTTTAACTCCAGAGTGGAAATCCTTTGTTTCACAAGCACACAGTGAACTGCTGTTCCAATCTGTGTTTGTCATGCAGGCCCACCAGTGAACGTCAGCTGCAACATTTTCATCAACAGCTTTGGTTCAATTGCAGAAACAACTATGGTAAGTAAAAATCACAGCACAGCTGCTCAGCTACTGGCTCAGCCTCGCTGCACTCCCAGAAAATGCAGCATCCCCCTCCTCCTCAGAGTGACCAGGGGAAAACACTCAGTGCTCCCAAGCTTACTCAAAGTTTGAGTAAATTAGTGGTCAACACACAAGACTCATTTCATGTAGCTGAAGATCACAGAGTCTCCATCTGCATATTATAAAAACCCTCCATGAGCAAAGGACAAGGGTCAGAAAGGAAAACAAATTATCTTTTTCTGAAGATTTGCCTAAGGCTCCAAGGTCAGCGACAGTTACAGATACTTTGTGTTTAAGTGGGCATAAATCCAGAATTAATCTGGATTCAAAGAGAAGGGAAATCAGGTGAACTCAAATTCAGCTTGCACCAGATTGCCAAAGATTGAGAGCATTATTAAAGATTACGATGATTGTTTTCTTGGAGACATATTTCTGGTAGACAATGATTTTTAATAGAAAATCAAAACCAATATTTCTGAGTTAAGGCTCACTTCATACAAAATTAGTGAGCATGGCTAAAGGCTGTATCTAATTGGCAAGGCACTAGGAGCAGAGCATCACTAGAACAGGAGATAATTGCTCCATCTGAAAACTATTAAAGATTGGTTGTGACATAACCAGTGAACAGCAAAGGAAAACTCTGGAGGTACTGTGCCTTACTGCTGTGCTAATTAAAGATAATCCAGAATTATGGTGCTTAATTACCCTCTGGTAATTCTTTTTCTAGAAAAAATGCTGAATGAAGAATGCAAGGCTCCAGCTTCAGGCGTTTTGTGCATTCAGGCAGGAAGTTTTAGGCTTTGCATATAGATCACACCCCTTGACTTGAACAAATCACTTGGCATGCACACCACTGTCAGAGAGCCACAGCCACAGAGCTCAGGTTTAAGTCTCTTCTGACACTACATCATTCTGCTGGAAATACTTGGGTTGGGATGGTTGAGTTCTGATAGTGGAGGAGAAAACAAAAGCTGTTATTCTGTCCAAGCACAAGGAGACAGATTTCCTGTCTGGTCTGCAGAATTTGTCAGAGCTCACAGGTGAGGAGTGTAGCCTGGATTCACTGTACACAAAGCAAAGGAGGAAGAACTGCCACCAAAGTACACATCTGTTCCTAATTTACTGTTTATTGGTTACCTCCTCTGGCATTCCAGGCAATAAATGCTGTTCCTACACACCAATCCAGAGTGCAAGGGAGCAGGACAAGCCCACACAGGATCTGTGCAATGTACAGAGCACATTCCATTGACTTGTTTTTCAGTGCATCTGTCCCACACTGCGAGCTGCACCGGAGCAGCTGGAGATGCCACATGATCCCTGTAAGCAGGATGCTCCATAAAACTAGCACAGAGTAGCACAAGAGAGATGCAGTTCACCTCCAAGACACACTGCAGGGACTTGCTATCATCTCCAGATGCCACTCATTTCACAGGCAATCTTCCACGGAAAAAAACGTTCCCATGGGAGCCCAAGAACACCCCGTGGGCACGTTGCTTTGTCTGGAAGTATCCGAGGCAGCTCTGACGAGCCAGCCCAGATGTCAGGCTGGCAGCAGCACACACAGCCTGATCTAACTCTCCTGTGTGGGAGCAGCAGCTCTGCTTGTGAGCACCAACAGCAGCACAAGAAACACAGGCACTGAAACAGCTGAAAAGGAGATCTCAGCAGGCTGGAGAGGTACTGGGGATTTGTAACCTGGGATTTACTCTGCAGAGCAGACAGTCCCTCCCCACTCTTTGAGGATGCAGCAGGACAGGCAGTGTCAGCTCCCCAACAAAGTTTCTGGGAAGAACAGACTGTCCTGTCTTGAAGGGTTTCTGAGATCTGACCATTTTGAATCCAAACAAGCAGAACAAGTGGTCAAACATCAGAGGAAGGGGTGGCAGTTTGTAAAATGGAGAGGGGCAAATAAGTATTTTACCAGAAAGAAAGCCATAGCCTATCACTGCCCCCTGGGACTGATGATGGCAAAACTCCCCCAGCTGCTTCACTGGCCAAAAAGAGGAAGAAAATTATGTTTTGAACCCTCATCATTAGGCACCCTAAACCTGGTCAGGTTCAGGTCTGAGTACTACATCACCTTATATTTCATTACTATTACCTGCAGGAGAAGTCACAGGGTTTTTTGGGTACCCCAAATGCAGTTAAGAGAAGGCTTTAAAATATCTCCATAGTGGGCTTTTCCTACAGAAAATACCACTGCTCCCTTCTAAGATCACACTGCCTGAATATCACAAATCAGTGTAAACCATGAGCTCACCATGCAGAGGATTAGAGAAATTAGAGGGAGTGTGCTCACTTATGGCCTGAGGCCTCATGGAAGGTAGAAGAAGAGGCGAAAACACAGAAAAACAGAAAAAACAGATGCAGACTGGGTCTACAAACTTCAGAAGGAAAGAAAATGAGTGGCAGCCAAGAGAAGGCACAAACTCCCCAGAGTGGGCAGAAAGCTGCTATCTGCCCCACAAAGGTTCAAAATGAACAAGGCAAGAAATGGAGATCTGAAAACCGCTGCAAGGTTAGGGGGAATTTAAAAAAATTAAAGGCAAAGTCATCCACCAAATTGAATTCCTAAGGCAGAGCTGATTTAGAGCAAGGGGAGTAACTCCTTTAAGTATCCTGCAGAGCTGGAGACCCAACATAAAAGCCTCTGGTGGTGCACATAATTGATTGGACATTTGTGCTGGATGGCAGCTCAGAGCTTGTATCCAGCCTCACTTGCCTGGAGCTCTGAGGACAAGGGAGGCTGAGGCTGGGATCACATCCCTGAGAATCCAGCCAGTGCTCCAAAGGGAGGGAGAGGACCAACCCCAAGAGCCAGATCCTCCTGTCCCAAAGCATCACTGCAATAGTGCATCCAACAGCAAGGGATTCCCAAGGACAAGTGCAAGATGCAGCCACTCCAATTATTTTCATGACAAACACCAAACAACCCCCAAACACAAACTCTTAAATCCTTTTTTGCTGGTCAAAAGCATAAAAAACTCCCCAGCCATACCAGACTATGAAACCTATAGCAAATGTAGAAATTCCTCATTCCAAATAAACAGGAGTGAAGCAGGGAACAAGTGTTGGGCTTTAAGTGAATAAATTGCACCAGCTTTGGCTTTTCTTTGGGGCATGAGGCAACTGATAGGATTATCAGAGCATTTCATTAATAAATTCCCTGCTATAACAGCAAACTTGAAATTAGGTGATGCCTTTGCTCATTCTTCCAGAGGAAGGTGCACTTTTATGGCCTGCCACTGGCTTAGGCAGCTGGGAGCATTTTGTACACAGTGGAAGCACAGGGAGAAGGAGGAATATATTTTTATATCATCACCTAGCAATGCTAGCAGCTGGACTCAGGATAAGCTTTCCTAGACTCTTCTTTTAAAAAGGACCCACACACAGCAAAGAAGAGACTGAAAAAGAAAGAAAAATCACAGAAGAGCCAGCACAGCCTCCCTTAGACACAGTGTAAATATGCAAATTCATTTTTGCTGCTTTCATGCCATAGTTATCTCATCTGGAAAGAGCAAAGCAAATGTGACCTTCCAGCCAGCTGCAGAACAGCCACAACTGAGCTCCCAGCATCTCCTGAGGACAGGAGCTGGAGGCTGCAACTGTCCAAATGTTAAGTGCTTGTTCAGAGACATCTGCACATGAGATTTCCAACAAGAAAACAAAGCATCCTGCAAAGCAGACCAAGAAATTCAACCAGGACCCACAAACCCCAGTGCAGCAGAGATTCTGATGAAGAACTTGGGTCACACATTTAATACCGGTCCCACGCACTCCAAAATCAGCAAAAGATATGAGTTTCAATGCACAAAGCCCATAGCAAAAGTTAGGTTTTGAGCAAAATTTCCTGCAGTCAGTCATTCTTAAACCCAACCATCAGTCCCACAGAGATGATAAGCACCTAACAAGCCACATAACACAAAATGAAAAGGTTTTCACAAAACTCACAGTCTGCTGCCATCTCGGTGTTAGACCTGCAGTGCTCCAGCTGTCTGTGATTAGAGTCTGTCTTTGCACTAATGGAGAAGGGAGGGGGGAAAGAAAAAACAACAAAAAGAAGCCATGAAATAGGACTGTGGAAGTCAAATACAAGAAGAGAAAACCCCCTCAAGCTGAAAAACAAGACCTCACTACTAAATACCTACATTTGCAATTCTGGATACTGGCTACAGCTCACATCCCAGCAGCTCTAAGGGCTCAGAAAAACATATATTCCCCCTTTTTGTAGGAAGACACAGAAAAACTTTCTACTTTAGGCTCCAGCATAAAAATCCCCACACTTATTAAGCACCAGGATACTGCTCCCACCCCTCACCAGGTGCCTGCCCTTCTCTGATGCAGACTCCTCCTCCCCTAGCCCAGGTGTAGATTCACACAGGCTTCAAATTGGCTACTTGGCTATTAACCCTTCCTAGGGCTGCTCCTGGTGTGCTTGGGCTTTTTGCAGTCTGTGGTAGTGCTCCTTGGCAAGGCAGGCTGCCTTCAAAATGTTTGTTCATTCCCATTCTAGAGAATTAACCCAATGCTAATAAAGCCCCTCATGCTCTGCTGCCCAGGTTGGGTCCCAGAATCCCCTTCTGAAGGAGATCAGTCTCTACCCTGTTTTTTTCCATCAGCAAAATGTAAATTTATCAAAAGGGAAATCTCTCCCCAAAACTGTTCAGTGCAGAGGCTGCTCTGACAGGACCCCTGAGTCAGGAGGGAAAACTGATTGAGTGTCCTGAGAGGCTCCATCCCTTCTGCTCAGCAGTGCCTCCAGCCTCCTCTGCTTTCAGCAGAAGATGTCAAGGCTCTGGGATCCTGGGAAGGGAAGGTCTCAAATGATCTTCTGTTTCCCTGTCTCCTTGCGAGGTCACTAAGCAGAATTTCATTGCAGCATTATCAAATTGAACTACTTTGATCACTCCAGTTATTCTCTTCCTGCCTTGTGTCATTTCCCTCTTGGGAGTAAAATGCCTTTGTGCCAAATTGCAAAGCTCCTGAATGCCCTCACTGCACAGAGCTGCTGCTCCCCTCTCCCAAGCCAGCCAGAGGAGCAGGCTGCTCAAGATAATCAATGTCTGGATGTGATAGGCACACAAATGAGGAATGTGAGGGATAAGAAGGATATGGAGAAAGAGAATTTTTTTTTTTTTTTTTTTTTTTCAAGTTTGCAGCCCCAGTCTCTTCTTTCTTTGCTTGAAAGTTCACATCAGAAATTGGCCAATCCTGTCCATCATTTAGGAATAACTCTGAACTTCTTGGGGATGCTGATTAAGACCTCTTATAGCAGCATCCAGGAGAAATGCTGCATATCTCTGGGTAGCCAAGGAATGAGTGTTGCTTGGCTCATCACCTCTCAGCCTGACTGCAATGCTGAGGACAAAGCTTTCAGCACAGAGGATCTTCAGCTGGTGCAGAACACTGTAGCCCTTCTCTTAGCCCTTGTCACAGCACAGACATACCCTGACTGCTCTCCATCCATGCCTTCTGCTGGCTCCTCAGGCAGTGCCATGTCCCGTTTGCAGTGCTTGGTTTTACATTTCTGTTCAAATAAGGCTGGACACAAGAAACCTAAAAGGCTGCTCAGAACCTTCAACACTGCAGTGCAATGACATAAGGGCAAAGGCATCTGGGAGAAAGCCACATTCTCAGTGAGCAGGCCAGGGCTGTGGAGTAAACTCCCTGAGTAGGAAGATCTGCATAAATGCACACACAGAGGTAAAATATTCATGCCCTGAAATGGAAAAGCCAGAGAATTGCATTCAGTGCGTATATCATATTTCTTCATCCTTGCCTTTTTTATATCACAACATAAATGCTTCATTTTCTGTATTCCAAACCAAAAAATATCCACAGCAAACACTTGTCTCCAAAGGAGGAACACAGAGTAACACAAACCAGAGTTACTCCCCACACTGCTGCACATGCCTGGGGTGGAGGTGATGCAGTTTCTCCCACCACACATTCACAATGTGCCCCTGGGCTGTTCTCAGCAGGACATGAGGACAGGACACTGTGACTCTAGAGGTGAGTTAGGAGGGGCCTTCTCACAGCCATCCACTGTGAGCAGTTAATTTTCATTTGGCCCACAAGCATTTAATTAAGATGCCTCCTCATGGTTACAAAGACTATGGCTGTCGTTCTGCCTGTGGTCTCTCATGCCTGCTGTGGTGGCAACATAAACCATTCAACACCTCCTGTCTCACCCTTTCCTGTCCTTCTGGCAAGTTTTGGAGCTGAAGCAGTGGATTTGCTCCATCAACAAAGCTTACCTGCAGTAACTCAGACTGTTGTAGGGAATTTGGCTCCATTCCCTCCCCCCTTCTACTACTCCATCAGGCTGAGCACACTTCTGGGCAGCTACCACTGAAGTTTCTTCCAAACATGAGTTTAATTTGTGTTGTACATGACAGAAGCCCCAAACTGGAGCTGACCTGCTAGCATCCAGCTTATTTGTAGCTGAATAAGCAAAACAACCTTTTGCTTTCTACCTATTAGGTCAGTGACATTGATTTCCCCTGACTGCAATGGCTGCAGATCTTAATGCACAGAAAAGGGAGAATTGAAAATATGCAGGTATTTCTGAGAGCTGCTGCCTGCTGTGGAAAGTGGAAATTCATGGTTCCTTTCCTTTTCCAGGCTTGCATGATGGGCTGGTCCTGTGCTGAGACCCTGGTCCCCAGCTGTCCCCAGCTATTCACATTTCCTCCAGACACATTATCCAGGGTCGACAGAGATGAATAATTAAGTCAGAGGGATGCACTAGGACTTGAGAAGGTGACACTTGGAATATCAGCAGAAGGAAAGAGTGTTGCAACTCTTTTTTGTGTTCAGAGGTCTGCTCCTCTTAGCGTCAAGTCCGTGGCTCATTTGCGGTTGTCACAATCATTAATGTCATTAGCAGCTTCTGTGCTCTGAGGATGCAGATGGCACAAAGCAGCCTGAAACAGACTCTAGACCATGTGCTTGGCTAGGAAGTGCCTCGTCCAAAACACAGATCTTCCCCCTTCCCTCCAGTGCCACTGGACACCACGAGAGTCGTGTCCTCCTGCACAAGAGGCTGTAGGTTCACAGTCAGGTGAGCTCCTGAGGCAGCAGCATCAGAAAGTCTCTCCTATACAGGCACCCTTCAGCTCCAGAGCTCTGTGTTCTCCAGATGGAAAGAACAGACCTGGTGGCAGAGTGAGGGGGAGCCTCTGACTGAGTGCCTGCAGCAGGTATTGGGCACCAGCAAGCACGTCAGACACCCTCCATTAACTGCCCCCTAATAAAAGTCTTCAAAGTACATTCATGTTAGAAAGGCAGCAAAGAAACCCTTAATCATGAGAACAACTATTCATTTGGGCCTGGGCAGTGGAACTGGTTTATTATATGCTGCTCTTCAGACGCAGTCTGCCCCTTTACTTAGAAAATGTCAATTAATTTATGGTTGTGGAGCTTTCGTCCCTCTCCTGATACCTGGTACATCCTCTCCCCATTTCAATTTGTTGGCTCACTTTCTTATGTGAGAGTCAGAAGAAAAGGAGCATGCAGATCCCCCTGGGAAGCTGTTGGTCAGACAGGGAGAAAAGAAACTGCCTCTAATTTTCCAGTAGTGTCTGAACTCAGCCTCAGCAGCCAGCCTTGACTCGGGGAACTTAGGGGAGCTGTAAGACTCGTGGCTATGAAGCAAGTATAATTCCGCATAGTGCTGAGGGACTACCTTCAATTAAGGAAGATGGTCATCCCATAAAATCTGTTGCCTTTATGGCATTTTGACATTAGAGAGGGGAACCCAGGACGCTCAGGATTAGGAGAGCAGACTTCATGCATATCCCTCTCCTGCCATTAACTCTAACCAGGGGCAGCTGCCCCCATCAGCTCATCTGAGTTATCCTTATACTAGCAGACACACAGGGAATTTCTCTTTCCTGGACAACCTGTCTCACAGTGCCTTTTCCTTTCCCAGTGCTGGGGGAACCACAGATAGTCACAACAGGGGACAGTTCAGCACTGAAAGGAAGCTGGTTTCAGTTTCTTTCCCCACTTAATCCTCTGGAACATCCTCCTGCTGACAGCGGCCGTTCTGACCTCCACAACTGCTCATCGCCTCTGCAGCCCCAGGGTCCAGAGAGGTCCTGGCACGTCCCACGCAGCTGACAATTGCTGTGACAGAGGGGTGCAGGGACAGGCAGCTGCTCATGCTGTGACATAGCTGTAAGCTACAAAGATAAAAATTAATAACAGTCCCTTGAGGAATAACACCGAAAACACTAGGCATAGCTTGGGAACCGTAGGGCTGGACATGGTCTGGCTGACTTTAGGATGATTTTAGTAAGTGCTCCCCAGCTGTCAGCACCTTGAGGCTGCTCTGAGCTCTGCCTGTGTGTCTGTGTGCAGGATTACAGGGTGAACATCTTCCTGCGGCAGCAGTGGAACGACCCCCGGCTGGCCTACAACGAGTACCCCGACGACTCCCTGGACCTGGACCCCTCCATGCTGGACTCCATCTGGAAGCCTGACTTGTTCTTCGCTAACGAGAAAGGGGCCCATTTCCATGAGATTACCACGGACAACAAGCTGCTGAGGATCTCCCGCAACGGCAACGTCCTCTACAGCATCAGGTGAGGTGGCTCCCCCAAGGAGGGGAAGGGCATAGCTAAACACCCCCAGACTTTGAGCTTGAAGCTGGAGAAGAGAAATTTAGGCATTTTTAAGGCGGGAGATCATTCAATTAGCAGTGATGAAGCAATGTGGTGGGAAGGGACCTCTGCTAAAGCATATTGAGACAGAGGCTTGGTCTAGGATGGCATTTAACTCATCTTTACCTCTTTCAGTTCAAGGATTTCTGCTCCTTGCTAGTAGATTCCTTAACATCCCTCATGTAAAATTATTTCAGATGTCTTATGTTAGTACAAGCCTAAAACCAGCTGTGCTGTGTGAAAACCAGTAGAAGCTCATGAACGCTGTTTTCAAAGCTGCAGCATTTCCTGACCAAAAAAAACAGGGAAAATGCTAAGTAGGGCCCCATGGCTTTGTCTCAGCCTAGTTGTTCCCAGTTATCCCTTTATTGCTAGATCCAAGAATCCATCAGCAAAATTGAACTAATTGCACTGAATTTCCCACAGGAAATCAACCTTAGCCCCCACCTTCACTTCCAACCCCATTCACACTTTATTTTAATAAACTAATGAAATTAAGATCAAGCTGCACAGGCTTAGACTGGGAAAGTTTAACTCTATATTGAAGGCTTTTTCCCCTCATGTGTAATGTAAATTTGCCTATGGAACTCACACCTCACCTCACACTGCAGCTGCCAGTGGCAGCAATGGGAAGGAAAAGCAATGTGGAGCTGTAAAATGGGAAATAAACAGCTTAATGCTGCAAAGTAGATGGCCTCCATCAAACATCCAGGTGGCTCCAGCCCAAAGACCAGCTCTCTGGTGGCCAAAACAAAAAGAGAATTGCCCCGTGTGTTGGCTGAATGGGGAAACCTCACAGTTCTTAATTTTAAAAGCCAGGCAGGGAGCAAAGCTAAGAGCAGCAACTTGGTAGTGAGCATGGCACAGTCCTGTTCCAGGAGGGTCTGCAGGGGCACAGAGGGGGAATGCAGGGTGCCCCACCCAAACAGAGCAATGACTCAGCAGGGAACATGGAAAAATCACCATTTTCAAGGCAAAACCTTGAAAATGTTTCAGTTCTTGTTTAAAAAGAACAACTTTCCTATCTCGCTCATCTCCGAATGAAAATACAGGTTTCTTTGTAAGTACATTTTCCTGTGAATATTAAAAAGAAAGAGGACATTCCTTAAGAAGAGCACACTGTAAATGCAAAGAGTTTCCAGAAGAAGAAACAGTCTTTCCCTTTAAAAAGAAAAATCTCTATAAGGTTCTATGCCATTTTCTAACTGGTCCTTTGCTACTACTATTTGCAATAATCAAACTCTAGGCAAGGCATTTACAAGAAGGTGGACTTTGTCACATCTTCTGTCCCAACATGCCTCTAAACTCAAGCTGAGAATTTCTAACAACATAAGACTTTAAATTAAAGTATCTTTCCCTCCTGATAAGTTTCTTGTAGGCCTGATGATAGAAAAATTCAATTTCTGTCCCTGGAGTAACTCTGCTATTTCTACATCTAGGCAAAAAGCTGAAAACCCTAAACACTTCAGGGAACAGCATTTTCAACATTATCAAACCAAATAACTCAAGTCTAACTATCTGGAGCAAATCATTTAGTATCAGCTTGTTGAACCAACCAAACATTTTAAGCGTAGATCATGGTACAGAGCAGCACAGCAATATAACACAGAAAATGCAGCCTGCATCTAGTGGGAAATGGAGACAGAAATAGAGGTCTCAAGGGCTCTGCAGGAATTTGGGAAGATACAGGAGTTCATATTGGCTTGGCACAAGGCATTTTCCCTGCAGAAAATCCCACTGAAGTCTTTCTTTCCCTCCACACAACCATATGTTCTTGATCAAACCTCTTTTTGGTGTTTTTTTATGACACACAAGTGTTCTGTTCAGAGGTTTACAAACAGTGCCAGTCTCTAGAAATGCGACTGGGGGCTCCAGAGGGTGGGATTGGGCTTCCTGCTGATCCAGCCTGAGGCAAGAGAGGAAACGGAAGCAGCAGAACTGTTGGGTGAGGGAACTCTCTGTTGCACAGGGTCAGACAGCACTGCAATGAAAGGCCATCTGCAGCAGGCTCTGCTGGGAACGGTACCACAGACCCAAACGTTCAGCACTGCTGATGCTGTCCAGCACCAGAGTGGGAGCACAGGCAGGGAAGGGATGCATGGTCAGCCCTCAGCAGTGCCCACTGTTTGGCATTCCCTGTGCTCTCTTCTCTCCTCAGGATCACGCTGACTCTGGCCTGCCCCATGGACCTGAAGAACTTCCCCATGGACGTACAGACGTGCATCATGCAGTTAGAAAGCTGTGAGTGCTGTGCACATCCCCATTTTGGAGAGGAGACAAGCTCCTTTCCCTGCTGCTCACCCCTGCTGTCTCCTTTCCCATCTGCAGCCCATTCCCAGCCCAGCCTTCACTCGCAGCTTGCTCGAGAACCTCTTGCTTGGGATTTTCCATTCATTCAGCCCATGTGACATTTGCTAGAGAAGCCAAACCCCAAAAGATCCCATGCGAGGAGCCCTGGCTTGCTTGTGTTTACATTGGCCTTTCACTTGGCAGGAGAGAGGTGAAAGTGCTTTCAGCTGCAAGTGGAATTTTTTCTCTCTGGATGAACATCTGCCACTTGTACATGTTGCTTATCCCAAAGGAGGGAAAGATGATGACCTTCTTCCAGAGAAAGAAGTCAAGTTGGAAACAGTAGAAAACAGTTCAGCAAGCCAAATTCAAGAAAAAATGTTATTTATTGCAGAAAATCCATTGCAGCTCCAGTGGAGGTCACTGCCCTGGCTCTCACCACATGAACAAGCAGTTTTGCCTCAACCCAAATCCCATTCATGACAGCACTGTCAAGGAAGGCCAGGATGCACCCCTGCCTCCAAGCTCTCTTTTGCAGCTCTGTCCCTTTCCAGATCAGTGTTTAATGTGATTCACATGACATTTGTCCCTTCCTCTCAACAGTTGGCTACACAATGAATGATCTGATATTTGAGTGGCAAGAAAAAGGAGCAGTGCAAGTTGCTGATGGGCTGACACTGCCTCAGTTTATCCTCAAAGAAGAAAAAGACTTGAGATACTGCACGAAGCACTACAACACAGGTCAGTGCTGTTAACCCTTAACTGAGAGGTTCAGTAGAGAGGAATTCAGGATTCTGCATTTGCCAGAGGCTCTTGCTCTGTCTGATGGCACTCTGGCCTTGTCCTACACTTCCAGAGAGAACAGACATGTAGAAACATACATAGCAAATGTAAAGTTAAAGGACATAAATGTGTGAAACCCTCTTGTCCCTGGTAACATCTGCATCAATTCAGGGGTGTTTGGTTGGGATCCTCTCTCCTAGAACCTTTTGTCTTTGAAATTTAAGTGACAAAGGACACACTGCCAAAGGGCTTTCTTTGCTATGTTAATGTTCATAGAATCCTAGAATGGTTTGGGTTGGAAGGGACCTTAAAGACCATATTGCTCCAAGCCCTGCCATGGGTAGGGACACTTTCCACTGGACCAGGTTGCTCCAAGCCCTGTCCAACCTGGCCTTGAACACTTCCAGGGATTGGGTAGCCACAGCCTCTCTGGGCAACCTGTGCCAGGGCCTCCCTACCCTCACAGGGAACAATTTCTTCCTAATATATAATCTAAACCTTCTCTCTTTCAGTTTGAAGCCATTCCCCTTTGTCCTATCACCACATGCCTTGGGCAACAGCTGTTCTTTTCCTCCTCTCACAAGATTCTGGTTTAAGCAATGCAAGGAAAATCCCCAGACACTGACTGAAAACAGGAGCCTCACTGTGCCTTACCAATAACCTTCCATGTGTCTCCCATCCTCCCCAGGCAAGTTCACCTGCATAGAAGCTCGTTTCCACCTGGAGAGGCAGATGGGCTATTACTTGATCCAGATGTACATCCCCAGCCTTCTCATTGTCATTCTGTCCTGGATCTCCTTCTGGATCAACATGGATGCTGCACCTGCTCGTGTGGGCCTGGGGATCACCACCGTGCTCACCATGACCACGCAGAGCTCTGGCTCCCGAGCATCACTGCCCAAGGTAGGGAACACCTTGTCGTCACCAGGGAAATCATGCCCCTTTTGGGGACAGCTCCTAAGTAAATCCCCACACAGATCCTCCTGCTGCCTTTGCACAATTCCTGTTTAAGGACAAACAGAGCAAATTCCAGTCCCATCCTGAAAAAGTTTTTTATGTTCTCTATGACTAGCAGCAACACTTCCCCTAAGATTCAGCACTCACAACTTGACCATCCTACTTTTATAATGGTACTGAATTTCCCTTTATGGAGGGCTTCTGGTACTGTGGATTACTGTTTTCCTTGCATATAAACAATCACAATAAAGGCCTGAATAAATCAAAAGCTGTGGAATTGCTACTTAAGCCCATGAGGAATTTCAGTGACCTGATAACACATTCACATAAAATGAGCGAGATTCTGGTATCCAAGAACAGATGTCAGCCATGTAAATCACCAAGTAAAAATGCATTTGGGTAAGGAAGCCACCCCATTTCTGTCTCCTTCTCTGACTCCTAGGTGTCCTACGTGAAGGCCATAGACATCTGGATGGCCGTGTGCTTGCTGTTTGTGTTCTCTGCACTTCTGGAATACGCTGCCGTCAACTTCGTGTCTCGGCAGCACAAAGAGCTGCTCAGGTTCAGGAGGAAGAGGAGGCATCATAAGGTAATACATAAAGCATGAAGGACACAGCTGAAATCTGTCCCAGCAACACACCATGGTCAACAGAACCAAGCCACTAGCCCCCAGGGAAGCCCCCAGGATCTGGTTGGATGTTCAGGAGGCTCACACACCAAAAACCAGAGCTGGCTCAATGACTTGAGTCTGTTCTAACAGCCTGCTGACCCCAGGAGTCCAGCAAGCTGGGTTTTGCTAGCTAGCCAAGTGGTCTCAGCCAAAAGGGTTGTTCTCAACAGGACAATTTTCACACAGCAATGTTGTGGTGTGAGTTCTCCTCCCCAGAAGCTGCAGCCAGGGCTGGGAGGGAGGCAGGCAGGGAGGTGTGAGGGGTGTCTGTCAGAGAGCAGCACCCCCAGCACAACAGCCTACAGTAGCCCAGAGGTAAGTGACACCTCTTTTGTCTCTGCCATCTCCATGTTCAAAAGCATCTGCTTCTCAGACTGACTGCAAATTCCTCCTGGAAGGAAAGAGCTTTATTCTGAGCCTTAGCCTGCTCCATGCTTCCCTGCCGTGGCTGATCCCAATCCCAATCCGAGCATGCACGCAGCTCCAACAGTTCCCCAGCCTGGGCTCCAACAGCTTTTAGGCTGAGGTGCCACAGCAAAGATTTCACCTCACAGATCACATTAGAGGGAAACATAGAGGTGGCTGTGATCACAAGATCAAAGGCACTTAAAAATTGTCCCTATTAAACTGGTAGAATCAGGAAAGGGGTTAGCAAATTTTCAGCACCAGGCCTGAGAGGCTGCCCTCAGGAGCAATTAAAAAACAGTACATTTTCTAGGACAGAAAAAACAAAGACAATTTTGCTGATGAGAATCTCAAGCAAGCCCATAGATGACTATCAAGGTCTGCCTTAAATATTCCTCATAGGTATTTGTCTACTTTCCATGATCCATTCCATGCAGGAAACCTACCCCCATTCCATTGTTTCACTGTCCCAGCCATTAAAAGTCTTTCCCAGGGTCTAACCTGTCCTGCAGCAGTTCACAGTGTATGCTTCCAGAACTGCTACCATTCCAGGAGGAAGTGGGGGCTGAGGAGCAGGAGTCCCTATATTTTTCTGGATTTGTCTCTCTCTGCTTCAGTCGTCCTATCTGCAAAACAGGAGATAATTGTTCATTTGTGCTCAACCCAGTCAGGGCCAGGGATGAAAAGTGTTGGACAAATGCAAGGGAAAAGAAGTAACAGATGAGACCCTCGGCACCCACTGATTTTGTTTGACCAGAACAGGGCTCTGCCATCCCAAAATCTACAAAGCTTTGGTTCAGAAGATGCAGCTGAATAGAGGCAGAGCTAAACCCACCCACATGGGTGCCTCCATAGTGCATCTATCTCTTTCATCTGGATTCAGGCATCCTGTCTCTGGATCTGTGCTGTCGTATGCAGATTGGTCTGTTGATAAAACAATGAGAAGGGGGGAAAAGCCACTAATACACAGACCAGTTTAAGAGATATTTGCCAGAGTTCTTCCACTGAACACAAGGCTGTTAGCACAGTCCCTGCCCAATCTCACAGCTATTTAATTGGAGCAAAGCATAAACAAAAACACTTGCAAAAGCTAAATGAACAAGGTTTGCAGGCTCATCAGAAAACTAAGCTGACTGCTAATACGCAAATGGGCTAATGCAGCTGCCAAAGGCACTAATTGCTCTGTCCTCATGTCCTGACTTGTCTGGGTAGCTCTGACTGGTTTAGGCATGACACACCAGGCTAAAAAAAATGTGAGGTGTTGTAGTGGTATGGACCAGTCTGGGTAACATGACGCCATCATCAGACCCACACAGAGTGTATTTGGAAACACCTCCCAGTGTGGCTGGTGATCTTTGCCTTTCTCCTTTGACATGGCACCTTGAAAAAGGCACTAATGTCTTCTCATATCCCAGTACACCACTCACAAAAACAAAGCCACAGTGGCCGAAACAAAGTCACAGCCAGTGGCCCCTCAGCAATGAAAAGATTAAAAAATCCAGTAAATTTAGGATCGAGTGGTTTAGGTTAAGCCAGACATGTGCCAGTGTTTGTTTGTGCAATGGGAAAAGAGCAGAGGCAGCTTTACCTAAACCCCTACATTACAGACATGATGAGAAGGTCCATAAGCTCTGAGTGTCACAGAAAGCCAGACCTTGATTTTATTTGGGTAGTTTTGTTTTGCTCAGATATGGCAGTGTCCTCTGTGTCCTGCTCCTCCATCCCATGCAGCTGCCCATGGGATACAGGGGCCATCCAGAAAAGACACCCTTCAAAGGACAGGGGAAGGGGCAGCAGGGCACTGTGGGCAGGCAGCTACAAGGGAGGGGGCTGCTAGGTCAGTGTTGGGGGACACAGCATGGATCAGCCTCTGTTAATGATTAATTAGTGCCACTGGTCTACAATTAGCCTTGGTGACCTGTCAAGAGACAGGAAAACAAAGAGACGAAGTCAAGAGACTTCGCATTCTGACTCTGCCTCTGCAACTCACTGCTTGAATTACTTGGGCCAGACTTAGTTTTCCCTGTCATTACATCCCTGTGTTCAATAAAATAGGGCTAAATCATTCTGGGATTCCAGCAAAGCTTTCGCCAAAAAAAACCCAAACAGCGACACCATTCATATTTATATCGGAATACAAGTTATATTTTTTCTCAATAATTGGCATTAGCACAAGCAGCCATGTCTTACCACAGAAAGGCACTGCAGTTCCTCACCTAAAAGTTGGCTCGTGGGGCTGGCTGCAGGGTGCTGTGGGCAGGCGAGTGAGGGCTGGTTGCACGCTGCCTGCAGAGCTCTTTTCCTGGACAGCTCCTGGCTCCTGCGCATCCATGTAACTCTGTAGGAAGCAGCTGCGGCTCTGGCTACGTGAGTTACATGGAGCCCACTCCTTCTGGGCAAGCTGAAACTGCACAGGCAAAGCAAAGAAGGTGCTGATAGGAGGTGGGGGGATTAGGGAGAGGCAGAAGCAAAACAGGGGATGCAGCTGGAAAAATGAAAGCAGTGCCACAAACCCTTCAACATGTCAAAGACCTCAACGGGGTGGAAGTCAGTCCTGTTCTCCGTGGGGTGCCTGGATCCCCTGATTTGCATCTGTGCATCACACAGCTGGCACCCCTCTATAAGGCTGATCTCCCAAGAGCAGGGGGCTGGCCCAAGGGTGCCGAGGCTGGGGCATGGTGGGAGCATCTTTCCCATGCAGAGCAGGACGCTGTCAGCGGAGAGCCTTATAGCGAGGGTGCACTGTCTATATCTCATTTTAAGTAGAGTCCCATGCTCAATCTGTTCCAGGAGGACGAAGCTGGTGAAGGCAGGTTCAACTTCACTGCCTACGGGATGGGGCCAGCTTGCCTGCAAGCCAAGGATGGCATCTCTGTCAAGGGAGCCAACAACAACAACACGGCCAACCCGGTGCCGCCGCCGTCCCGCTCCCCCGAGGAGATGAGGAAGCTCTTCATCCAGAGGGCCAAGAAGATCGACAAGATCTCCCGCATCGGCTTCCCCATGGCCTTCCTCATCTTCAACATTTTCTACTGGATCATCTACAAGATCGTCCGCAGAGAGGACGTGCACAACCAGTGAGGGGAGGGGAGCAGCCGGGAGGGAGCGAGCAATCCTTTATATATGTGCAATAGCAATGCAGCAATGCATGAATTTAAGAATGCGGCAATATCTACTAAAAAACAAAAAAAAAATGGGGCGGGGGTCTGGGAGGGACTTTTAATCATGTGAACTGAGGGTATCTGGCACAGGGAGGAGAAAAGAAGCTCTTGATCTGGGGAGCGCAGGGGGGGAGTTAGTTTTACAGCATAGGAAGATGTGGATTGCTCCAGCAATCCAAGCAGTGTAATATAGTAATATATATTCATGCTTAATTATAATGCAAAAAGAAAACAAAAGAAAAAAAAGACCAACAAAAAAAAATCTTTTTTTTAGGCTACTAACAGCTTAGATTCTCAAGTCACTGGAATGATTCATGATTCCATGTGCAGAAACTGCTGCAATTACGCTTTATCTGACTTTTGCTATAGAAAGGCCATTCCAGTCAAGCACGTGGGGGGAAAAAGCCCTAACAAAATGGGAAAAACACCTCAAGAAAATCATTCTGTGCTTCTCTAGGTTTTGCACTTTGAAAACTGGATTGATAGGGAAACTTAAGAAAGAGGCTGTGGATTGCTGTTTATTTTATATATTTACTTTTTTTAGTCATGGGTTTGCCAATCAAACACTTTGTGACTCTTGCATAGAGGAAAGCAAATACATTATCTCTCTCATCCCCACCAGAGAGCATCCAAAGGAAACCCAAGAAGGACATCAGGGCCTTCATCACAAATCACAGGTACCTTCTGTCCTTTTAAACAACCTGGCAGGATTCAAGTCCCAGGAGGCAGAAATATTATTCAGAACACTAGAAATGATGAAGGATTTTTAAAATAGTTTTTTATTTGTTTGTTTGTTTTTTTCCAAACCCCTTTCTGCCATGTTTGTTTACAATGGGGGGATGGAAGCAATTGTATTTAAAATATAGAGAAAACAGGCATCTTAATGCCTTGTTTTGACAGGACCGGGCGTGTGGCAATACTGTCAGTAAGGGGGGTGGGGGGCAGGTGTGTACAGAGAGAGCAGCTTTTATTTTCTGACATTTCATAGCAGTTATATTAATAGTGAAGCTGGGCCAATGGGCCCAAAATTCTATTTTTGTATCTATTTTGGTGCTGCATTTACCTTGAACACGGATGGGAAGATGGAGCAGGCTGCTTTGCCCCTCTCTGCTGCCTGGCAGAGAGATGGGGGAGGCTGGCACAGCTTGGTGGGGATGGGGAAAGAGGGGAGGGAGGTGGGAAGGGGTGAGCAAAGGGGTTTCTCTTTGCCCAAGAGGTAGCACAGGTTGGCATTGGTGTTTGGGGTGGGGAGAAATGTGCCAAACACCTCTAGGGTGTTACTTGAAAGCCTGGCTTGGGGCCAGTGGGCAAGCCAAGGGCTTGATGTCCCACTTGTCCCTCTGGGCCCCTGGGTGTGAGCTGGCTGCAGCACCCAGGGTGACTCCGTTGTGTTCATTTGCACTTTAGGGAGAGAGGTGAAAGAGAGCACGAAGGAAGAGACAATCAGTCTGCACTGAAGCACTTGGGGACAGGTCTGGGTTAGGCACCAAAAGAAGGCACAGAGAAAAGTGGCACCCACGGGGTGCATCCACTCTCCTCCCTCTCCTGCTCAGGATGGGAGCAGAGCTGAGCTGGGCTGAGCTGAGCTGGGCTGTGGATCTGCTGCTTGCCATGGGAACAGACAGGCTCCCTCCTGCAGAGGCTGGAATAGCTCACAGCAAAGTGCCCGGGGGCACTGCCAGGTCCAGTCTGGCCCAGGTCAGCAGCACCCAAGCCTGGGATGGGAGGTTGAAGTCATGCTTAGCCATGGGTGTCCCAACCAGCACAGGAAGAAGCAGGTGAGAGGACAAGGGAGCCTGGGACCTGCCAGCTGTCCTGCACAGGGATGATGCCAGAAAGAGAAACACCAGAGAAAACACCAGGGCTTGCTGGGGCTGAGTAGAGGGATATCCATCTCTAGGGCTGCCAATTCAGCACCTGTCATCAGCACTAAAAACACTTTAGTTTAAGAGGAAAACAAAGGAAAAAAAACAAGGGAAGAAAGAAATAAAGGACAAAAATAGCAAGAGGGAAAAAGGGAGAAAAAAAGATTAAAACCACAGCCCTCACTGTGTGGACTAGGGCAAATGTTTTGGCAAAGGCCACTCAGTTTTCTGAGTCCCTTTGTACTGCTGAGACAGGGAAAAGTCACAAGGTCACGCAGGGGCATGAACCAGCACATCAGCCCTTTCCCTCCACTGGAGCAGCAGAAAACCTGTGGGCTGAGGGTTTCTCCTTCCCCTGGCAGACAGTGCTTTCCCAAGCAGGGAGATCTCAAGCAGAGGCATTATTTGATGCTGGGACAAGGTCCCAGGCCTTGGCTGGAGCCCAAGTCTGCTGCTGGCTCTGGGTTTTTTTGCTGAATTATTGAACTCTCCCCGCGCGCGCCAGGCCGGCTGCGCCAGCTGCGGTTTGCGATTGTTTCAAACGGCGTGTCCTTGTCTGAGATGAAAGGCCAGTCCAGGGAATTTCCCTCCCTGCCCGGCAGCACAGCAGAGGCTTGGCAACCCACAAACCACAGCTCCTTCCTCATGCAGGTGAATGACCTCAAATTGCTGTCATTTGGGTAAAAATGTCCTGTCTCCATGCCTGGACCTTGCACTTTGGAGTGGGGCGATCTGGCCGTGGGTTCACACACCTTCCATCCCCCCAGGCTACCTGGGATGGCTCTCCAGGCCACAGCAGGGCTGCAGGTTTCCTTCCTAAAGGAGCTGCCTGTAGGTCAACAAATCCCATGCACCCTGTTCCCATCTAGCTGAGTTGTGGTCCTACATCAAACCCAAACACCGAGGGCAGGAGCAGAGCGAGGAGGAGGAAGACATTTCCACCTCACTTCGTTCTGCTCCAGCTGTACATCAAAGAATCCCATGTTCATCCTAGACCTCCTGTGTGCAGATGTCACAGCTACTGCTGCACTGGAGCTCCAGTGCCACTTCTTGGCACAGAATAAGGCTGGAGGAAGGCATGTAGGGATAAAAAATCATCAGAAGGTGCTGTTTCTTGCCCATACAGAAGCATTTCAGCTGCCAGTGGAGCCCATGGAAGTTTAGGGACTGAAATAAGAGCCACACTCTTACCAGCCTGCCTTGGCCTCCAGTTCAGCTTTGCCAAGCTCTGGGCACATTTGATGCTCACCATAAGCAGTGTTATTTTCTCTTCCTTAAGCAGCCAGTTTCCATTTGGGCCATTTTGCACCCCAGGGCTGCCTGCAGGGTGACAGCGAGCAGCACTCACATCCCAACAGGAAACACACAGGAATCTTGGTGAAGGTGTGACAGTGCTGAGATAACTGTCCCAGGGATGTCCTGCCAGAGAGTTTCACCACCTAGACAAGACTTTAGACTGTCCTATGACCCCCTGGCAGGTCTGGATTGTTTTCAAAATCAAAGGTTTTTCTCCATCTGTACCAGGTTGTGTTTAGTCTCTGTATTGCAAAAGAACTTGTTTTGATAACTTATCTCATCTTTAAAGTAGGCTGCTTTAATGGTGCCAGCAATTATGTTTATTAGTAGGAATGCACAGGGTTTGATATTGCAGGGTAACTTCCAGGCATATTGATGGAATTTAACTCCATAATTGTTATCTCTTCTTAAGAATGAAGCTCAGAAGCAAAACCTCTGAATAAAACAGCAGTTGTCTGGCAGTAAAGAGAGAAAAATGAATCCTAATTCACTTGGCTTCTTTGGAAAAAGAGAGCTTTATCCCAAATATTATTTCCAGATGTTGCTGGAGACATCATGCTTTGTGAGCAGGAATTCTTTTTCCTTACACATAAATACAATTGTCCAGAATAAAAAACCACCAGCTTACTATATTTTGATCAGATAGAAGAGTTTCTTCCACTTTAATACCTGATCCATCTGGGATCCCAGTGCCATGGAAATCAGAGAGGTGCTGCAGAGGGTCCAGGACAGAGCAGTGAGCACGGGGGCTGCTGCAAACTGCAGAGTTCAGCCGTGGCCTTGGCCAAGCACCAGCTGCCTGGGAACACTCAGGTCATTCCCTCCATGGCTGTGGTGGTGCCCTAATTCTCCTGTCCTGGAAACCCTTGCTTGTCAGGCCTGGGGGACTTTGCTCCTAAAACCATCAAACAATTTCAAATGTTGAATATTCTCACATCCTCTAAACAGGAACGTTTTTTGGCTTTGTTTTCCTCAGACTTTTCTGGGAGCTTTTTCCTATTCTTCTGAAGATCTTTCATTTTGCAAAGCAAAGACAATTCAAATTACACTGTTGGCTGCCCTTTATCTTGACTGTGATTCAAAGACTTCATTGCCCAATGCTGGTAGAAGAAAGATTAGAAGCATTTACAATGTATATTTATGAAAAGAAAGGAACACACGGAAGGAGAAAAGGCTGTTTTCAGTGGTGCCATATTTTTCACAGATTGTATACAATCATATTTTTGTACTGTACTACCATTACTTAATAAAACATAGTTCTTACCCCTGTGCCAAAGACAGACAATCTCTTTCAGTATCCCATTCCTTACTCCAAAACCTTGATACTGGCAGGTGTGGACAGCACAGTGTGGACCCCAGTACCTCAAACCCCAATCCTGCTGCAGCATCCCACAGAGTTCAGCTCAGCAAAGGAATTATCTGATCCATTCCCATGCACCCACACATTCCTGTCTTCTTCTCAAAATGAGGTGGATGGAAGGGGCATCCTGTGCTGCTCCTGCATCAATAGTTTTCCATTATTTGCATGGAGAGAGTGTACTAGTTAAGTAGAAAATTGAGATACTTGATTGTTCTTCAGGGTGCTAGGATGAGCACCAAAGCAGAAGCTAATAGTCATTAATTTTGCATCTTAAATTACTTCAGGTTCTTTAAGTCTTCCCATTCCCTTCTCTCTTCCTCTTTAACAATTATTTCTTGAGGGCAGTTGCACATCTCTTGCTCAAATGAACCTACAAAAGTCTCTCACTTCATTCGAGCCTAATGCACTTCTGTGTGTTCATCTCCCTTTTTTTCATTCTTGTGGGGCTCAGTTCCTCAGCACTGCAAACTTTGAAGAGCCTGGGATCGGTGTCTTGGCAAATACAGGGCAAAATATGGCACTAAAACCATTCCCCAAGGCAGGCACAGTGACAGCCCCCAGGGAAGTGCTCTCCTGGCCAGCCATGCATGGAGAGGATTCCTGGGGAATGCCAAGGTGGCTACTAAGGGCTTTTTTGACTGTGCTCTGTGAAAGAAAGCAGTGTCAGTCAGAGGGAATTCAGCCTCTGGCTGTTATTCCTGTAGAGCTCCCTGTTTTACATTGATCCAGCTATACAGCAGCTGCTTATAGGAAATCAGGTGCTTGCATTCTCAGTCTCCTACCGTGGTGTGGAGCAGAGGGCCCCACAAGAAAACAGCTGCTGTGAACCAGGCAGGGTGGAAGGAGCTGTTACACTTTGAGCAGAGCATCCACTCTGAGCTGCTCCAGCTCTGCCTGCAGGGGTTTGCAGTGGGTGAGATGTTCTCTGAGAGCTGCTGGGGTGAGCAGCCCTGGGGTGATGCCCTCAGGTGACAAACCACAGGGCAGGAAACAAGAAGAGGGATGATTTCAGCCCCCAGCAGAGGAAATTACTGGTTAAATTGTCAAATGAGGATCCTGGCAGAGAGTGGCAGAGAAGGAGAAGGAAAAGCACTAGGAGAGGTTTAGGTTGCATGCCACATCACTCCTGCCATCCAAGGCCAACAGTGCCAACAAGCATGGTGCAAGGCAGCAGGAATTATATGAGTGTATTAAAATAAAACCATCATGTCTGGCAAACCTAAGCTGCAGTCCTTGTGCACTTCACTGCCAGGTTTCTGAGTAGGAATGATAAGGGAGTCTTATGTTTGTGATATCCCTGCTCCTGGGTCTATTACAGGCAGTGCTGAAGCCCATCCTGGGATAGGACTGGGTCCCAGCTGTGCTGGAGCTGGGTCAGCCGTGGTTTGGCCCAGACCGTGCACAGGGAGAGGGAACAGATGGAACAGATTCAGCACAAGCTGATGTTGCCCCTCTGGGGAAAGGCAGGGGGAGTGCTGTGTGTTTGCTTAACAATCCCTGCAGCCCGCAGAGCATCGCTGCCTCAAAAAGCACAAGGGAGAGGGAGCAGCAGCTCCCTGACAGCAGCAGTTCCCAGCCAGGAGAGGGGACACAAACCCTGTCCCCAGACTGAGGGTCAAGTATGTCAGCACTTCCAGTATAAAATCATCCGTGTTTTCCTGGGCAGAGGATGATACCAGCACAAATAAGCCATCAGCAGAGCTTGAATTTAGCTTTTATTTACAGATTTGCCACCTGAATTGCATAAGTAGCTAAAGTCAAACAAGGACACCCTCCTCACCTATCCAGGAAACTGGGCCATGGGGTATCATCAGTAACCACGTGCCCAGGCTGTGAGCATGTCACTGCTGTGGCAGATGAGTCAAATTTGGCACAAGCAGGGGCAGGTAGAGCTGCCTGAGGCTGCCAGGTCTGAGGGACACAGAGCTCACAGGTAGTTTTTGCTGCTAAGGCTTTTGGGAAGCTGGGCCCAGGACTGTTAGCACTGTAGCAAGCCAAAATCCCCTTCCCCAGAGGGTCTGTGGGAGGACATCTGCCTTATCCAGGCACTTGGTGACACTGCAGCGCTGTTGGGTTACCTGTCTGACAAAAACATGAATCAGGCTTTAGGCTGCAACCAGCTGAGCCAGATGGCCTAGGTTAAACACACCACAGAATTTGGGCACTGAATTACTGCTCCAGGTTCAAGCCTGAACCACCTTTGCAGTGATGACACCATCACAGTCACAATTACAGTGGAGGCCTGGTAACTGCTGAAAGCAGCACGGCCCTGTCAGAGCCCAGCAGACATCAGCAGGGCGTGACCTGCAACAATAACAGAACTGGGGCCTGGGCTCCAGTGTTTCTTGCTTGGAACCTAATCCCCAAACACTGACCTTTACTGAACGAAAACTATGCAATATTGAAGATTGTGCCACGGGCGGTGCCTTAGCCACCTCTCCTGAGTATGCACTCACACATTTTCAGAGGTATCCACAGTTACTTGTGCTGGGGTAAAGAATCAATGAGTTCCTGAGGAGCGGGGCCAGCTCTGGAGCTTGTGATGTGCCACAACCGTGGTGTGAGCACAGCTTCTCAGCCAGGTCTGCTCTGCTGAGGCTGCACTGTTAGAGAGTAGAAGAGTCCTAAGAGTTCAGCTCCCCAGCCAAGAGCAGAGTGAAGGCAGGGATCCCAAAAGAGAAAGGAAGAGCAGATCAAGGATCATGTAAGGCAGAGGAACCTGTAGTACTCACTCCTTGCTGTAGTTAAGTGCAGTCACTGCAACCAATATGGTCTTCCTGGGAGTCAAGGCTTGAAATATTGCTGCTCATTCTTTGAGGGGCTGGAAAGAGAATTCAGGAGGCTGGACTTGTCCTGTGGAGGAAGAGACATGGGACAGCATGGGCAGTGTCACCTCTAAAAACAGGGCTCGAGAAACCAGCAGGAAAAGGGAGAGGGGCAGCCTCTGTTATATAAGAATGGTTCTTGGAACGCATCTTGCTGCATGGGACACAGGTACATCCTTCACAGGCAGGAGTGTAACTATCCTGGCAAGTCCTTGGTCAGATGCATGCCTCCACTTGCCATCAATCCCACTTTTGACCAGGATAACTAGAATAATAACTTAAAAAAAATCACTAATGAGTTAGGCTATTGTTACATCCTCTCCTTACCCTTTTAAGTGACCGTGGCCAGTCCCCTTGGTCACACCAGTAGAGCTCAGCTGCACACGAGATGCTCTGCTAGAGGCTGACCCAACAAAATCTTAGCACAAGGGAGCAGAAGTTCCTTTGCCTTGTGCTTACCGAGGCCAGGGAAACAACTGAACCAGGGCTTTGAAACACTCTGCTCTGCCTACACTGAATTTGAACGCTCCTTTCCATTCCAATCTTCCCACATCTGCTATGTTTTTGTCCAAAACAGTCATTCTTCCATTCCAGGGTTAGATCAGAAGAGAAAATAAGCTCAGAAACAGCACAGGCCAAGCTGACAAATCCCCAAATTAACCTACTCAGAGAGGAGAATTGTAAAAACAGCACCTCCACACCAAGACTGATGTCTCACTCCACCCCATTCACAGCCCTCCAGTCCTAATCAGCGCAACTTAACTTGACAGGGCATTTAAAAGACACATTTCAAAACCATAATTGATCCATCCCATCCTTAAATCAGATCACAACAGCAGGTTAATCGGGGGATCTGTCAGCTTTGGGAGCATTCAAAATGTAACTTTTGGGAAACAAACATTGAGATCCAAATAGTGATGTTATGTGAGAATTCGAGAGGCAGGTAAGCAGTTAACCTTCCCCTCGCTGGGAAGAGTGACCTGCTGTGCTTGAACTCTGCCTCTGAGCTCCTTCTCACCGTACAACCAGCCTGGTGCTCCCTGTGACCAGGGCAGGGGGTCAGGGGACACCAGCAGCTCCAGAGGTACACGAGGCACAAAGGCCAAGGGACTCACCATTCCACATGCGTGTGGAATGAATGATCCTGAAAAATGCGCCACCTGGAGCATCTCCAGCCTACTGTGAAATGGAATTCCTACACAAAAAGAGAAGTTTGTGTGGTTCCCAAGCCTGGTCATGACACACTGACAGCACTAATCACGGCCAGAGCTCACCTCTTCTGTCATGGACTTACCGAGCTGCAGCAAAGGTTTGACTGTTGCAAAAGAACTGAAACTGGAGGTAACTGTGCTAAAAGCCATTCACACTTGTGTGTGTGTGTATGTGAGAGATACAGCAAAACTTCAGTGGATAAAGAGACTGAAAGATGTGAAGACAAAGCAACACGCAGAGGACTTCACCCAAAAATGGCCTGGCATGCAAAGGTCACTGCATTTCATCACAGTCTGCCATCCTGCAGCATTGGTAGCACCACTCGGGAAGCAGCCTTGGAACACTGAAGATGCACAAGCCTGAACCAAGCAGTTGTCACCTCCCACCCGAGATCAAACCACAGCCATGAACAGGCTAAACATCGTGGACAGTGACATTTTATGAACTGTGTTGTCTCTCACCTTCTACCACAGTGTCTCTCACCTTCTACCACAAGCATATCATGCTTGTTATATTACAACTAAGGAGTAATGAAAAACTTACACTTAAGTGACATAAAAAAAAGGGGGGGAGGACCCACGAATTTCTCCCATCCAACTATAAACGCACACCCATTTACATTGTTTTGTAAATGAATTTAGAAGAAAAATAAAAATATTAAGATATTTCTCTTCAGGGCAACCATTGCACATTTGGTTTTGCTTTGGAGAGGAGATACAAACACACACAGCAAGAATACTTTCCAATTGAAAATAGGCGAAACAAATAGAAGTGGTAACAGTTCAGCACCTAGACAGTGTTTTCCTGGTGTCCTTGATAAATATTATCTCAGTTTCCCACAGCATTTACTTCACTAGTCAAACCCTCAAAATCTGGTATCTAAGAATACCTCACAAAAACTTCTGAAAAAAAGCCTATTAAGCAGTGGCATTGTACTGCCCCATTTTCTGTATCTCTCCCATCTGCAAGCCATTTGTATGAAGAAAATCTTTGTTTCCAAAACTTGGCTTACTAAAGCTCATTTGTTCCAAACACAACAGCGCCTTGATGCTGTTTACAGCAGGGGCAGCCAAAGGCCGGGCTGGTCCAGCAGCCGCAGTGGGAGATGTTACGGGGTGTCCCATCCCTCTGCCAGCACTCCCTGTCCCCCGGGAGGGCAATGCCAGTCTCCCTCCTCTCAGGGTAATGTGGGGTTTAACACAGACCCAAACCTTGGCTGTAGGACAGGCCCTCTTGACACACACACGTCCACCACAGCCCCTTTATCAGCGTTCTTTTGTAAGTACTAAATTCAGATTTGAGCTATTTATGTGGGGTTTTATTGCTAAAAAAAAAAAAAGGGATGTTTTCCCAAGTTTGTTCATCAGCAGGAAAGGATGGCAACAAGGTCAGAGTGTTTTCCTCCTTCAATCTTATCAAGATCTCAGAAGCAGTGACATTAAATTGGCCCAGTTTGATCAACTTTTCAGCATAGGAAAAAGGTGTGACTGCTCTTAACAGGACAAAATTCATCTCCCTTTAACTTGACATGAGCATCTTTAAAAGACAATGAAAGAGCTGCATATGCAGCTGTTTTCATTTTCTTCTTCACAAGGTGGGTGCTGAAATATCCATGTCTCACAGGAGATAATCAGAAAAATATTCAGAGTAAGAATCCCTGGAGTTAATGTAAGGAGGAAAGAAGTGGGCAATGCAAGTGCTCTCTGAGTACCTCTACTGGTTCATTTGCACAAGCGGAAAAAAAATGGAAAAGTCAGTGCTTTTTAATTGTCATGCTACTCTCCCTTCAAGAAATACAAAATATGAAGTGCAGTCATGTTCAAAACATAAAATGTAGAATTCTTCAAAAGGAATAAATCAGCTTAATCACAAAGTACTTACATGTCTTCTCCCTACCCACCTTAAAAGAGGATGTCCCTTTATCTTCTGTATGAATTTACTATATATAGATATGTATAAATCTATACATACACAAAATTGGTATGGCCTTACACTCCATTTAAGGACATTTTGCTACATTGGTCAGAGTGCAAAGCAATTGCTTCCTTCAAGTCAGTATTTTTACATCATGAAGACATAAACCTGTAACTTAGACAATTTGCATGACCACACAGCCACAGTGGCAAATTATTTTTCTGGCTTGTAAAAAAAATTTTAAAACAGAAGTTCTATTTCAGCAGTTTGAAGATGGAATGTAAAGTTTCTGCTGTTAAATGTATATAAAATATATTTATTGAATCATACATTCATGCTGATTCCAATAAAAAAAATAAAAGATTTTTCTGAAATTTCTCTCCATGGATTTTTACTGCTGGAGGTTCCACACAGCAGCTGGCAACACAAAGAAAAATGTATTTGTTGTACTATTTTGCAAGCCAGGACATTATTTATACATACCTTTAAAATTCTTTGGTAGAGTAAAGTGACCTTGATGCAAACACTCAAAGTGACATTTCAGAATGCAGGAGGACTGCCTCTCACACTGAATCACTAAGATGGTCACAATAAAATATTTTTCCGTCCACCGTCAGGTGCTTTGTCAAGTTTGAACTATCACCAGTGGAACGGCAGATCCCTCTTGGCTTGGCAAATGGCATTTTGTGACAGAAAATAGAAGGGCAGCATCCTGCCCTTCAAATCTATTCTGAGAATATGCCATTACTCTAAAAACTGTCTTTAATGATGGAGTTTGAAAGAATTTTACTGTTTCATGTCTCATAACAAAAAAAGTTATTAATGGACCACTTTGCCCCATTCTTCCAAATAACAAACAAGTAAGGATAAAGATCTTACTGTTGGGAAATTAAATCATGAATGAGTCAATTCCTTCCTCCCACAGCACACACAGCTTAAAACTTTGCATAGTGTGTGCTCCTATCCCCAAGAAAAACCTTGTAATGGACCAAAAACAGTTAAGAAACACAATTTGTTCAAAAATATGCCCTTCCACGATGTGCAGAATAAGCAGCTGCAGAGATCAACTACAGATCTTCATACCTGCACTCAGAACCATCCTTTTCACTATGCACAGTGAACTCCCAGGTCTCAAGGACATCTCTGCCACGTGGCACCAGAGGAAGTTTCTCAGATTCAAGTCAGAGCTCGCTGTTACCACACAGACTGTTTTCTACCTCAGGAGAAAATCCTCTCTGCCAAGCTCTGCTTCCAGCAGCAAGCTCACCACTTCCACCCTCACCTGTATGTGGACAGTGGACACCCAGGAACACCAGAGCAAATTTAAAGAAAAATAAAAAAGAAAAAAGGGCCCTGCAGAGCAAGGAAGTGATCCCAGTCTGAATCCTTAAATGCAGAACCAACATCTGCATTCCCAAACACACAAAGATCTCAGTTCAGCTTTACAAAACAGCCCCACACAAGTCTGCTGGTGCATCCCAGTACTGCAGAGGATGTTTCTCTGTGCTCAAGGGGTAACTAAACCTTTTTAATTGTGCAATGCTCTTGAAGGAAGAGAAGGCAGCAGAGGCAGATCATGGTTTCCAGTTCTGGTCTGGGTGCTACGAAACACTCCTGCAAGTGAAATGCCCTTATTTCTACCTGTCTTATACTATTAAGATCAGCCAGGAGAGGCCAGATCACACCAGTGAAACCACCACACTATGAAACACTGTACTCTGAGAGGGGCAGATCAAGGTACCATGATCATGAAGGTTATTCCAAATCTGTCCATGTGGCTGCTATGGGTGCAGAAGTCTGACAGCTCTAGACAGCTTTTGCTCAATTCCCAACTCCTTGCAGAGCACTAGGACACCAAGAGCATCTCAGTACCACCACCTCCTTGTCTTGACTGGAGGCACTAGAAAGGAGACACATACAGAGTCTGATTCATTTCAGACTGTAGCATTTGGTTCCTGGGAAGAGCTGGACTACCTTGGTTATTAGAGGTCAGCCTCCTTGCAGTTCATGTAGCCCACTGCAGTCAGCGGAGGCAAATCAAATTGTGGTTTCTTCACTCATCTTCAGGAATGTATGCAAAGCACTGGAGGCCTTAGACAAGAGATACTGGGATTTTAACAGTACAGCAAGGCAGAAACCAGAAGGGCTGGAGGCTATAGGAAGCCTAAACATCAAAACCAATGTGCAACATCTTACAGCAGGTCTCTTCAGAGGACTTTGTTATTAGCGAGTCACAGAGGCACCAAAATGCAAATACCAAGAGTCACTCTACAACATAACTTGCTTTTGAAAAGTATTTCTTTACAAGACATTTCCACAGAATTTTATGTAAATATTTTATTTGCCTGTCATCTTGGGACAAGAACATGACTTTCTGGGTCAGCATATCGAGTATGATTCATATGAGAACAAGCACACACTTCACCCTTTTAAATTCTTTACCGACACTCTTCTTTCAAACCAGGCAGCTGTGAGCCAGAACTGTCCAGCTCCCACTACAGAAATGGGGGTTCAAGCTTATGGATGCTTTTGCAGATTTGGTTAAGAGCTATAAAAGCTTCTATTAAAAGCACTTTGATAAGTCTGAAGTGCAACCTGTTACTGCAGTCTTCGGATTTAACGTCAAGAACAGCAGAAACCCAACAAAGGGGAAAGAAACATATCACAACAAGGACGGGGTTCAGTGAAAGATCTCCATTGCATACTTTCACCTCACAGGCATTCCTGATAGGAAAAATGCAGACAGCTTTTGTTTTTTAAAAAAATACCAGTTACCACCACAAGAGGAAGCAGCAGAATTTCCCAAAATGCTGGCTGTGAGAGCACACCACAGCCCACACTCTCCCCAGTTCACTAAGGTGTCAAATCTCCAGGTCCAGATGGTAAGCAGGCCAATCAGACACAGTTGTAAGGAGGGAAGGGACAAACAGTGTAACAAATGCAAAGAGAAAAATAAAACAGAAACCAACAATAGCAACATTTAGCACAACCAGCTTCAACCAGTAAGTCTAGCAAGGAAAAGGCAAAACGTGACTGCTGGGGACAGGTAATACTGAGGGCAGCTCTGCTCCAGAGCCTACAGCAAGCACAGGTCAAGAGATGATACACTGGATATGCACAGTCATTAGAGTCATAAACCAAGAAACATGGGAACAGTGACACCTGACACAGATTAGCAAACTTCCTACGCAGCTCTGTTGCACTACCAAGAGACCTGGAGGTCTGGTGTAGACACAAATCCATCATTTTTATCCAGATGTTTAACACCAGGCATTACAGAAATACTGCTTTGTGCAGCACCATCTTACAGCATCTCTTGGATTGAAATTACCCAGTTTTGTACTTTGTTTTCAGTTTCATCTTCTTTCAGAGGCAGTGGAGCGCGTTCAACATCTTAACACCAGGACAGACAAGCACCTTCCATACTTCTGACAAAAATTTCTTCTTATCCACTTCAGGTCTGAAGCAAGGAATAAAGTACTGCAAAAATAACTTACTTACAGTAGTTGGAATTGTAAAGGATGTGACACAGGTATTTCTGCTTTGCTTGTAATTTTGCAATAGTTACAACAGGACCTGCCCAGCTTCAAGTTCAAGTTACTAATTTCTGCATCCAGTAAGTATTTGTTTTCAATAATTTAAAAGCAAAGTGATGCACAGAAGGTATTAAAAGCTTTAGCTACAACCACCTCTACCTTGTAAACCTAGTGACTGAAGAACCTCTTCCCCTTGGAAAAACTCCAGCATACTCTTGACTTGATAAAGCAAATCTAGACCTTTTTTATTTTTATTTTTTTTAAACAATTTGCCAAAACTGGAATGAGAGATAAATAGAAGGCACAACAATTTTGCTTTTTTTTATACAAATACAAACTAAACATGAAAAAAACTCCCTATTTCAATAAAAAATTTCACAAGTTCAGGAAAAGTGTTTGAAGAGTCAAGTTCTAGACATTTAAAACCTATCCCACAATCCAAAATTTCAAAGTGGTAAAACAGTAGTTCGAATTCCTTGCTGTGATCATGTATCAAAAGGAAAAGAGATTCTACGGATACCCATTATTCCACTTTTACAGCGCCACAGAGAGAAAGGTGAAAGTCAATTTTTCAAGTGGCAATGTCTCCAGGCCGGAGGATGTTCATATGACCCTCAAAGAAACACCAAGAGTTTTGCTTTTCTGCCCTTGGAATACTTGCCAAGAACTATGTTTTCCTACAGGCTCTTGAACGCATGCACGCTGACTGCACCCAAATTCAGTAGAAAGAGGGGAGGGAAAAAAAAATAAAAGAAAAAAGAAAGAGACATTCCTTTAGGAAAAACCACTGGTACCAAAAAAACCAAAAATCAGTCCGTAAGTTTGAGGTGAACAAGAAAATTCAGTTCTTTTCTTTTTAAAATCCACTTTTCCTAAAACGTTGTTCCACAAAGCTGGAATCTGGGACAAGGACTAGAAAAAAATAAATCACAGAACCATAACACAAACAAAAAGGGGCCAAAATAGTATCAAACGTAGCAGTCTATAACAGGCTAGGGCCACATTCCAAGATACTCAAGGCTGAAATTCACAAATCTGCAGGAAAAAGGGTTTGCGCCACCATGTCAACATCCGCGATGAATTCACTGGCGTTGCCCGATCCCCCTTCCAGCTCCAAATCCTGGCTTCTGGGACATTCCTCCACGTGGAGGCCCTCGAATCCCACCTCCCAGCCCCCCACGAGTGCCTCCAGGTCCACGGGGTCTGTTATCTCTGCGGTCACCCTCCCTGGCAGCTCGTGTTTTCTTCTCCTCCACGTTCAGGCGCACCTCTCCCCTGAACATGATGGGCTGCAACAGAAGCAGAGAAGGTACTGTCATTAATGGGTCACCAGGAGCTCTTCAAGGTCAAGCAGATTCCTGCAACTTTGTCTTATATCCTCCTCTCCATGAAAGACTGAAGGGTCTTAGGATTACTTACTAAACAATGGCAATAGCCAAACCATGCATCCAGTCTTGGGGCTTTACTGGAGAAAACGAAGATGTGAAGGAGTGACCCTTGAAAAGCCATCTCAGGCATAACACTGAACATTCTGATGTGTTTTAGAAAAAAGCTGGGCTGTAAGCAAGCTCATGGCATGGCTGTGAGGGTGCATCCAGAGTCCCTGCCTACCTCAGCAGGCAGGCATGGGCACACATTCTGCATTAGCAATCACTGCTGACAGGCTGAGCAGGTACCTCCTGCCTTTGTTAGCAAAATTCCTTTCAGCACGCACACCAATACAGCTTCTTCCTTTCAGCCTCTGACAAACAAGATTCTACTTGTCCATAGAATCAGACTCTCTCTACCTTGTCTTCCTGAAAGCTATTTATACACTTCCTGTGTTCAGCAACCTCCCACCAGAAAAAGGCTCTAATGAGCTGCTGCAAGCTACTGCAATGACAAAAGACTGCACAAATCTTGGTAATAGGAGGTAAAAACATCACACCTACTTTAATATGCTCAAAAAAAACCTAGAGGGACCAAGCACAATCTCTTCCTGTTAAGCTGAAAAACACTGTCTGTTGTCAACAGACCAAAAACTGCTGACTAGAAATTTATTTACCCTGTTGCTAAGGATCTTCTGAACTGGCTCAGGATCATCAAACACCACAAACCCAAAATTAGGGAGCTTTCCACCACTGTTGATGCGGAGTTCAACAACATTGCCATAGCCTGCAAGAGAAAAGCCAAGTTCTTGGGTCATACATTAGAATGCTCTGTTGACCACGCCCATGGCAGCAACCCCCAACCCCTCAGAGGACAGCAAAGCAATCAACTTACTTTGGAAAAAGTCTTTAAGCTCAGATTTATCCACATCATGGGGAAGGTTCCCAACAAACAGCTGATGACTGTCTGGGTATCTCACAATCCGCCTGGTTTCCACATCGCCTTGCTCACCCTCACGAACTTGAACAGAAAAGCAAAACTGATTTTAGGAAAGTCACTCCCCACAACAAACAGAAAAACAAGCCATGGTCAGAATTATCACCATTAGAAAGAATCAATTCACATTGATTCATATATAAATGAATCAATCTATCCATTCATATATAAAAAAAGGAAAGCATTCTACAATAGCAAGTGTGTAACGATTTGCTTTTTATCACCTGGCTGAGGCCAAGCTTGAATTTTTACTGGAGTAAAAATCGTTTGCTTACTGACAAAAATAATGAGATTTTAAAAGTTTTAATTATCACATTGGTTCCCCAAGACCTTTAAGCAACAGAAAAGAGCTTCTTTGCAGCTCCTCTTACTTGGCCTAGGACCCCGCTGAGGTGGGATGCTCGTTCGCTGCTCCCTCACTCGCTGATCCCTCTGAGGTCTCTGAGGGGGGGTCTGAGATTCAGGCTTCGCCTCAGGGCGGGGCTGTATCGATTCAAAAAGGAGTGAACAGCTGAGAGTCAGACAGACATACCAGCAGGTTCAGCTTTTAAGAGCTCACTGTCAAGTTGGTAATAAAATACAGGAAAGGGTAATAGTTTTTTCCACCTGTGACTAAAATACATGTTAGGTCATGTTGGATTATATGCTAAAAGAAAGCAGCAATCACATGAACATTCCCTGTTTCCCTCCATGAGGTGCAATTAATCCTCAACCCAAAAACCAAGGAATAACATCTTCATGAAGTCTATTAGGAATCACAGAATGCTGAAGTCTTTGGGGCCTGGGAAGTCAAATCAGAAGCAAGTAGATTTCACTGTTCTTCCCCTGTCAGCCAGTTTAGCACTTACACTTCTGCAGGTGCTGGATTCCTACCTGTGAGACCGGTACTTTCACAACATGAGGTGGTATTCCTGATACTGGGACAGCCCCGCTGGGAGGAAGGTTCTTGCTGGTTACTGATGCCCAGGAAAATGTCTTTAAAAAAAAAAAAAAATTATAACATCACTACATCTCCTTCTGAAACATATTACTGATAGGACTGCTAACAGATACAAGATAACAGGAACAAATTTTAACTTATACTTGAAAATCAGGAGCCAGCCAACAGCAGTTTCCCCACAATTTCCTTCAAATTATTTAAATTCAGACGACTTGATGTAATGCCAATGGAATTACACTTCTACTCTATTTCTGAATTCCAGAGTTGAAACAGGACACAGCAGTGGCCCAACACCAAGTATCACATCAAAGTTAACCAAAGTATTGGATTCCTGAGTCTCAGTCTGTCCACTTTTACCTTCCTTAACACTGAGAAGTGACCAAAATCCCCAGATAAAAATAAAGCTCTGTAAATAGACAGGAGGGCCATACTGATGAAACCACACCAGAGAAAAGAGAGAGTCACTGTCATTACCCTGGAGTCCTCTTGCACTGCAGGAGCTGGATCAGCAGGAGCTGGAGAAGGACTCTTTTCCACAGTCTCTTCTGGAGCAGATTCCTCCAATACTGGTTCAGACTTTTCTTCCTGCACCTCTTGTTCAGGTTCCTGTTCAGGTTCTGCCTCTGGCTCAGGCTCTGCCTCTGCAGCTGTCTCTTCCAGGTGTTCCTCAATGTCATTGCTATTATACAGCAGCACAAAAAGCAGGAAAAAGAGGTGCTATTGTATTTATTCTATTACTGGTGATAAGCAGTGCTACTTATCCAATACAGAAGTCAGGCACATGACATCTGAGAGGAAGAACAAGACCAAGTAAGGCCACATTGCACAGGGATGCAAATTTTGCATTGGCACACTATAAAGCAGCAAAAAAAAAAAAAAGTCCAGAGTCTCCATGTTCAGTCTAACAGTATTTTAATTTCAGCTGATCAATAAAGAGAAATGTTTTGACTGTCAGAAGAAAACTATTAATAGCAATAAATTCATATGACCTGTTCTACAAGCAGCCTGCCTCACACAACACCTGATTTCATCTATAAATATATTATTACCTGACAGCCTGCTCATAATAAGCACCACTATCATCAGGAACAGCCTCAGGTGTCTGCTGTCTTTCCTCAGGTTCCTCCCCTTCCTCCTCTGATTCTAAATAAGGTTAGAAAACAAAAAAATTAACACACATCTTTAGTATGAGGCTAAATACAAAATACAGGTGAAGTTTCTGCCAAAGAGCACACAGGAAGCACTTTTGAGATGTGACACGAAACAGACATTTTTTTATATTTCCACTATTACTTTGGTTACTGTTTTTGACCAAGGTTAAAAAACATGTCCCAAATACTTCGGAGAATCAGATTTAACCTACAAATCTGACTGCAACTGCTAAAATAAGTCTTACAGTTCTTGTAATAGAAACAGATTACACCAGAAAAATAATCATCTGAATGTCACAACTCCTTGCTGGACTGTAAAGAACTACAGGCAAGGAAAAAACCTACAAGCACATGAAATTTAACACTGATCTGTCTTCTCCAGCAAGAATATTTCCTTTGATCTGGGAATAGAATATTGATATAGATCCAGAACCAAACACCAAAAGAACCATCCAAAAATTTCTTCTACTTACCCTCTGGAGGCTCAGTATCAGAGTCCCCAAAAACCTCATCCTGGTAGCGGAAGATATCGTTGTGGACATAGAACTTGTTTGCAACCGAGCCCTAAAAGCAAATCAAAGGGAAGAACTCAATCAACTACAACAATCCAGTAATGTAAAAATTGAAATAATGAGAGAAAGGTTTGAGCAAATCATCCTTCCCACAAGATTAATCCAAATTTGCCTCTTTTAAAGAAAATAATGTTATTTGGGGCAGGAAAGCAAGAAAGAAAAAAGACATCACTCCTAACAAGTCACATATGGATGGAACAAAGGAAAAAAAAATTGCTGAAGTGCTTTTAATTCCAACAGCTCACAACACTGAAGAAGTGTGAGTGACAACTTCCTGGTGTCTAAAGCATCAATTTTTATCTCAAAGTCATATTGGAAAACAGAGTGATCTTACAACACTCCTTTTTCACTACTATTTTCAATTATGTGAACTGCTTTGCTAAAAAAAGTCTATTTAAAAATGCCACTTCAAATGCCAAGTCAGCACTTCATGAACAAGAAAAGATGAAACCCATATTTTCAAGTGACAGGAAGCATTCCCCTCTTTCTACTACTTCTTTTTCAGTAAAAAGACCAGTTGCTAGGAGAGCAAATCTAAGAGATCATAATTATGATACACTTAAGAAAAAAACATGTTGGACTAACCTAGGAGTCCAAAGTCACGATATTTATAACTGATTTCAATATCCAAGGTTAATGTACAATCATACAGAAGTAGTGTAATCTCCAAAGGAATTTTTAGAAGGTAACTGCTGAATTTTGTGGCAAGCTACCTTTGAGACTGCAACCCTGAGGCCCTGTGAGAACCCCCTGGCAGCCCAGCACACCCACCTCAGGGGCGAGCACGAAGGTCTGCATGAACCTGCGCACGGGCTGCATGTTATTGGAGAGCTCCCCCATCACCTGCACCACCACCCCATCGTTGAGGGTGGCGTGGGCGTCCACGTGACGGATCTTTGTGTGGCAATCCTTGAAGTTTAGTGACAGCACCTTCTTGTGGATATCCTAAGAAAGAAAGGTACACGTGGGTTATGCTGCAGAAGCCATTTCTGCCAAGTTAGCAGCTTTCAGAGAAAGCAAAACAATAAAAAATAGTTTAAGATACATTCCCTAACTCTGGAGGGAAAGCTTGGCAGGATGCTTGTTAAGTTTGCTTTGCAAGCAATTTTACATTATGAGCTATCTATAAGGGAAGCACATTTTGACTAACTATTGCTGTCTACAGTCGAGAGGGATTTTTTTTCTCCCCATTTTTTTTCTTTTACAGAAAGCACTTGAATAGGGTGGGGGTGAATCACAGCTGGATACATTTCTTTTCTCAACCATAAAGGTGATAAAATAGAAGGAAAGAACAGCTTTCTTTTTTCAAGTTCTTACAGATTGCCCATAGACTGCGTCAGCTGGTTTTCCATTGGAATCCAAGCCACCGTGGACATAGGAAGAGTTCTTTCCATAAAACCTGTTGGAAAGAAATATTTTAATGCCAAGCTTCGCTGTGTAAGAACATTGAGCCTCTACATTACAGTGCCCTATGAATAATACTCTTTTAAGTAAGTTTCCTGTCTAAACCACTAGAATAAGGCCACAAAATCTCATCATCCTGTTACCAATCTGGAGGTGGGGGAAAAAGAAAGTTTCCTCATGTAAGCTGTAGCATTCAGGTGTGTCAGAGACCCAGGCACCAATAGCCAAAACCAAAGTCTCATGGTACCTCATGATCCAATCCCATTATATCCTTTCTGCATGAGGTCCCCAAAGCAACACCCTGAACATCTGGGATGCTGAAAGGCTCCCCCCCTCAAGTTCTGATTTCAAGCTTAGCAAGGCACAACAGGACTGTTTTGCTCTTCTACAGTAAAAAAAGTATGGCAGGTAAATCTTCCTTTCTGTAACTGAGAGGTTACCAGCTGAAATGCCCTAAGCACCGTGGTACTGCACTCTGCCAGCAGATAAAAGACTGGAATGGATTCCATGGCACAGAGTCAACTGTCCTCTGACCCAAAGGGATGGGATCAGTTGTCCACCTAAGTGGAGAAACACTCTGAGAAAGTGTTCCTGAGACTGGAAGGGGGAAGGTTTCAGAAACTTTATCTGGCTACTCAAAACACAGCAAAACAAAGTGTATCTTCATAAACAAGACTAGTTTCAGGAAGGGTACCTGTCAAACCAAACAGGACCCATTTGTTTAGATAATGGATTATAGTTTGCTGCATATCCATAATTTCCTGACTTTTCTTTAAGAAAGCTGGTGTGACTCCCGAGAGAGACCAGTACACAAGCACACAACTTATTCAATGCTTCCCCCTAGTCAGGGGGCATTTTATCAAGCCAAAAACTACAGAAATGCTTAACTAAGTGGTATTTCTCCAACTTCAATTTATATTGATTACAAGCAGAAGTGGCAAGCAGCATTTCAGTTAGAACCAGAACTCAGATATTTAAAGAATTCCTGTAATCTTTATTATCCATCTTTTAACCCAGCTGATCAAAACCAGAAGTAAATGACGCTCACCATCTTGAATAAATTAGTTTTTTAAGTGACCAAATTCAGCAAGCTAAGACATAGTAATAAGATCATTCACCAATTTTGGCACACAAGTTAAGAAATTCACACCGAAAACCAGCTCAAAGTGAAGCAGAGCTTTACCTGTGCAAATAGTCAGGTGCTTGGTTCAGCAGGGTATAGTACTGCCTCACGAATTCCCGCCCGACCAGCAGGGGACTTGGCTTCTCCATCACCATTTCTTTGGTCAACTGAAAACTATAGAAAAAAACCAAAAGCTCCAATAAACCATGAGCATTTCAAATGGCTGTTCACATCCTGATTGCATAAGCCACCTAATCACAGCGGAAGGCACGCACCAGGACTGTTTTACCCCTGTAAGCAGTTTAAGCAATGTGTTTTCAGAGTCATCAGAGTTTGGGTGCCAGGGAAAGGATTCCTGGGTACCAAACCAGAGGTGGGAGAGGCTGCAAGGCCGAGGGAGGTCACGTCATAACCTGCCAGTAGTTAATCATCCCACATATCCTCAGGAAAAAGCAGGTAGCAAGCAAGTAAGGTTCTTCAAGAGGATTTGCTAAGTGGCTAAGACATTTACAGTCGATCCAAATTCTACTTACCTCACTTGACTTCACAATCAGAATTAAAAGTCAGATGTTCTCAGGCAAAGCCTGTGCTACTGTATTAGGGGCATTTTTAGAAGGTCAGAGTAAGTCCAATCTATTTTTATCAGCAGCACAGCACTATTTGCTGTGAGTGTCAAGCACTCTGGAGGAATATTAGATTATATTAAAATTATTATGCTACAAACAAACACATACTGCTCTTCCCCTGCTTCCACCAATCTCAGCAAGTCACTTCTCACTTAAATTCAGACCACCAGTCAAGTGAACAGCACCACCCATGTCCAGGGACAAATCCATCTGGGTACCTTCTACCTACCTTCCATGGATCTGTAAGTTACAAAAATAAAATATTTGCAGATAGGTTACTCAATACACCTATCTTCAAGGCAGGCCAGCCCAAACAAAAGCACATTCTGACATTTCCTTGTTATTAAATACTGAAACACTGTTCAAACTCATTCAAAATAGTTTTAAACTCACAGGGATAAACACCAATAGCAGGGCATGTTCTTAGTAGCAAATACAGAACCAACAGAAGATTTTCTGCTTCACACTCAGTTGTACCAATCAGGAGAGAACAGGGGCTTAGCAAACAGTTTTGCTGCTGAAAGAACTTTCTCCCCACTACTGACCCCCAATCTCCTTCACTACACAGTCCTTTTCCCAAACACATGGTATTCAAATTCCACATGCACATTCTCCAGGTGTGACATAAAAATCAAAACTGACACTATTCACCTGAGCCCTCTAAAAAGCAATTCAGGAATCATCGATTACTTCTCTGCTTTTATTTAACTCTGATAACTATAAATAGTGACAAGAAATGGTGGCATCAATGACTAGGGGAAAACCCAGACTGGATCACGGCCAGAACACAGAATGGGGGGAAAGGAAGCCAAATTAAGTAGTCTTTTAGCACAGACTAATCTAGATGGAGCCTGCAAATGCTCATGCCAAGCCAGGCATGTCTTAGGACAAGCTTTCTCTTGTCACTATACCCAAGAGCATCCCATATCCTGGGAAAACTGAGTTGCCCACAACTTATCCTTCAAACATAGCAGAAGGGAAAGAAAAAGACTGGCTTTCCCACCTGCCTGTACTAAGCCCTGTCCCAGTTCATCCAAGGATCTTAAACATTTCATACTCACTGTATTTAATGAATGTCAGAGAACTTGTCCTTTAGACACCAAGAACTGACAACAGAGCAGAGCTTCAGAAGACAGAGGTGACCAGGTTGGTGTTACTGCAGTGACAATTTCAAACACACAACACACAGAGGGCTGCAAAGGAAGTCACAACCACACTGCTGGATGGACCAGGAATGTAAAACAGAAGCTTTAAGGCTCAAAGAGATAAATGTACTTAAAAAGATGGCATGGAAGCTGGTACTTTGGGTGAAGTTAAGTCCAAATGAATGTGGCAAATTTCATATATCTCAATCAACAGTCAAACACCCAACACATGGTAATCAAGGGACAAGGCAATGTTTAGCCACACTGTCAGAACATCCAGGTAGTAGATCCAAGGATGTGATCACAGCCAAACTCCCAGCAGTGGCCAGAATGCACTGCATCCAGCTTCGCTGGAGGAATGCAGCTAAGATTCAAGCCAGAAGACATAACAGCAGAGCTATAATTTTGTATACATTGATGTGTTTTACTCTGCTTTTAATACAATCACACTTTATCATCTTTTTAAGTCTAGAATAAATGAGACGTCTCCCCATTCTGTTTTAAGACACTTCTTTTTCTAGGTTTAAACACAGGGAAAAAGATCTGGTGGGCTCCAGAGGATGTGTCCATGAACTCCCTTCTCTTTCAGCAGGATGTGTGTGTTTCACCACCACACAAAGAAATGTTACCTACGTGATAATGTGCAGAAAAAAGTAAGACTAAATATGACCAAGAACTTAAAGAGGCTTCTCAAAACACTCCAAAGCTTTCAGCTGTTTGAGGATATTTTAACCATGCAGAAAGGAAGAAATAGTCCACGGCTGGGTCTGGCCTGCAGGAAATGCTCAGATTCTGCAAATCACTTTCATTTCAGGAAGGTTCTATCTGTGGTTTTGCAGAAGCCTTTGAACTCTAAGTGTAATGTATTACAGATACAGATGTCCAACACCCAGCACAGTCTGAGGTGACAAAAACCTCCAAGAGATGAACTCTTGCCTTCTACTGCATGTTAAATGAGATCCCCATAAAATACTAAAATATTAAGAAAACACAGCAAAGGTAAAGTACAGCCAAGTGGTGGCTACCACTGCTGACTTCCTCATCCCACTTTGTTTCCTCTTGAGTACTTGTGAAGCTCTAGGAGTAGGCCAACCCTAAAGCAGTGGGAGCAGAAATGGCAGGCAGATATGACCTGCACTTCTAGCTCCAGTCAGCTTATTAACTGACAATGCAGGATTTCTTTGCTCCACAGCAGTTAAAAAATTTGCTTCTGTGCTGGCAGTTTACAGCCAGGAAGCGAGTCCTACCATATACCAAGATCACCATTTGGAGAATGACAGGAGGTACACTGAATTTCTTTGTGAAGATACAGTTTCCCTGGGATTCAAGCTTATTCCTACAGGTGTAAATAGGTGGGTTTTCTATTCGGTTCTGAAAAATGATGAATCAGGCTCTTCTGAGAATTATTTTCAAGTGCTTCCTAGAACACCAAAGTCCAAAGTCCAACATTCTCACATTATAGCAAAATCTTCCCGTAGCACTCAAATTTCACCAGCTGATTCACCAACAGCTCTTTCAGATTTCTGTTCCTCAGTGAAAGCCCTCACCTGCATTAACACACAGGTTATAACAGACACATCATCTCCCATGCTGGTCTCAACAAATACTGTAAGTGAAGTCACTTGAGTAGGTCTGTCACATGCTTAAAAATATACATAAAAGAACTTCCCTCCTGCTAAGGGTGAAAAATCTATCAGAACTAACTCCTAACATGAAAAGAGGAATTACTGAGTGCCCAGTTGTTCTCAAGCAGATCTGAAAAAAAATGGGAAAAACCTTTACATGACCTAATAAGAGGACAACAATCTGTTTTTACTGCTGCTGCACCTGCTGCTACGTTGCCAGTTGCCATCTGCTCCTGTTCTCCAGCCAGCACAACCTGAATGGTGGAAGCCAAGCATCTCCTCAGAGAGTATTTGCTCCCTACCACTCATGAGCAATTTACTACTCCACTATTCCCTGATCCAAGAAAAACTGCTAATACTTTATACTACATTTTCATTGCACAGCACATAATAGCACCAAATGTTTGAACTGTCACTACACTACTCCTGATAAAAGCTTATCCACACATTTTTCTGTCAATTGACATAATGATGAAAGGGTGAAAATTGACAGGAAAAGCTGAAAATCTGATTATTTAAGGTTCATTCATAATCATGCATTCACATTATCCCATATGTAAAACAAATTGGATAAGTCAAATTATAACAAGTACACCATAACAATTCTGCAGCACAACTGAGCCCCTTCCTTAAGCCAAGGACTTAGAGGAAGACAAATACCTCCTTTACAGTGGTTATCACCTGGCTGATGGAAAATTCCACCATCTGTTACAATGCTCCCACTTGGCAGAAAATCAATGTCAGGCACTGAATTTCTAAAATACTGTTATGTAAATTAGAGCCATTTATGTAAATTCTGCATTAGCAAATTCAGATTTAGGTCCACAAAACCTATAAGTATATTAGTGTTCAGAAAAATGGACTCAGCACTCACAGCTAGCAAGGGTTATTATTTTCTTACCAAGCTGCAACATGGTGAAAGCAAACTAATCGTTGCTGTCCCAACTCCATTTGTTTCAGGTTTTTGTTCATTTAGGGGTGTTGGTTTTTTTTTTTAATCAGACAAGTTTAACCTAAATGTTGCTTCTACTGGACTTCCTATGCAACAGAAGTGTGTCTTATGCCCATCACAGGATGTTTGGGTTCTCAGGACAAGCAGTCCCAAGACTCAGGCAAAAGCCCCTTGGCCTGATGTAACAAGCCAAAGGACCAACACCCAAATTTCACTTCCTAAAGAGTGTGGCAATTTTAAACACCTTCTGTCAAGAAAAAAGAACTAACAAGAAATCAAATTAAAACTGAATCAATCTCAGCAGGCTCTGGTGTGTTTTTAACATTAGCCTCATTTCTTTGTTCTCTGCCATCTTTAATTACATTTTTTTTTGACTTGCATTTCAATACAAGGAACCTTCTCAACAAACCCAAAGTTCCTACAATGCATTCTAGTCCTGGCTGGAGTATTACACAGCAGTTCACCCCTTCTCCTTTGCCTACCCAAATGCTGTGAGGTGACCATCTGAACTCCACTCCTTCCATCTCTACAAACTGGTGGAGTTTACAGGGTGCCAAAACAGCCATTCAAAATGTCAAACTTTTCACACAACTCCACTCCCTCATTTTGGTACTTGTGAATTCCTTAACTTAAAAAGGCTTTTTGGAAATTGAAGAAACAGCAGGAGAAGCTTACATGGAAAAGAGGTGTCTGTATCCAAGCACAACACAAATGTAGCAAAAAGCAATTTTGCTGGAAATTAAAGGTCTGGTCAACAGTTAATAGGATTGCATAATTATGTGTCATTTGGGATTTCTCCAAGTTGCTTAGCAACAGGTGAGCACGCTCAAAGCCACAAACCATTTATCTAGATGGAATAACCAGCTCTAGAAGCAGTTACTGCTGCTGTTATGGACAAAAAAAAACCCAACAAAAGTAATGGAAGAAAATGCCCAGTAGGCCTCTTAGGAGGCATGATACAGACTGGAAGTTTAACAACAAAAACAACAGTTAACAATAAAGTTAAAATACAGTTAACAGTTAAAAGCTGTTTTATAACTGTTAAAAAACAGTTAAAATACAACTCCAATTGTCCATACATTTTACATGACTAGCATCTGCTCTGCTGCTAATCAATAAAAGAAAAAAAAACGAGGCTTGTACCTGTGTGAACCATGATACAAAACACTGAAGTGAACAAAGGAACACAAGCTAAACTTGCACTCCATGGCAAATTCCAGGGCCCATCTCAGCTGGGGATTTATACCATCACACCAGCTTGCTCTTAAGTAGGAACAGTGATGTTAACTAAATGTGTATTTAAAACACAAAGACTGCAGATACACTGAGGTACCCTTATTTTAATACAGCCTTAACTATCCAAGGGGAACAAAGAAACCCAAAACAATCCAGCTGCTGACCTGAGCCTAAATTATAGAGAGCTGAAAATGCACCTCAAATAAGCAGGCAAATAAAGTCCCAAAACACTAATCTGCTTTAAAAAACAGGACTCATTACTTCCACTGGATGCAGAGGCAGACAATGTCACTGGGACAGTGTCCCAGCAGCACAGCCTCTATTTCAGACACAAACCATTGCAGCTGCCTACCTGTACCCAGTTCATCTTTTCTGCCTTTTGACAGATTCAGAGGCAAAGTATCCAGCCTGGAAGAAGTTACCTTAAGTCAGCGCTATTCCACTGGAGGCAAGATGCTTGGTAGCCACAGTCAATGGAAGCTCAATGATGGGATAAGTTGTGCAATAAATAAAAATTTGCATATCAAATTGGGACAAGCTGTGAAGTTATCAGCATCCAATTCTTACTAGCATCTCCAGGAAACATTGAGATAGTCTGTAAGATGAACGTATTCACCAGGAGCTTCCAGAAGCAGGCACTTCAGAGCAGTGTGAATGAAGTGTCAGACATATCATGCAGACAGAGGAGCCTTTAATAATCTTCCAAACCAACACCTAATAAAACATGGATCTAGACTGTCAAACTTAGCACAGCTATTTCTCCTTTCACTAGTGACTCATCTCCACTGTATGACCCACACAACCTACAAAGACAGGCAGTGCCTACATCCATAAGATACTTGAGGTGTCACAGGGAACTAGATCCTAAAAAAACAATCACACAGCAACCAGAATCACCAGGCAAACAGCTTTCTCTGTGCTTAATTATCCAGAAGCAGCAGAAAGGCAGAGCTATACCTGAGCCCCTTCTGAAGCTTTGAGACACACTGACAAGGGACACTCTAGAAAAGCCATATATTACACCAACATATGGATAAGAAAAATTAATTTAGAACCTTAACTATTTTCTAATCAAATTATCCAAGCAATCAAACAAAATTTAAGCATAATAAAATGCTTTCATCACAAGATTAAAAAATTAATGCAGAATTACATTCAGCACTGCCCATGCTAGTACCAAAAAACCCCTCTGCCTGCCAGTAGCAGATGGGAAGCCTTACTCAGCAGCAATGCACAGCCCTTCAAACACTGGGAGAATACAAATAAACAAACCAGCAACTGCTGAAGAGCTGTCAGTGTAGAAGTCTGCCTGTGTTTTTGCTAACAAACCCAAGTGTGATCCACAAGTTGATGGGTATGATGTAGTCTGCCATTTTTAGACAAAAATCAGCGCTTCTTGTGTTTTTCAGCTCTACCAAGCAAGAAAGAAACAAACTGAAGACTTCTAATGCTTTCAGTCAGAATCTAAAACAAAAGAGATCATTTTGGAGAAATGTTATTTCCAGGGCTCAAAAGCAGATTAAAAACACAAAGACCACCTGAAGTGTAAGTTAGGGTACTTGACATCAGCATCTGTACCCCTACAGTAAGGGATGAACATTCGTCTGGGTAAGGAAAATAATACCAGACACTATTCCTGTGGCTTAGAGCATAAAGCTCCAAAGACAAATAGCAAATTAGGTCCTGTTTACAAGAGAAGAAAAAAAATCTAACCTAGAAGAATCTTGAAAACTTGCTATTAAAACTAAGTGATATAGTAAGAAATTCTCAACAAGGTGTTTGGGTTTTTTATTCATCCCTCAAAATACTTTGCCTTCCCTGAGTGCTGAGCTTAATACGGTGTGGGTTTGGGGTTTTTTTCCTTTCCTTTCTAAAGCTGTTTCACCTAGCTTTCAAGTTTCTACTTAATACCACTCAATCATCACTTCTATTCAGTAGTTACCTGCTGTAACATTAAGCTAAGGTGATCTGTCCTGAGCCTAACAAGCAACACTTCAGAGCCTCACAAAAAGAGAGCTCTGTTGAATTTAGCACTACAGAAAAACACACGGCCCTTGTGATTTGACAGAAGTTCAAAAGGAACTCCTCTTCAAAATCTGAGTTCCCTGAAAACTCAAAGCCTTGAGAATTCCCAGAAATATTCCTCCATTTTTAATAATCACAAAATCAGATTATCCTAAACAGGCTCTCAAACGTAGGGGAAGGACTTGCCTTTCTAACTGAACCTATTTCAACCTCATTTACTCCTCAATTAGGAGCAATGTTTTTCTGCAAAATTACATTTTAAACACACAGATTTCATCCTAAAGGGCAGCAGGATAGTGCTGAATGGTTTACCTTTTCTTTAATAAAAAAGTAAGTCAGCTTTCTGCCTATACTGCTCTCCAGACTGCTTCATGATAAAGCAGCTACTTAGACCCTGTGATTTTGCCATTAGAACAGGCTTTGTTTTGACATCCAAGAGCTGCTCCAACATCTCGATGAAGTTGGCAGCAGGTCCAGTCATCTTCTCTTAGGTCTGCAAATTTTCCATTTGGCTCCACTGCAGCTTCTTAAAGTAAAAAAGCAAAAGTTACTCATCAGCAGTCAGAAGAGGCAGATCAGCACCCTGAGCTACACCAGCACTACAGTGAAATTCAAGCTTAATGCCACTCAGATTAGAATCACCAAGATTAAGATTCAAAATATTTTCTGCATGCCAAGCAACAGACAACTGTAAAGAGAATCAACTCTTCCACCTCTACCCACTTAGGGTAGAAGATGCTTTAACTCGATCTATCAGCTGTATCCTGGCACTCAGGACTGACCCATCACAGCCCTGGTACATCAGAAACAAAGTCAGCCCAGCAGCAGCCAGGAAACAGCACAGGGCAGAGCAGATGAAAATGGAAGATGGGCACCAGCATTTTCCAGTGCAGTGCTGCATGTCTGCCTCAGCAAGGAATCAGGTTCATCACAGATCACTCCTACATAACTGACAGCACCCGGGCTCCTGCTCTGAAAGCAGCACTGCACCAGCCATGTCTTCCTGGAAGAGGTCCAGACTTAATATAGCAAAACTGGGACCTCAAGCCAGTACAACACTCCCTGCCTGCAAAGTTTAAGGATTCTTTTACAGTACCTGAGGATCAGACTTCAGTTTTTCTTTTTAATTACTCAATGAGGTAGCTTAAGGTTATCAAGTCCACTAGCAAGTACCCTAGAAAGTCAAATAATTACTTCAACCCTGCAGATTTTATATAGGCACCCAAAAAAAAAAAAAAAAATGACCTAGTCTTCTAGAGCAAACTGTCCCTTTTGGTTTTGGTTTGTTCCAAGCAGAGCAGACTACAGCCAGCATAGCAACTAGCACCACCCTGCTCAAGTCCTGCTCTGCTTGGATTTCCTCTTTGATTCTTCAGTCATCACTTTAGTCAGACAAAAAGGCCCAGGTGCTAATATTAAAAATTAGAATAATGTTTTCTAATTCAAATTTATGCCAATCTTATGAGTGGTCTCTCATCAGGTCCTACTGTTTTGAACAGAAATACCAAGATGTACTTAAAGCAGTGTCACCTTTGTTTTACTTCCCTTTCAGTAAAAAAATGTTTGCCTTACAATTTGCAAGGTGAGAAATAAAGCTCTGAAACAAAGAATTTGCTGTTTCATTGAGTGCATAAAGATTCTGTTTAAAATTCAGATGTTCAAACTCCATCAGGTGTGTTGAGCTCTACTGATGCTGTTGTGCCAGCACCAAAGTGAGCAGCAGAGCAGTGGTCTTGCTGCCACAGCACAAACAAATCCTCTTGTGTGCTTTTGTTCTTTCTCACACTGCAAATGCAAAGATTTCCAACAGAAGATCCTGATGGGCTTGGCACACATAGACTAAGTCTTGTCCACCAGGTTTTCTACTTTAATTTTAATTATGCTTCCCTGCCTTCAACTTAAGGAGTCCACACTTAAAAGAACACAACCTAGCAAAAAAAAAGAGCAAATTCACACCAGTCAGGAACTGGGGCCACTCTTTACCTTCTGATGCACACAAGACTAAGGTTTTTAAAATTATTTATATTTATGAAATTATTATATACATTTGCTAAGGTTCTAACTTTTTTTTCCTAACAGACTTTGTGCAACTACACTTTCTAGCAGGTTTTAGCAGTGCCTTTCAGGCAAACCAGTCCCTGAACACGTGATGTGTCAAAAAAGTCGTGAGATCTCAACGATAAAGGTAAGAATGTAAGACTTTAAGCACGTGAATACTTCCAGCCAACCTTCAAATTAGCTACATATGCCATCCACTAAGCTTTTTTTTTTTTAAAGAAAAAAGCTAGACTCACAACTTTACATCATTATATATAGTGACTGAAACATCCCAGGAAAGGTGAGTTCAGTTCCCAGGATGAGAAGATGCTATCATCAGCATCATGGAAGTATCACAGAGCTATGTGGCAAAATGGTTTGGCTTATTCTTTACAGACAGAGAATAAGAAAAGTGAGTATTTGGTCGAAGGGAAGAATATCAGGAAAGGTCTGAAATGCAGTTTTTGCCTGTCAATTTCTGCACTTCCCTTTATGACATCAATCTAACAAGCCTTGTTAGCTAAAAAAAAAAAAAAAAAAAAAAATCCAACACCCCCCCCCCCCCGTTTGATTTATGGCATCTGGAAGCATCAGTTTCCAAAGCCTGATAGCAGTGTCCAGATTTCCTAAAGCTGTCACTCCTGGCTGTGAGAGCAGGGGCTTGCCAAAAATAGCACACACTGGAAACATGGCGGCTCGCTGCAAATGCTGCTTTCCCCCGACGGTGGAACAAAAAAATCCTTTTTTTGGTAAAGAGTACTTATTATATTCACGCAAGCCTTAACATAGAAGGTCATCAGGTAAGCCCGCTGAGAATTAGGAACACGGTAGAACGCCCAGATCGACACCAGGAGGTACGGGAAGATGTATCGAAACCTCTTCTCTGGTATTTCTCCAGCACGTACATCTGCGGCCTTACAGGATGCTGGGAAGTCTCATTACAAGCACTACTTCGCATTTAAATCTTAGCTTAATCTCGGATTCAGCCAAGATCATGCGGTACACGAGGATAAGATCCATGTTCTCCTGCTCGAATTATAACTTCCTTCGCCTATAAAGTTACGCCAAGGGAGCCACCTCGAGCTGATACCCAGGTCCGGACCGTGCGAGCACCCAGCACTGCCCCTCAACCCGCAGCTACAACTCACTATTGAGCGGGAACACCTCGGGCTTTGGATGGACTCCTCCCCGGCCCCACCTACCCAAAACAAAACCCAAGAGCAGAGAGCGAAAAAGCCCCCGAGCCTGGAAATCGGAGAACAAAGCTCGACCCGCACACCTCGCCTCGCACAATGCGGGCCCGCGAGCAGCCGATCCCCCGCCACCCCCCCTGCCCCACACCGCTCCCGCCGGGAGCTCCGAGGCCGCCGCGGCGCCAGAGGTCAGGCGAAAGCTCCAGACCCCAACGGGAGCTGCGCGGCCGCGGGTCNGGGGCGCCTCGGAGCCGGGGCGGTGCGTGCGGCCCGCGGTCTCGCTGGGAAGGCGCGGCCGCGCCGGTGTCCGTCGGTGTCTTCCCGCGCCCCCCACCCCCCTCACCTGCGGGCAGAGCGGGACGGGAGCGGAGGCGCCGCTTCACCACAGGGCCCGGCGGACGAGAAGCGCCTCACGCAGCGGCGTGCTCCGCCGCCGGCTACATATATCCGGCGCGCAGCCTACCCCAGCGGGCGCGGCCCAGCCAGTCAGAGAGCGGCGCTCGCCCTCATTCGGATGCCGGTTGGCCCACAGCCGTGAGGAGGCGGGCCGAGTGCTGCGGGGCAGCTCAGCCAGCGAACCATGTGGCAGCGCTCCGCGGGGCGGTGAGAGTGATTGACAGACGGGCGAACCAATGGGCAGTGAGCGACTGCTGATAGATTTGCCCCTCGGCCAATGGGACGACGCTCCCGCGCCAGCAGGCGTGCAAGGTGGCGCGCGCTGGACCCCGCAGTGTGGTTGAGACGCACTGCAGCGCCCTTCAGAAGGCGCCGGTAAACCCCGTTAGAGATGGGGCGGGCCCCGCGGGGCGCGGCGGCCAATGGGAGGGCGCGGCGGCGCTGATGGACAGCCCCCCGCCGCCGCTCTTAAAGGGGCAGGCGGTCGCCACGCGGGGCGGTGTCCCGCGCTCCGCACCGCCCCCTGCTGGAGGGAGGGAGGCGCTAATATGGCGGCGGGGGCCATGTGCGGGGCTGAGGGGGCACTCAGGGCCCAGCGCCCACGGCCGAGGGCTGCGGACTCCCAGCAGTGAACAGGCAATGGCCTCCCCCTTTGGCTGTGTTTCCACAGGCTGCCTGGTGCTCACCTGCCCCACGCACCTGAGAGAAACCCCCAGTGGGAGTGAGCAAAAGGAGCTGCTCACCCCAAGGCACCTCCACCAGGCGCAGCCCCGGCCGCTCAGGCGAAGCAGAAGGTGGTGGTCACTGGTGGTCACTGACCCTGCCCATCCCGGGAGGCTCATCCAGCTGCTGCTTTTCCCTCACAGCTTCTGAGCAAAGCAGACTCGGCATCATCTCCCCCAGAGGAAAGACAATCCAAGCAGGAGCGTTTTTTAACACACCTACAAAGGAGGAAAAAGGCCTGGAAGTTCTCAGATCCTTTTGCTCACCAGCAGGTGCTGGTCCAGGGACCCCAGAGAGCAGGAGGGAATGGGAGCAGGCAGTGAGCGAGAGCGAAGCAGCTTCCAGGCAGCCATAGCTTTCCATTTGTTTGTGTCACGTCCCATCCCACCTGTATCTATGACATGAAGAACTCTGAGATAGATTTCACCCTATAAAAATGACTTCCTGCCCACCACCACATCCCTGAGCGCTGCCTAAACCCCTCCCTGCCATGCCTTGCAGCAAGAGATACAGACAGGGGATTGGCATGGGGCCACGTTTGGCATTAATATCCTCCCCCAATACCTCCTGGCTATTTTTAGCCTAAGCCACGCTGCAATCTGCCAGTTCATAAATCAGCACTGCAGACTTTCACAAAGTTTAACGTGAGCCCAGTGACCCAGCACAACAGTCTGTCCCAAATAAGCTCTGCCAGGGGGATCCTGGACAGAGCAATAGTGGCACAGGGAATTCCTCTTTGAGAAAACCATCGGTACAGCAGCAGCATCCTGTGCTCCTCAAAAAAAATGCCCTGACCCCAGCTGGTGTGGCAGAAAACAAGAAACACATTGGTTACATTCCCTGCTACAGGTTGGGCTTCTCAACAGGAAGATGCTGAAACCCAGCACGTGGTCGGGAAGTGTCGCACACACCACAGCTCTGGCAGCTCTTCTCAGCCCTGATGTGATGCTCTGTCCCCTCTCCAGCTTCCCTGTGAAAGCACCTGAGCTGCTCCCCGCCCCTGCCACAATCTCCTCCACCTTGACTCAAGGTTTTCAGAAAGGGGCTCATTTTTTCTTCAAAGGACCATACAGCCAGGGAAGAAAAAAAGAAAAAAAAAAAAAAAAA